>JAODKF010000038.1:3386234-3411219 GCA_026779585.1 Mormyrus proboscirostris | reverse complement strand
CCATGCCTGCTGAAGAGAGAAAGACAACATACCACATCTGTACTAAACATGATGACCATCAAATGTTAACTGTTGTTAAACAACACACATCCAGCATTACAACACATGCCTAGAAGCAACAGTCAATCAAGACAGTGTGTGTGAGTGCGTGTCCGTGAGGACCTGTGTGCACACCTTAGTAATTAATAATTAATTTAGAAAGCTGAGCTCATTGCTGAGGAGAAAGCAATGAATGAGGCGAATGAGGTCTCTCTGAAACAAATGTCTGCTCTTCAAAGAGGACTGATAGAGGACGAAGGTCTCCTACCAGCTGAGCAAAGCGCAGTGTACCTTACTGCTACTGCAAAAGAAAGGCCTCTTCTTATATAACCATTCATATCATTTTCTTTAAGTTCTCAAAGCAAAGCTGTTTGTCTGCTGGGAATTCATGATGCTTTAGTCCAGTGTTTCCCATCCCAGTCCTCTGGGAACCCCAGACAGTCCATATTTTTGCTTCCTCTCATCTCCCAGCGCCCCTGTACCAGGTATTCGGTGTTCCTGATTGGCTGGGAGCTGGGAGGGAGTAAAAACGTGGACTGTCCGTGGTTCCCCCAAGGACTGGGTTGGGAAACACTGCTTTAGTCATAGGCTATCAAGCACCATTTGGTTGTAAGCTTTATACGAAATTAATTACATATATGATACCGTCACATACTTGAATATGTGATTAAATGGTATTTTTATTTATTGCATTTCTTACAGGCCCAATCAGCTGAATTGCCTACATTGGTTTTGCAGTATACAGATATGTCTTATGAATCCATTCATTCCATTTTCTAATAACTTATATGCTGTTTTTTTATGATTATTTCGGCCAGTAATATTATATCAAGCTCACATTCACAATCACCTTCCACTGTGTTAAAGGTTCTTGTAAGAGATGGTAGATTGACATTTGTTTTTTTTATTTTAATCATGTCTCAGTTTTCCCAGATATAGAGGCTTTACATCAGAAACATACCGGCTGAAGTAATACATGCAGTCTCCAGCTCCCCACTGTCCGGAGCGTCTAAATGTTTAGACTTGCGGTTCAATTGAGCTCTAAATTAGTTAATTACGACCGCAATTGAACAAATTTGTTCCAACCAATAAACCCTTTGTTTTCAAATGGTCTGTATATATCTTTAAATTATCTGCTACTTTTTGGACTGAAAGCGGACAGATTTGCCTGGTGAAGCAAGTAATTGCTTCATCTGTTCCCCAGTGCTTAGGTAAAGAAAACACAAGGGGAACAGTCTAGCTAAGAGTGCAAATGTCTTCTGATCCTGATGCAGTTTTGTTCACTCGACAAATAATGGCAAAAAATGGCCCACATCATGTCATATTTGTACTCATACTCTACTCAGTAATCATACTGATACTATTAAGATTACTTTTCTGTATTTGTTTAAGAAATCACTTGTTGAAGTACTGTGATATCCACACATTTTTACACAAACCAGACAAACGGGAAAACGAAAGCGGTTATAGTTTGTCATGTTACATTCACAGATTATCTTCCTTGTTATTATTCAAACAAATCAATCAAGTAACAGTCTTAAGAGAAAGGTACATGTGGGGTGCCCGGTCTCTTGTGAGAAGCAGCTTCTTGTGAGAACTAGTCACTTTCCAGACAGTATTCTAAAAATTTAATCAAGCTGTGGGAAAATAACGACTTTTTCCTAAGTAATAAGGGCTCTACTTTTTTCCCTTATCTTTAATGATAAAAAACAAAACTTACATAAGTTTGTTTTTGGGGGGGGGAGTTACAGATCATTACAAATCAGCTAAAATAAACATTAGAGGAAGCGATCGTTTACGGGATGGTGAGATATAAATAATTAAAGGCTAATCCTCTTGTTATCGCCTTGTTTGTTTGGCACCAGCTGAGTCAGCCTGGGTCTGTGTACTTTTATCAAGTTGCCTTAATGGCAGTCAGCACAAACTTCCCGTCCAAACTCTCCAGGACCTCCAAGCACCTCCAGGAATCATTGATCTGTTAAGCAAAGCGCTTTGCTAAGTAGTGTGTAGAACTACCAATTCAAAAACTATCAACACATTATTCGCGGTGCCATTTCAAAGTTTATAGTCTTTCTATGTGTTTTACACTACAGAAAGAGACAGCATGCTTTTCGACGACATCTGGGGGGAATTTAATGATGCCACTTCTGCCATTATTTTATTTATTCATGAGGTGCATCTTGCTAAGGCAATTTAGGCTGAGCTTAGTGCTTGAAAGTATAAGAGCAGGGTCGTCTCTTGGGACTCGCACTTAAAGGCTTGTTGCTAGTCCATTTACTTTACCTGCTATGCTATGTGTCGCCCCGTTCGGCGCGGCAATTCAGCTGACACATTAACGCTCTCTGTTGATGATTCTTACGGCATTTTAAATCACGCGAGCCCATTGTCATAATGACATCATCATGTGTATATTTTTCCCCGTCGCTACTCAGCACACTGTAGTTGCGGCAAAACTGAAGGTGAACTTTTAGCGACGACAAGTGTCAACTAATATTCAGTCCTTCTGGCTTTTTTTCTGAAAACCCCGGTGTGCTGATTTGGCCTGCTGTCCCAGAGGGATTGGCCAGGCATGCTACAACCTTGCAGTCGATGAAATTTACAGGGCGGGTTTATCTGCCCTGGCTGTTTCTCTGCCGCCTACAAATCGGTCTTGTGAGCGGAGCACCAGAGCCCAATCCCTTCTCCAGGAGACAGCTTGTATCTTGTATCTATTTGCACGGAAAGACCGCTTAGCAGCAGCGTGAGGGCTTTCTTGGCACGCACGGCACAGACTGTACTTGTTGGGCAGCCCAGAACCTTCACCTCTGCGCCCGATGGGCGTGTGAAACACAGCGATCCGACCCGAGAGCGCGTGGGCTGCGGCGCCGTGTCCGGCTGACAGAGAGCCGTGAGGAATCTCAGATCGCAGAGTAGCTCTCTTGACTTACAAGGGGCCTCAGTTCACTGCTTGTCAAATGTGTTGAATATGTGCTGCAGCGGTTCAGAGCATGTACCCAAAAGTATGACCAGCTCCTGCTTTCGAGAGAATCCTCGTCAGGTACATCATGATCTGTCACTCCCTTTGAGTGTGTGCAAGGCCGCTCTTATTACCCCTCCGCATGAAATTCTAACGTCTCTGTGGCTGTGCTTGCCCCAGGGTTACACTGCCCAGGATATCTCACCCTACCGCAGACTCCCGGGACATTCTGCTGTTTATCTCCTGTCAGGCCTTTTTCATATCAGTCTGCCTCCATGTCCTGCTCCGTGACCCCTGACACCTGACTGCTCACAAAGGCTTTATATTATTGTGTATCTTTACATCCCAGCAAGGCGCCTGCATCCTGTCAGCAATCACTGTGCATCTGTCCTGCATTCTTCACTGGGCTCTCCATCAATAGGAAACCAGATTTGGGAATTGTTTATTAAAATCTATTACCTTAACTCTGAGAAAGGCCACGGAGTTAATCACAGAAAATAAGCAGTGATAAGCTCCCAGGACATCCCTGGAAGACCCCTATTTTCGTAACCGTGAATTCCTTTTTAATTTTGGTATAGATTTGGATTGAACAAGAAATATAGACTAAGGTAAAGTAAACTGTAAATTGGGTTAGGGCTGGGAAGTGCTTTGGATAAAGACCACAGTTACATTATTGGAAAATAACATAACAGTATTGAGTGAAGAATTAAGAAGAAAACACTGTGTTGAACAACAGATGATGAGTGAAGATGTCTGCAACATCAAATTGTATTACATTTTGAAAATGGAAATTCCTTGTTTGTTTAAAAAACTTCATCAAAACTAAGGAAATTGTCACCTTATTGCTTAAAATGATGGTGATGTTATTTTTGACTGAACATAAGTGATCAGGCCACCTCCACTGACTAACAGCATGTATATTATTAGCAGATGATACTGTACCCAAAGTAACATGCAAGTTAGGAGAGTTTTTTGGGATCAGAGAGCAGGGTTATGCAGCATGAACATCCCTGGGCTGACTGCAGTTACAAGTCTAGAGTGAGAGCAGTACTCTCCTGCCACGTTACTCTCCTGTCAGTACTCTCCTGCCACGTTACTCTCCTGTCAGTACTCTCCTGCCACATTACTCTCCTGTCAGTACTGTCCTGCCATGTTACTCTCCTGTCAGTACTCTCCTGCCACGTTACTCTCCTGTCAGTACTCTACTGCCACGTTACTCTCCTGCCACGTTATTTTAACCCACAAGATTTCGGACAGGTCCTGAGCCTCTTAGCTCCACATCTAGATGTTTACCTAATAAAAACTCGAGTCAAATTTTAATTGCTGAAGCCCAGTGTCTGTTTCTTTAAATGCTATTATTAACATGCTAAGATACCTGATGGTGTAGGTGGACCTTCTGGGATATAATGCACTTCCCATTAATCCAAGCAAGACCAGACAGGGCACGGCCCCAAATCTCAGTGGAAAAAGTGCCTGTTTCCCGTAACAAGTCATTGAACTGCTTTTTTACTTTCAAATTTTATCAGTGTTTTCCAAATTTATCATATCTGTTGCTTCAGCTCTTGGACCAATGGCCCTGGGTTCTGTCGAAGAACTCTCAGCTGAATTAATTATCCCCTTAATGATGTTCAGTCCTCCAGGTTCAGAGGAAGAGCAAGAAGCAACCGGAGACTATAACAATCCGACCAGCACATATAAGTGCAGGATAAGGTTTTTGCCATAAATTTAAAATAATGAGAGAACTATTTACGTCTAATCAGAGTTTCAGGCTGATCAGCTTTCTTGTAACGATGAAAGTATCAAATATACGATTTCCAAAAAACCTGATTGGTCAATATAGTTGAGGTAGCTGCTCCTTTAGCCCATTTAGCCACGCAGGCCCAGGGAATAGGGGACCACAACGGGTGTTAAGCCTACAAAAACACAATGAAGAGGACAGGATGGAGAGCGACACCTGCTGACCAAATAGGGAAACAACTAACAAGACAGGGAGAGATCCTGGCATTTACAAGATCTGTCCCACAAGCACGAATTTCTCTCTATTATCAAGTACGATGTTGAAAGTACAATAAATATTGCAATATAATACTTATATTGACAAATCAATTTCAATATTAAGGTTTTGATTAAATGAGGATTATGCAATATGTGGAAATAATGTCATCAAGGACAAACATGTAAGGCTAATGGGTAGTAACCATGATAAAAGCAAGTTAAGGCACTCCGAGCTGTGCATTATATCATGTGAAATGTATGGCAGCAGAGGCAAAGAAATGTAAATATATTTTCATTGACTGAATACTTAATTCAACTTAATGTGCCTCCTGGTATTACACAGGACTGTAAAGGATGAATGGACTATTAGTACATTATATAAGTAAATCATTTTAGCATTCGATGACCAACCACAGGTCCTCAGTCTCAAGCGTCGCTCTCATCTAAATGATCTGTTGCAGTTTCTTTGTTTTTATAGTTTCCGTTACGGAGTTAGAATTAAAGAATATGATCACGCATTGATTTACAATTGTGATTCACCCAACTGGCACTATGTGTACAGTTATATAAAATTAATCAACTCCCTTCTAACCAATCAGAAATCAACAGTGATATGTTAAAAAAAAATAATGAATGTAATTGCACAAGGGGTTCACAAATTTCCAGATGACATTATTTGTGGTAAATTTTGTTAAGAGGGATGAATGTATCATAACTTAATGAATCACTTGCAAATTTAATTTTTTTTTTGACTATCTATTGTCTGCATCAAGAGGAGCCAGATGAGGTGGCTTTGGCATCTACTTAGGATGCCTCCTGGACGCCTCCCTGGTGAGGTGTTCCGGGCATGTCCCACTGGGAGGAGGCCCTGGGGAAGAACCAGGACATGCTGGAGGGTCTGTGTCTCTCGGCTGGCCTGGGAACGCCTCGGGATTCCCCCAGAGGAGCTGGACGACGTGGCCGGGGAGAGGGAAGTCTGGGTTTCCCTACTTAGCTTGCTGCCCCCGTGACCCGACCTCGGAAAAGCGGGAGATGATGGATGGATGGATGGATGGATGGACTATGTATTGACCGCTGAAAGGCTAAAAAGGACCAAAACAAATCGTAGTGACTGAAATTTATAATTTCAGTTTGTAGGAAAAACCTTTTCAGAAAGAAAACAAAACAATGAAACTGAGCACACAAAGGAATCTTCAGTGCCTTCGTACATCGCAAAGGTGTTTTAATAAAAAGTGGCAAATTCTTCAGCTGTGTCTCATTGTTGGATATTCCACACTTCAGATGCATATCTGCAGAAGAATTCAAAGGCCACACTCTTTGCATGTCCGCTCTGTACCCTGAGAAATTAATTAGCACGTGGACCTTGTGTTTGAAGTCAACGGGGTTGTAATGCTCAGGTTGCTTTTATCTCGGTCTGGCAGAAATGCAGGGCAAGGACATTAAATCAGTCATTCAGGTGGCAGCTTTGTCCTGCAGACATGGTGATCAGGGAAGACTTATTAAACTTCCTTTTTGTGGCCAGCACAGAATTAATCTAGCGAGGCTAAACATAGCACCATAAAACAAAAGGTTTATTTTGTTATCAATAACAGCTCATTCCAAGCAGACCGAATAAGGAATCCTTAATGAGACTGTTAACTGAATAGGGAAAATAAATAACATTAAGTCGAAACCAAACATACTCTTTGTGCTTTCCGATTTCCTTCTCTTGACTACTTCCTGCTGTCGCAAGCAGACACCCACACAACACCATTCCTGCCATTTGAAAAGTGAAAAGTCTTCTCTCCTTCTTGACACAGAGCTGTCACAATTAGTGCAGCAAAGGCAACTCATTAACACGTTCCTGTCTCCTCAGCAAAAATCCTTCGCCACCTGTAGCATATCTGTTCCACCAGCAGTGCTAATTGGTGCAACAGCTATTCATAAATTAAAGTCTGCAGCACTGTCCAACTTGGTATGGATACCAACATCGCGGGACCTTCCCTGTAAAATGGCGGATAAAAAGACGAAGAGTCATTTTAACCAAGTTTTATTTATTTAGTTACTTTCATACAAAAGAGTCATGTTGCCTTTTTCTGTTTTTGTAATTAGAACGTTAGTACACATGGATTCAAGCAGCGTATTCCTGTAACTGCAATGCTGCACTGCAATAATACACTGGTCCATTAAACAACTAACTGGGATAACTGGAATAAAGTTCTGCAGTCTCTAAAAATTGGAAGCATTTGTGTGTGTATGTATGTGTATGTGTATATATATATATATATATATTGCATTGGCAATATAGGCAAATGCTAAGGGCACCATCCCTCCAGGGGGCGCCACAAAAAAGTGTAACATCCCACTATTCTTAAAACCAGTTGGTATTAATGTGTCTTAATATGAAAAGAACAAACCCGCATGAATTTACCTGCTTAGCAAAGCTTATTAAGTAGTAATAATGATAATAATAACGATACCTAACTTTCCTGTGAGGTCACCGCGGCGACAACCCCCCTCTACGCCACCCCCCTGCCCCCCTCATCCGTCTGAATAGCCTTTACCTGCTACTTGGGGGGGGTGGTCATTTTTTGATGTGTCAACAACCTCAACATGTCAAACCGTCCTAAATTATCTGGTGCCCAGGGGAGGAAAAAAAAAAAGAAGAGGAGGAAAGACGGAGGTAACGTGACAAAGACAGAGGTAACGTAACGTTACACATGTTACATTAACGTAACGTTACAGTCAGGGCCGATTACCGACCCTGGTGGTGACTGTGTTTTCATGCAGTTGTTTCAGTTCTTGAATCCTTGAATCCTGGAGGTGAAATCCAATCTGCAGTTATGCTATAGCTTATTTATACAAAAATTAACCAGAACATCCACCACTATCTGTGATATTTATAAATAATCCCATTGCCCTTGAATAAGGATCGTGAAACACAACCTCAAATAAGAGATGAAGATTTCCTTCAAGATTTGCATTGTTTAAAATTCAAGTATTTGTATTGATGGAAAATATTGTCACATTCAAAGCCGCTTCATAGTGCTTTAAGTATTATTACTCAATAAGTAAGTGTGACCCACAGAAAATTTGCTTCTGATTTTCCGCATGTGGAAATAGAAAGTGGCATTTCATCGCCCAGTCTTCCCAGACCTGCAGGCCGTGTGGTTCCTACTCATCCTGTCTCCACATAACTATGGCAACCGCTTCTTTGCTGAGAGGAACAAACTGAAAATCTTCAAATGAAAGGTGCAGGTGGAAATTTAATGACCTGTAAATGGAATGGGGACCCATTTGATTTTTACAAGCTTGGAGGGAAAGAGAAAGTGTGCCTCTGTAATGCTGCTCACCAATGCAATTGAATTCTTATTCATTTTGGCTTCGTCGTGCCTCGCCTGCTTTACATAAAACGTCAAGGCAAATTAGCAATGATGGAACTTGGATTTTAGGAAACAATTTAAGTGGTTAATACTATTAATAATGATGGTGTGATTCAGAGGCCTTCCGTGAGATTAAATCACAGTTTATAAATGCTTCTGCAATCTATCACAGCGGAGCTCAAAACAATTAAACGTCAACAGAGAAACGTTGTATAAAAAATGGTCATACATTTACCTTTCAATTTGGCTCTGCCTCATTGGCAAGCACTTATAGACTAAAACAAATGGCCATCAGCTTAATGCTGTTTTGTGTTTTCATCAGCATTATGTATGGTTGTGTAATATGGGAAACATGCCCCCAACTTCTCTAGACCGTACAGTAATACTTGCACCAGCAAACATAAATGATCAGGTTGCTTTCAGATATCATGGTTTGTTGTGTTTGACTTACTTTGAAAAATTAAACAAAATGCTTAAACAATGATGCTGGAATTCTTTTAATCATTGTGTTGCCCATCTAGCAGTATTCAACGGTGCCATATCATATACATCATATATTAGTCTTACAAACACGATGATTTGAAAGGGACTTTGTGGAACGAAGCCCCCAGATTCATTCAGCAGAACCTATAGTTTGGTCCCATTCGACTGAACCGCAGCAAGCAAAAGCACAGAACAACAAATAAACTTTTTGAGAGCGTAGATCAGTGAAATGTTGACTCTTCGAAAATGTTGCTTTTGATTTAACGTTCACTAAAAGGGATGAATCTTTGGTCCATGTTTCAAAAAGTGTTGCCACATACTGTGCACAAGACTGAGTCAAGGTTTTCTGCTTTTTTTTTTGAAGAAAAAGTTAAAAGAATATTCAGTGCTGTTTGATCAGTATTTCATTTTTTGAGGTGAAAGCAATAAAACATGCAGATTTCAGATGTGAAAAATAAATGAGCATAAATGTGACGTTAATCATGACTGGTTCTTTCGAGTATTTTGACTGTCAGTCATGCCCAATTTGATCTAATCATTATCATTGACTATAGTAAAGTTGACATACAGGTTTAAATATTTACAAAAAAGACTTTCAGAAAAATGGCATTGCTGCCCAGTTAGGTAAACAGGTTGATGTTTATCCTGTCAGCAATTACTTGTACCTGCACCAGCATCTTTAACACGAGCCTCGTTTCCAGCACTTGTCCTTCCTTCTGTTCACTGGCATTATGCATTCTAGCAATGCAAATGCAATAAATGATGCCAGGCTAGCATCAATGCTAAGTTAGCAGCACAGCTAGGCTATGCAAGTACCACCCTTCGATGACAGTGCCGCGCTACCGAACACTTACACAATGTCAAGCTAGCATCGATGCTAAGCTATACGCACAGCTAGGCTATCCAGGCACCACCCTCCAATGATAGTGCTTAATATTAGCACAAGCTAAGCTCGCAAAAAAAGAGAGATGCTTAGATAAATCGTTGGGGGAATCAGATGGGTGCTTTTCTTACTCAGTATGTTGGTAAGACATTAATTATAAAAGACCAGTAGGAAATTTCATTCTTAATTGCCTGTCATAATTTCTGTATTGTGTTCATTAAGTGAACTGGCTAAACATGGACAGAGTAGTGGATGTCTGCTATGCTTACACTGATTGCATATGGTTGCTGGAACGGCGAAATAGCCCCAGATGCAGAAGGATGTGTGTCATGCCCATGCAGGTCTTTTTACCACTAGACTGGAGGAACATGCCTTTTGTCTGACTGGCTAGGGCGAGGTATCGTTTGCTGGCAAAATTGCTGACACTGCAGATTCTGTGCTCATGCACAGTTTTCGGTCATTGCTGAAACACAGTTAATCTTATGGAGTCAGCACATGAAAGGAAAGCCACACTTTTGGGACATTGCAGTACGTTTCGGTTTGGTAATCATGCGTGGTTTTGATAGTGAAAAATGTGAAAGCATTGTGACATTAAACTGCAAGATGCTGTTATGGGTTTGATTTGAGGGCTTGTGCACAGGAGGTTTAACGATCTCTTTTGCTGGACCTGCCGCACCCTGAGCAATATCCTGCCTATGCATTCAAAGCTGTATCCAGATCATGGCAGTATTATTGCACTGTCAGCTGCTATTATAGTCATAAGGCAGCCCTTATTCAGAGCAGCACTCGAAACCGGATCGCTCAGAATCCTCTCTGTTTGCACAAATCTCCATCTAAGCAACAGACACTCTGACCAGTGCCTGTGTGATCTGCATTGATGCAATGAGCTCAACTTCTCTGACTGTGCTGAAGCTCATTTGTTTAACTGCCGTTTCTGACAAGTACGACAGCACTGACGATATCTAACACTGATACAAATAATATGAAGCTCAGAGAATGAGAAACTAATTATCCATAAACAACCCGTTCAGTTTTTGATTGTGAAGCTTAGTGTAAACTGCATCCAACTGTTGTCTGTACCTGTTTGTCCAGTGCAGGGTCAGGGCGGGGTCAAAGCCATCTCAGAAGGTTGGGAATAACCGAGGACAGGACACCAACCTTAGAGAACATAAAACTCCACATGGACCCCAGAGGTGAGGGAGCAACGCTAACTGCTATATTGCTGTGCCGCGCCAATATAGCAAACTCTCACTAAAGCACTGTTCCCAATCCGGTTCTTGGGAACCCACAGACAGTGCACGTTTCTGATCCCTGCCAGGTCCGGGTAGAGAGCAAAAACGTGGACTGTTTTCGCAGGGAGCTGGGAGAGAGCAAAAACGTGGACCATCTGTGGGTCTCCGAGGAACAGATTGGGAAACACTGCTGTAAAGTAAAGTATCTACCTCTTGAGTGATTTTTCCAATAATGTTGATTTTTTTTTTTGAGGGGAAAGATATTGACATCCCATAAACATTTGAGACTGGGTCCATTTTTAATGTAGTGCAGCCCCTAAAGTATATTAACATGTTTTTGCAAATGGTTTTATGAAAAACATGTCTTTCCTTTATACATGAGTAGACGTTTTTTTTGGTGATTAACTTAATGTGTTATAGTTTGTGTTTGCTCTGTTCAAAACCTTGTTTTGGAACATATGTCACAACTATGTCATTGAAACATGTTTTATTTTAAATTTTAGTTTTAAAATGTTGTTCCGTCATATCCAGTCATGCTACATTTGAGAAACTAGGCCACATTTATCACTGCACCAAAAGTAATACTTCATGTCAGGGTTGTTTTGATTAATTGTGCATTTGTCAGCTCTGGGCAGTCTTGTCTTCACCAGGTACAGAATTCTGAAGCAAGGGCCCTATTCAAAAATAGTACGTGTACCTCATATCACATCTGTCCTTGCTTCCCTTCACTGGCTTCCTGTTGCTTTTAGAGTTGATTTAAAATTTTTATTACTTATTTTCAAAGCTTTTACGTTTCTCTCCTGATGATATCACTGAGCTGTTAGAGCCTGCTGCACAGAGAGAGATCGTGGGTCTTATCAGATAGGTCCCCTTAAAGTGCTGAAGACTAGACAAAAGCAGATTGATCTTTTCCTGCTCCTTGCCCTGGAACTGTACCTTCAGATATTATGAACTGATCTCCTCTTTAATGCTTTTTTAATGCTTGTTGTGTCGAGAAAATATGAGCTTGTAGAAAATCAAACAGGGTGAAAGTAATAAATCAGAATGAGGTATTAGTGCTATAGGTACAATTGTTTATAATGTAGTTTAAAATAAGGAAGGTGTTAGGGTATTTTAAAAAGGGCTACACTGTAACTCGTCCTCAGTGCCCCCCAGCCTTGTGCCCAGTGCTATCAAAGATAAGCGCCATGCCCTGTTTGGGGTGGGTACGCAGTCAGCCCTTCATGTTGGCGAGGGTTGGGGCCGGAAGAGCCCCAGGAATGTAAAGATTCGCAAATAATACGTGAGCCGCCCTAATCTCAACCCATAAGCATCTGCTACTGAGCCACAACATCAAAGGTCTATTTATTATCAATTTCCAAAAAAATGTACTGTTTAATGATAATGTAGAATATGCAGTACAATAATATAGAAACCATCTAGATTAGGTTCCATGTACATACATAGACAGTCTACTACCCTAACCCTGAATGCGTTGTGTTTTAGACCTGTTATTAAAAATGCAAAATTAATAGCACTTTAAAAGTTGCTGCGAGAAATGCGAGATTCCAGGGTCACAAAGACAGCTAACATGTGAGTCAGGCTGGTTGCCAACATGTGTGGCAATACCCAAGCCAAGACTTTTACTATTAAAATTACAGCATACACTTAAACTTTGCTCATGCGTCGTGTGCAAGTTTCTGCGACGTTCAGCAAGCTCCGGAACTTTAATTCCTGTTTAACTGTTCACGGCCAACTCACTGACGAATGTCCACGTATGTAAAGAATTTACTGTATATGAAGAAAAGTGAGGGAAATCTGTCACCTCCCTTTAATTTATTTTTTTAATATTTCGTTTTTTTATTACTCTAGTTGTTAAATGCACCAAGTAATGGGACCCGTTTGACTCCAGTCACTCATAAATCCTTGACGGGTTAAAACAGGGCAGCTGAGGTAGCTCGTGTGTGGGATCCTCGTGTGTGGGATCCTCGTGTGTGCCACGCCCCCTCATTTCCCATGTGTATTACCCTGATTGTAGTCACCTGTTGCCTGTTAGTTTCTGCTTGTTCTGTGTATATCAGTTCACGTCTTCCCCTTGTTCGGTAGATCTGTCATTGATGTTTGTCGCCGTATGATCCCCAGTCCGCCTGTTTGCCCCAATAAACCCCTTTTCCCCGTATTTACGACCCGCTGCTTCCTTCTCTGCTCGCCTGCCGACCCCGGTCACGACAACAGGCATCTACAACACATTGTAGTGTTATTGTCATAAATTGTTGCTGCTAAATTGTGACCTGTTGTTGTTTCTACTGGTTTCTGTTCTGTGTAAAAGATTTACTGTATGTTCTATGAGCTGACTGTTGGCATCATATGCATTAGGTTTTGTGAATATAGAGTATTGCATTTTGCAAAGCATTCCCTTCTCTGGTGGTCTTATTCATGATGTCATCAGAGACTAGTCGAGTTAGACTCCAGACTCCACTTTCATGAGTGTTGACTTGATAATCTGAAGTTGTGCAGTCCCTTATAAGGGACATGGGGTGTGCTCAGAATGGCAGGCCATTTATGTCTCACACCCTAGGAGATTTTATGGGGGGTGGCTGGACCTGACAACCTTCCGATCTCAAGCGTCTAACCCTCTAAGCCACACCCCACCCCCCTCAAAGCCAACACCCAACACGGGGATCGAACCCACAACACTGAGATTAAGTCAAATGCTGCACTGACTGAGCCAGTGATCTTGAAATAAAATGAAATTATCTTTATACTTTTGTAATCTGCTAAACTTCAGAAATTCTGCCTTTTCTAAAAGACACATCTGTGTAAGCCTGCATGTGCAGTCAGGTTTATCCTGCACTGTCTGAGCCCCGAGGAGTGACCGGGAGCCTGGCGATATGCGGAGAGTCATGGGGGCCGCAGAGAGCACTCTGAGTGATCTCCCATGGTTCAGGTGAATGGAAGTTTGGTTCGGCTCAAAAAACCATCTACATCCATAAAAAAAGAAGCGTAGCAGTCGATACTTCACAAAGCCCCAAAATACTGCGAGCCAGGAAATAGCACTTGATTAAAGAATTGCCATTTTAATTCCCACTGCACTAGTATGACAAAGCATGTATCCAACTGTTTTTTTCCCATGATTATTGAAATGTCCGAAAGGAAGAGATGGCCGGATTGAACGGATTGAATGTAGTTTTTAAGTACTCAAAAAACAAGTTCAATAAAAGAAAAAGGGTGGAAATATACAAAGGGGTCAGTGGGAAGACCACAGCCCCTTCAGGTACCTTATCTTCCTGTACTCACTCAGCACACAGTAACTAAGGCCTTGAACTTCTCTCCACTCTGGACCATCCCTCCTAGTGCAGGCTGAAATCTCTACTGGAGAAGACAGTCCCACCCCCTAGTTGAGGTGATTAGCAGGCAGCAGTCACATTCTATTGGCCCCGTGTCCAGCTGTGAGGTGACTGCAGGCCTGTGTGCTGCAGATCGCCCCCTGCTGGTACCTGGTGGATTCTCTGACACGTGTCACCCGTGGATCTTTGCACTAGTTACATCACCAGCAAAGTTTATATTCTTGGAAGATTTTTGTTTATAGAGCAAGATCGATCAATGGCATACAATATATGGAGTAAAGTAATAATTCAGTTTATCTGTATTTAAGACTAATTAGCTTTTTGTTTTGGAGTGTGCAGGTTGGCCTTTGGGTTCCTAGCTGGGTAAAATAACTGCTGTAGATTTCTTGTAGAAGACATGTAAGTTTGTCATTATCTATTCCGTTATAGGGTATTGAACTGTAGTTCTCACTTTGAGTTAAGCTGCTGTTCTTCCAGTATAAAACCAACCACATGGGTACACAAACGAACAACCACGCACTGTTAACAAATGAATCAAATTTTAATTGTTTCTGGGAAAATTTGCAGCAGGAGTTAGAACTTCCTGTACTTACCTGGAAATGAGTACAACAGTAATTATGCTGCATAACAAGGTTGAAATGGAAGAACTAGGATGTTGTATATTTATTTAACTGATAAAAAACACCCTCATTAGCACATCATTTAGGTCACATAACCTTTAATTAAAATGTACGCAGTTTCAGGTGAATAATGTAGAATCTCTCTGGCATTGGATCATTTCTTTCTTACCCTAAGGTGATGAGATGAACAATAATGAAAATACTGATTAAAAATATCACAAGTGTACTAGACATCCTGTGAGGATGGAATGTATCCTGTACACAGTTCTGGTCTACAGTTGGAGCTTGTTGGAAGAGATTTTATCTAAAGGATCTGGGCACCATTTAGGCTTTTCAGATTTCCACATTTCCTTGGCGGCAAAAAGCCCTATATCAGTCACCCAAAATGGTGGCTTTTCAGTAAATCCTGGCCAGTGTGATATTTTGCATATAAGTGTTTGTTGATGTGAAGTGTGAATGACGGAGGAAACATGCAATTCCCACTAGATGTTCAGTGTTTTATCTTTCAGTACTTGAGCTGAAGATGTGACCATATCCAAACTACTCCGCTCACTGATCCTGCGACCCAGGAACCCAAATAGATTTCTTTTTCTCTGTTCAACTTTGTGGAATTATCAGTGCAGGCCAGCAATACAAAATAAACCTTCTTTTGCTGACATGTTTGCAAACCCTATAAAGAACATCGGCAAGCTGAAAATATCAATTCCCCATTCTGTCAACCCTTTAAAGCAAAATTACAATCCGTCCCCTCTCAAAGAACAAACATTGTGACATAAACTGAAATAAATGTTTTTCAAAAACCTCTAAAATATTTTTAAGTTGAAATGGAATCAGGGCATGCGTTTTGCATTGCATAATCGGAATT
This sequence comes from Mormyrus proboscirostris, assembly GCA_026779585.1. Taxonomy (NCBI): domain Eukaryota; kingdom Metazoa; phylum Chordata; class Actinopteri; order Osteoglossiformes; family Mormyridae; genus Mormyrus; species Mormyrus proboscirostris. The sequence goes on along the minus strand of JAODKF010000038.1, from coordinate 3,395,458 downwards.
TTAATATTACATAAAGAAGATTTTATAGTCAAAGGGCAGCACGGAACAGGAATGACAGGTATTTACATTTACATTCAGACAATCTACTACTTTATTAATCCCATCAAAGGTTCCAGGAATACAGGCATATTAGGTAATTCACGTGTCTGTCTGTGGCACTTCAGTGTTTCCCACTGATTATTTATAGTGGCTGTTTAAATAATACAAACATTCTGAATCATTTCCTGCACGTACACCAATGCCTTTTATTTCATTTTTATGGATATTTTTGTATTGCGAGATTCTGTGTACAGTTCTTGTGACATTCTCTGAACATTTCGAGCCTGAGTTGTGCATGTATAAACATTATTTTATGTGAATTTTTGGTCCACTATATTTATAATTAGTATTATCACTATTTGTAGTAGTAGTATAGTAGTAGTAGTAGTAGTAGTAGTAGTATTTGTTCCACTTACAAATCATCTTAATAAATATATATGTCTACTTTGATGACTGAATCATGAAATAATGTAAATGTATACATATATTTCATTAAACATTTCTGTTTCTACATGTATAATTAATATAAAAATGTAGCTAAATGTACCTGCTTGTAATACACAGTACTACTACCTGCATAAATGAAACTGGTGGCAATGATCTTCGACCCAGAGGTCTAGCTATAGCCAAGTAACGCGGCTCATTGTGCAGTTAATCTTTCTCTATACACCTCTTTCATGCATCCATCCATCCGTCTTCTAATCACTCATCAAATATATGGTCACAGGGAGGCCTGTAGCCTCTATCTCAGGCAGCGAAGGGCACAAGGCTCAGCAGGCGAAGTCTCTCGGGTTTGAGCCCCAGCCTTGACAGAACAGTCATATGTCCGTGTGCCTCAGGGACACAATGTGATAGCTGACGCTGCGCTGTGACCCCTAAGCTATGGAGAGCACTTGTGCAAATAGCAAATAAAGGATTTATCATTGCTCTGCATAGCATTGCAGTTTGTTGCACGGCACACGCGATTAACCACGCAAACGGAGAATTAAACACTATGGACAAGTGGGGTCTCTGTGCCATTGGCTTCCACACCTTCCTGCTTTGGATCTCCACCCACCACTATAGATATCGAGCCCAGGTAAGATATTGGGTCTATCCCTCATCCAAAATGCCACAGCCACATTTTGTATGAAATTGTCTGCTGTGGCAAATGATGAAATTTCTGAAGCAAGCAGCATTGATGAAACTTGTTAGCATCATTCTAAGGGGTCAAACTTACTGACACATAGTGGTGAACCTGGTCGATATGACCATGAATCCTCCTGAGAGGTCGGAAAGTGAGGCTTTGTGGCTACATTTATCTTGCAGTAATCAGTACGGATCATAAAAGCTGTCTTCAGGCTTTGGCACCAGGATGCATAACAGACTCTAGAGACTATTGCTTTGCACAGCCAGACTATACAGACAGTACTTCCCTTTAGAGAGATCAGAACATTCAGTGCAATTCAACGTATCGTTCAATGCTTCCTTACCCACATAGTTACCCCAAGCAGCTTAATAAACAATCAATCAAGTATCACTAACTGATGTAAAACATTTAGGGGTAACAATAGTAAAAATCAATGGCTATGACAAGCAAGTAGACAACAAAGCAGAGCAAAGGGAATTCCATAGTTTTATATAGGAGAAAAAACCCATAGATGTCAATGATCAATTGGCTGCCAGACCCTCAAACAAGAATAGTCGGAGATACATTTTGTAACTGAGAGAGTAGCCAATGAATCAACAGTTGAGAGTCTTGCTTGGCTAGATAGTCCGAATATGACATATGCATGATGTATAACCTCACCATCATTTTCAGGTAGTAATAATTGCACAGCAAAAAGCAGATACCCCAACTGCTACACTGCATGGATATGATTTATACCTACTCTTATATTTAATATCAATGCAATAAGGCTTTACCACATTCATTTGACATACAGTAAAGGAACTTTTCAGCTGAGGTCAGGAGTGTGATGCAAACAGTCTGTCTCATCTAATTCACTCTGCATGACAAGGGTTAATATTACAGAAATACATAGCCAATACCCAATCTCTCGGTTCATGACTTGTGGATTTTTCTGCAAAAATGAGCTTTCATCTTCTGGGAAGATAACAAATTAGCTACGGCTATCTCAAGGGCATATTTTACTCTGCGTGGAAATCAGTGGCATAATCCTACAGGTTGTATGTAGCTGGGTGGTAAATTCCTAGAGTGCGGTTTCTCATCTTTAAAAGTGCCGGTCGGAGTGATTCTTAAGTGGCCTCACATAATGCTACGCGAGAAGAGGAACAGGGCCTACCTGCAAGACACTCCCTTTGAAATTCAAAACTAAGCATGTGGCGTGACCTTCAAAGTCAGGTCAGAGCATTCCACATGATTTATAATACATATTGCCATGTTCATTGTGCACTGATTAATTGAAGGACCAAAGTAGGAAGCAATATATCAATTATTTATCGAAGAGCTTTTCAATGGACAGGGTGGCGAAACCAATTACTGATCCTTACAGCCACCAACTGATGTCGTACGTACCTCCTGTATGACACGCGTTATGTTTCCTGACACCTGTAGAAGCAGCAGCAAAACAGTCACATACGTGGGACAAAGCGTCAGACACTGGGATGAAAGATATCATTTTTGAAGAACAAACAGTATGGAATTTCATCCAGGCTGAGATTCTGGTGTAAAACAGATTATCTGTCAGGGATTATCTTGGCAAACATGTCAGTGCAGTGACACAACAATGTACTGATGGTTCTTCTATTGGGAGGGACTATACTGACAGGTTTGCCAAGATTTTGGGATATGTCACTACATTAGACTATATTCCCAACAAAAAGTGTTTCAGAATACAATGTCTAGATAGACAGACAGATAGATAGATAGATAGATAGATAGATAGATAGATAGATAGATAGATAGATAGATGGCACAATTTCAGAACTACAACTTGATATATTGTAATCCAGTCCCCACTCTCATTCACAAAACATAGTTTCCATTTACATGCTCAAACAACACTGTCAATAAAATATGACAGGTTCTACCACTGCTCCATTTTCTGCAGCAGCAGAGGTAAAATGGGCCCACGCATTGCATGAGTTTTCTGTTCAAAAATAAGATGTTCCTCAGACAAAAGCAAAGTTACCGTGTCACTGTTACTTTCTTGGGAAGATAATCTGTCTCCACTTCCCACTCATTGTTCTTTCTGGAGGAGTGATGTCAAGATATAACACAGGAGGAGGTTATATCAGATCACTGTTCCAAAGGGTATCTGATAAGTCTACTGACACAGCACCCATGTACAGGACCAGGATCCAGAAAGGCCTCAGCAGAGGGAAACGTTTGTTCTCACACATTCATCAGGATTGAACAACCAACTAATCATTTTTTTAATCATTTAACTGTGCCACAGAATCAGAACCAAAGCAGATGCAAAGAAAATGCGATAATGTTGAGACATTGTTAGAATACCTTTAGCACTGCTGGTCTCTGCAGTAGATCCCATACTTAAATTAAATAACTGCAGCTACAAACATTATCTTTATATACTACACTACTACTACTACTACTACTACTACTTCTATGAATGAATAAAAGGATAGAAAATGGCATAGTAAAAATTTGATTTTTAACAAAATATAAATTTTTTAACCTCAAAATCCGAGTGATCTCAGCTAAAGTTATTGTCTGACATGGTGACGGAAAACATTTTTTCATTTGAGCATTTTAAACAAACATTCACCAGAATTTCGGTTATTTTAAGTACTTGAATTTATCACGCTACTTATTGCATTATTTGCTAGAATGCAAAAACATATTTTTGAATGTCATCTATATGCACTTATTTTCTGTGATACAGGGAAAGCTCCTGCAAGCCTTTTTATTATTCAACACTAAATCTTGCTTGTTAGGAGAAATAAAGAAACGCATTTCCATTGAATGAGAAATGTACTTCACTGCATGTTTTTCCTCTGCGGGGAAGATGTTCAGGAAGCCACAACTTTAACTTTCTTTGGTAAAATATGTGCTGCGGAGTAAAATGTTAAAGATCTACCCATGCAGTCTTGCCATCTCACAGTCAGCTATAACCATTACTTTAGCTGTAATGTCCATGTCAGACGTACTGGGTGGTCTGCGTCATCGGTATCATGCAAGATATTAAAACTGTTCGTATGGAGTCCCAGTATGTGCATTTAAAAATTATTAATACAGATAAAATATATTAATTTAATGATCAATCCAGACTTGTGGAATTCTAAACCTTTTTGCTGGCAATCCACTAAGCTCGAACTTAAATGTTTTCCACGTCAGTACTGAAGCCTTAAACTCCATGTTTGACGATTGGAAACCAGCTAAAAGGATTCCGTGTCCGTCAGCGTGGCCTCCAGAGAAACGAGGTATAGGGTGATTTTGGTTAATGTTGTGATACAGGTGGGTGATTTTTGTACAGACTAGCTAGTGAAATCTAGCTAGCCCAGATAGGACTGATTATAGCGACAAGGAACAATGGGGCCAACTGGTGGATTTTTACATCTTAAAAAAATCTACTTCTAAAGTCATTTTAGTTGGTGGTGTCTCCTTAAACATATATTTTTAAGTTTTACTTACAGTTTTGGTCATTGATATGTTTCCATTTTCTAACCTGTATTTTAGTTAAAAAAAAAACTATAGTTGGTTCAACCTGTTGTCCTACAGCACTCTCTGGTCCATATGACAGACCTCTTTCCCAAAATCTGCTCTACTGGCGATGAAGACTCAGAGACACATTTTACAATCATGCAAAATTACACAAATTATTACAGACAGACAGAAGTTGCTCAACCAAACGCGTGGCTTTTTAACATGGTTCCAGTCTTAAAGGTTTGAATATACAGATGAACACTCACCCATCCACCATCTGTCATTAACCCGATACCGTGCAGCGCGGGGCACAAGGTGGGCTACGCCCTGGATGGGATTCCAGACAATTGCAGGGCACACACACAGCCCCACTCTATGGGCAATTTATAGACAGCAATAAGCCTAACAGCATGTCTTTAGCTGTTTAAGGCCCTGCCTATTAGGCCATAACAATCTTTATTTTTAAAATAAAGAAAAAATTGCAGTAAATTGGAGCCCAGGTAAGGAACAAGCCTTATTTATTTAAATTCGGTAAGGAGTGCAAGCTGATTACAACGTGTTGCCGCACCCACCACACGACAAAGCACCACAGGGATCAGAACCTGAGTACAGTCGAGTGGCAGCTGAAACCTCAGCACCACACTAGTCTGAATGGAACCACGTGAGCATTTCCTGGTGGCTGGCGTGCCAATCCTGCCACCAAGCCCCAATTTTCCCTGTAAGGTGGAGGACCTCCTTGTAGGGGGCTGGATGTAGATTAATGTCATACACAGGGTGAGGCAACTGCAGGTTAAGGGCCTTTGCTCAAGGGCCCAACAGAGTACAGTACAATCACTCCAGGCATTCTCAGAATTCAAACCAGCAACCTTCCAATTGCTGGCACAGATCTCTAGTCTCAGAGTCACCACTCTGCCCTATTTAAATAAGCCATTGAAATACAAGAGCATTTTCTGTAAGACCTTGTGAATCTCATTCAGTCTTACAGGCATGGCTTTAGTCATGGCAGAAGTATGACTAACTGTTATGATTTTACAGCAATAAAACATAAAAACTGTAATCTAATCCCATGTTGATTATACTATTTAATTTGATAGCAACTGTAAATATTATTAAGTAAGGCTCTAGTGTATTTGTATGATGTTACAAAAATTGCCGTGTAGCTGATGTCTCAGCTCCAGGGCAGTGGATCTGTCATACTCCTCCTATAATGGAATATTATGAGTATTTTTATTATACTAATATATGCTCTGCTATACTACTTGATGCTGGTAGCATAGAACTGGTTGCAATTTTTGGTTAAAACTGGTTGGCTTTAGAGACATTTAAATGCAGAATAAAATGTGAAATTAGTTCAACTTACACTTTCAAATATTGTAATACATTTAAAATGTTATGCTGATGTTTGATTTTGGATGTTTTGACCCTTGTCCACTGTTTAAAAAGGTTTGGTTTTATTATTTTTTTTCTATTTCAATTCATTGGAAACATGGATATTATTTCAAGTATTCAATTCGAAAATGCAATCAAACAATATTATTATGATAATCGGATTCAAGTCAAGTTCCTTTTTGATTAATTTTAATATCCCTGTTGAATAAGAATGCAAAGGACAACATTAGAAGACTAATTGACAAATCCTTTCACAGAGCAACAAGTCAATCACACCAAGTCCGGTTGTTTCATCTAATTTAGTTATGTATTAAAATAGTCACATTAAAAAAGCTAATTAGCTTTTAGCAGTCAAGTTACATTAAATAGTAAGGTCTGCTGGGGGAAAAAGATCCTTTGATTGAGGAAATTCTCTCTCTACACCAAGAAACTCATAAAAATCTTATTATAAGGGGATTTTACCAGCAAATTCAATCAGGGCACTCTGAGATCACTCCCTCATTCTGAGGAATCACTGACTATGATCAGGCATAATGCAAGATGATGACAATTTTAGGTCATGTATTGTATGATTTTGACATATGCAGATTTTATGTCATTCCTCCAAACCATGTTTTAATTCATATGGGACATGAAAATGTAATCCAGCTAGCATCAACAATTAATATCAACAGTCTAAATGAGTTTAACATCAGAAATCTGCAACATTTGAATTATGAAAAAGATACAGAAACTCTCAGGATGCGGTACGCAGCAGTTGTATAAAGGCCTGTTTGGCCTGTAATTACTGTTTTTTTCAAACAGGTGGGAGCTGTGACAGTTTGGCCAGTTCGGTAATATGAAGCCTGCTTTCCATGGTATGTTTTAGATGCACCAATTTGCCTAAAACTCAAAGATGCAAGACTGACCATCCTTTAATGCATCTTGGTGATTATCTTCGGTTCAGGTTATAGCGCCCGCGTCTGAAGAGCAACGTCATCCCAGCTTCTTCGTTTTTCCAAGTTAGTGGTAAAGACAAACAGGGAGGGGGTAAGTAAAATTAATTTAAATCACAAGGCTGCATTTGAAGGCAAACTCACCCCATCTGCCTTGTTGCAGTCGGGTCTTATCAGCTACATCTTTTCTGATTATATCTACTAAAAGACGCCCATATATTTAGCAGCTGCATCAGCAGAGCACTGATCTCTCCAGATATGTGGATGTTATAGGAGTCCGGAGGGCTTATCTTCGTTCTGCAGCAGATGGAGAGATGTCATTGAAGGGTCTTGCGTTTCCAGATGGAATTTTAGTAATCCGGCTGATTCGCAGGGTTGGCTGAGCTGACTTTTGCAGGCAAAAAGCTCATCCAGTCCACCGGAATTCTGTCTAAATTTAACGATGGAATCCAATACAAATTAAGTTACATTTTGTAATTTCCATAGGATCTGTAGCACGTTTCGATTACAGCCACAACATGGCGCTTATCGCAGGGGCAAATTATGTTTATACAAGTATATTTAATTTTGCATAAAGCTGACAGATAAAGCAAACTTGGAGGAAACACTAAAGCCATAGTGATTCGTGTTCAGGGAGGAACATTCAACCATAAAGAGCTGAACTGAGATGTTCCAAGAGCCAGAGTGAAAAATGCAGCACAGTGTTTGATTTCTGGCCACTGTACCGTTAAATTATCCAAAAATTGATGTGCAGCAAAAGAACCGACGCGAATGAAGGTTATTAACGGCGCCGATGGTCCCTGTGCCATTATCTGCTTAATGCGCAGTCGGCTGTTGTCTTGCTACAGCATCCAGTGGTCCAGCTTCTGTAGCAGAGACACGATGGGAAAAGGAAGGAGGGTATATTTTTACCTCACAGTATCTCCGTAACCCCGACTCATAACCGTAACTTCATGTAACCTGCAGCCCCAGCCAGGCTTGTCACATACCCACTGAACAGCTGTGTCCTTATCACCTATACGGTCCTTTAAAAAGCATGGTGACTTAAAGATCTTTGGTATCAGCGATGCTATTTTCACGATTTCTGTATAATATTGGCCTGTTCTTTCTGTCTAATGGTCTCTATCATACATAGTTCAGATATTTCAGTCTCAAAAACATGCCAATTCCCATTCTATTTTTTTTTAGGGGGGGGGGGGGGTAGTTATATAACGATTGTACAGGCTTTCTATGTGCAACATGCATTTTGTCATTTATTGTTTCTCTTACTAGATTACTTTGATAATTATTTAATAGACAATAATGGATAATTAAACCATAATCTATTATTTTGAAATATTCATACTAAAATGTTGATATATAATAATTCTCTGCATAGATCTAGTAACTCAATCTGTTTCTGTGAAGCGAATACGCTGGTGAAGCCCTAACACACGGAGCTATGCTCCTGAACTGCAAGCTTAGAGCAGTGTTCATGCTTTTTGACTAAGGGAGAAACTCGGAATTTCCTAATTGACACCCAAAGGAGAACGGAGGAGCGCATTCAGCCTTGGGATACCAGGGGTTAATGAAATACTTTCACTTTCTGATATAGCAGTCAGTGATATAACAAACCAGTGTATTGTAATGGGGAGAACAGAATATTAATGAAAAAAAAAACGACTGGCAATGATCTCCCTCCTTCCTCTAAACAAACTGCCCACGGACCCTACAGCATCAGTCATAATTGTGAGCATCCATTGAAGCTGAATGGTTGCAAAGGTAGCTACTTTCTGGCGAGCCTTCACAGTAGGGTTAGTGTGAGGTGAAAAAGAGGACGTGTCCAGGGATCAGAATATTAATGAGTTTTCACATTCGCCGACCAATCCGGAAGGCCTCTTTATAAATATTAATTCATTTTCCCTAACCACCCTGTGAAATGTGCGTCCGACAAACGTATTGGCAACCATACAGCTAACTCTCATTTTACAATCTACACACAACTGACACAACATATAACACTTTTTCAACAAAAATGACAAAACACTAAGCTAATGTTTGATAAACTTCAAGCAAACAAGTCAATTCACTGGTCACACGAAAATAAAAATAAAGTGCCAATGGGTTCTGGGAGTTTATGTGACCCGTGAGCACATAGGGGTGTGCATATAATTTAATTTTTAAAGTAAACCCTGCATGATACTGAGTGGCTGCAATACATTGAAAACTGGTGCCTTTTCCTGCACTGCAACTCGCAACACTGGGTCACGCGG
>JAODKF010000038.1:3334286-3355944 GCA_026779585.1 Mormyrus proboscirostris | reverse complement strand
TCTGAAGTGAAACAAACACCGTATGAATGACATCCACTAAGTCTCTCACAATATCCCTAACTTATTGTGAGTAGTGTGTATAAATATATATATATATATATATCGCTGTAGCTGGGAGCTGAGTGTGGAGTGGGAGGGGCAATGTCGAGTGGGAGGGGTTTATCACAAGGGGTAGGAGGGGTTTATAATGAGGGTCAGGGTTAGAGTGTCAGATGATAACAGGCCTCTTGTTATAAACCCCTCCCACATTGCCCCTCCTACTTGACACTTGAGTGCCGCAATCTGCTTCTCGGTACATTGGGATGAAGGGTAAACATTGCGCTTTACCTTTAAGAACAAGCTTAAGTCAACATACTCCTAATAAGTCCCTTTCTGAGTGTTTACAAGTCAAAGTTATAGAACCACTTAAAGCAGTGTTAACCAACCCCATCCTTGGGAACCCACTTCCGCTCCATGTTTTTACTCCCTCCCAGCTCCCTGCTGGTTGCATATACAGTCAGAATAATGTATGCACTATTAAACAACTTACATTAACTGAATAGCACCTTACTGCTGTAATGATATGATCTGGAAATAATGCATGCTCAGGGGACATTGTTGGTTTGGGTCATTCGATGCCTTGGTTTCTGATATTTATATCTGCCCCGTCCTTTAGTATCCGTCCTGTACAGGAAAAACATGGACTGGCTGCGGGTCCCCGAGGACTGGATTGGGAAACACTAACTTAAAGGACAGAAGTGTTGCGATAATTGTTTATGTATAGTCCCAATGCCATCTAGTCCCGGTGCTTTTCTGTTTCTGACTTTCCCGCATGTCCTTCTTATAAACATGGTCTTTGTGTGATTGTGTCAATACATGGCCAGGCTGCCTCCATTGTATTTGCTAAATATTTTTAACGAGCTTAAGTGTGTCGCCGCTCATTGATACGGATAATCATCTAGCATGGATGCGGGTGCGGCTCATTGGTGTTCACCACGGCAGATGACGAATCCGTTTGGCATTCGTGTGACGTGCCGCGTCATGTACACCTACTGTGATGCTCGCCTTTCAAGTCCAGTATGGAAAAAATGGAATTTTATAAATAGCTGTAGGATATCACTTTGCAAAAGGAATCCGCTTGGACACACGGAGCCCAAGCTTAAGGTGCCACTTACTTTCCCAATCATGACAATCACAATAATCTAGGGCCCCTTATTTTCCCCATAGCTACAGGGCACGATCCATATTAACAGACTTTAATGACTTGTCTTTTGTCTGGGCAGGATGTTTTAATTGTCCTTCCTGTGTAAGATTTTTTCGTGATATAAATATTATAATGAGCACAAACCGTTTTCTCACGGATCAGTTCCTATGCAGAATTACAGATAAGCTACAGGTCCTTACGTCAGATGAGTGAATAAGTAACCGTGATGACGCCGTCTTATTTGTGTTTCTGCAAAGCATTTATGTTTGACCTTTGCAAATTTGAAATAGCCTCATTTTTCCCCCTGCCTGTGTCCTTTGGTAACTAACAATTGTCTGATTAATCTTCCTACTTCCAAGATTTTAATGCCCCCGAGATGCTCATAATAGCGTTAAATGATGCATTAGGGCTACCTGAGGTAAAGCTCTGGCGAGTTTTCACGGGCTGCCTTTGCGGTACAGCCGGCGGTGCCGGGGACTTACTTCTTAAAGGTCTGCATATTCAGGGCAATAGCAGAGAAGACTATTATAGGCCGGTGGATTTCGGAATTCCTCCTAAAATACAGACCAGATGCAGCCAATTCATTAGTGCTGTATATCAGGGCAGCAGGAGCAGAAATACAGAAGAAAAAGTGCAGTTAGCCTGAACACAAGAAGAATAAATAATGACCTTATCATCCTCCTTCCATTCATTTGGCCCCAGATTAATATAGATCAGCACTATTGAGTACTTATTCTGCAGAACCACAAGGGCTCACTACATGGTTGGCCTGAACGGAATGCATCATTCCTCTAGGACAGGGGTAGGTAACCCTGATCCAGGAATGCCGGGATCCAGCAGGTTTTCCACCCTACCTGCTCTTTGATGAACCACACCTGATCTCAGGCAGATAGTAACTCATCAGGTAGGATGGAAAACCCGGTGGATCCTGGCACTCCTGGATCTGGGATGCCCACCTCTGCCCTACAATAAGTTAAATATTGTTTTGAAACAATATTTAATATTTTCAAACATACATTATTTAAAATGAGTACTATTTTCCAACCAACTTTGGATGAAATCCGGACTATATTGGAATGCTGAATCTGACCTGCCCCTAACCTTAGCGTGACATTGCGTGTTAAATTAACGCATACTAATATGTAGCGAATGTGTGACTCCTCCAGCAGCCTATGGGAAATGCAGCGAGCTGCTCTTTTGAACGATATGGTTTTGAAATTTCTGCATATGTCAGAAGATTATCGGAAGATAAACGGCTTCCTGTCCCCATCACCTCTGAGTGCTGCCCTTTCGCGCCCACGATAAATCACTGTCTCTGTGGGGGGACAGAGTCACATCAGCATGTCACCTTTCTCGGATGCTCTCTTTGTCATAATTAGGTGTGACCCTCCTGTTTTAAAAAGACAATGCTTGCGTGGAGCTGTCACCACGCCACACATCATAGTTTCTGCTCAGTGTATTACACAGCAAAAACGCAGTGCTATTTTTACCTCGCAAACAAACTTACCGCGTCATGGTGTTAGGATTTAGGGTGTTTAATGTTCTCGTCTGGACGTGGCTAAACTGTACAGAGGACAGCGGCCCTGACCAATCTGTTGTCTTATTTTGCCTGCTGTAAGACATGCCTCAAAATGAGGATGTCAGGAATGATTAGCATTAGCCTTTGCGAGATAAAGATAATTAACTTCAGTAGATCAATAAATATCAAAAATTAGAATTGAGATCAGATTGGTTTGGAGCGCCAAAATTAATTTAAGTAAGGGATCGACTGTGGCTGACATGAATGCAAAGCTCTGAACAAATTCAGAGGATGCACAGAAGCTTCTTTTGGCAGTGACTGCAGAACATTCAGGCACCCTGTGTGAAAAAAGGACAGGCCATTGAAAAGCAATACTTTATTCATTGGGGTAATTGTCTTTTTACTTATCCAGTTCTGCTCTCCATGAGACATGGAGACAGGTGAGAGCTAGCTTGGGGTGGGGGGGGGGGGGGAGTCACATAACAGGGTCAGCCAGCATCTGCATGCTGGGAGCCATTGGGGTTTAAGGGCCACACTCAATGGTCTAATGGTGACATCAGTCTGGCGGCCATAGGATTCAAACCAATGACCTTTCGATTGTGGAAATAGTGTCCTAACCCACTCAGTCACACACAACCCCCAGCGCAGAAAGATAATTTATGCTTCCCCTACAGGGTGCAGCTACTGAAGGACGGGGCAGGTATGAATGTCACTCGACAGCGACTAAAGCATCGTGCAGCCCAACCTGGGACTGCCCTCTGAATATGCATCATACCCAAATCACGCCACAAAAGTCACAGTAGTTAAGGTGTTATTCAGTTAATATACGTTAATTAGTAGCACATATATTATTCCTACTGTGTATGCAAATAAGCTTTAGGACAACATACATAATTATCAATAAATTGTCATATAATGAGAACGACTATTAACACAACAGTCATGTGTTTTTATATAAATGGAACTGTAGTGTCACTTTTATATATGTGTGACTCTGCAGGATAGGACCCTGCACCTATCATCAGAAGGTTGCAAGTTCAAAGCCCTTGGTCAGCTGGCTGATGTCACTGCTGGGCCCCTGAACAAGACCCTTAACCCCTGGTTGCTCCAGGGACTGACTGATCCTGATCTCACAACCGTATGTTGCATTGGGTTGAAGCGTCTGCAGAGTAGCTGATTCACAATGGATTCAATGGATTTCTTGGCTGTTTCGTGCAATTAACTTTTTGTGAGTTCTTCTTTTTTGAGCTGCATTGTTTTTAAACATCCAATTACTTTTTCTGCGAAAAATAAGAGAAAGAATGTTTTCTCAATTAAATATATCATGATTTCCAGCATCTTCACTTTGTTGGAAAATTGTTTTGTAGCATCGCAAATATTGTAATTGTGTCATGCATCGGTTAATCATTCACTGAGAATAAGTATTGGTCTCATAGAAATTTGTTTATACAGACACTTTGACTTTTTAAAAATGTCACACCTGCACCTAGCATCCATCCAGTCCTGCCCAGTCAGTTCCCAATCTACCTCCCCTGGATACTAGACAAACCTGTAACTCACCGGGATCGATTATGTGAAAATGAGAAGCACCGTCAACTGCGCCACGCCACGTGTGTGACCCCTGCTTGCTCCCAGCTTTTCATTTTCTTTGCCTGGCTTTTGGATTTGGTTACTTACCCTGTATCCCCCTCCCACGTTGGCCCCCTCCCTGTACAGTATGTGGATTATGTCTCTGGGTTACGATTAGGATATTTTGGCCATTGTTTGCTTCTGCCCAGTTTTAGACCCTTTGAATGCCCTATCCCTGTCCCATCATACAAAAAAGTCAGGTCAACATATCATCTTATTTACATTATTTAAAATGTTTGTCCAATGGGAACCACACCAAGTCCTTTCATCGAACTGTCATCAACCCCTCCCCCCAGATGAGGTTAAAATTAGTGTTAATAGTTTGAAAATGAGTCTAGTATCTAATTTCCACATAACACTAAGGAGGCTGATACCTTCTGAAACAAAAGGGGAAGATCCATTGTAGCTGTTGAGAGCCTTGCATGCTCCTTCTCTCAATCCCTTCCTATAAAGGCCTGCTGAACAGCCTCCCACCAAGCACCTTTGCACCGTGAAAGAACCTGTCAGGTCAGCTTTACACTTACTGCATGCAAACGGCGCCACGAAATGGCTGACGTGGAAGACAGAGCAAATTACAGCAACAGAGTCTGGAGACTGCAAGGGGATTGAAGGAAACATGCTGTGTAAGTATTGGTAAGTCCTCTGTTTAAGTCTGTCATCCATAATATTTGGTCATTTAGTTTTATTCCAGACCCGGACAATAATCAAGTGACCCATGGAATACATCTCCCCCGTTACCCTGTAAATCCCAAAGCACATGCTGGACATGACAGATAACCCTGTAACTAATAATTCACTTTTTCTGTTCACTACATAATTTAGCGGACGTTTGCATAAAGCCGGTAGCATGTGTGTAATGGCTGCCAAAACTGAAAGATGCAAATCTATGCCACATAAACCCTTATGAAAATGAACCATGGTTTTGCTATGATTAAATACTGTAACCATGGTTTACAATGGTTTGCCGGTTTTCATGGATTTTTGGGTAACTATGGAAACCATAACTATGGTTTTATCATGGTTTCGCTTCAGTTAAAGCCTAGTATAATCTTGGTCATAAACTATGGTTATAGTTTTACCATGAAGTGCTATGGATAAAGCATGGTAGTACTCTGGGTAGTACCAAAGTACCATGAGGTACCATAGTAAAACTATGGTTACTGCATAGAAACCATAGGAAACCATAGTGAATTTTGACAAGGGAACCCAACAAAAACAAAGCTTGCTGTTTATTGTCCAGGGTGAACAATTCCTTAGGTTTCTATAGCTTATTAGGTAGTCTCTGTAGCTGAAGAGCAGTGCTAGTCTTGACATCCTTTGTGGATTTCCAGAGCAAATCCGCAGGGAGCCCGCTGCCGCCTTCGAGAGCTGCTCCCCCGATAGCACGGTGGCTCAGTGTTAATGCGAAACAGCTGGATGAGTCTTTCAGCCAAGGAAACAAACCAGTAAATTCACAAGAACCTGAACTAATTAGCCAAGCGCAGGAGCCTTTCAGTTTTAAAGTAGTTCGTAAAACCTGAAGTAGTTCAAAGTGTCCACCCTGACATGGATTATCTGGTCACCCTAACCTGTGGGTCCTTACTATTAAATGGGTGGATTCCTCTGAAAAAATGAGACATGTATGGAGACAGATTACTTTGTAGACTGACACATGAGGACAACTACAAGGACTTCCTTTTTTTCACAAGGACTTCCTTTTTCTTACAGTCCACTCAACTTCCTGTTATCACATGGTCACATGGTGGATTTTAACCAATTGGAATTAAAGGCACTCTATCTATTTGATAAACCTGTGTTGACCTTATAAAACACCCTTTCTAAGCTACCATATATCACAGTACAAATGTAGAAACAGTTTTTGAGTTTTAGGAACCAGTTTCAAACAGTATAAATTATTTATGCAACAAAAATGAATGAATTATTAACTTCAAGAAAAAAAATTGTAAAACATATTCTTACAATTGTGTGACTGAGGGTTTGTGCTGCGATGGACAGGCATCTTGTTCTGGGACAGATGGCTACTGCTTTGTCCCAAAAGAAAATATAATGCAGAATGGTCCTCGAATTTGCATTGTCACTCGTAAATGAACCACGGTACAATGGATGAGCATTAAATATCCAAAGGTCTGCTTTGGAAAAGTTTATGTGCAACACATTCTCAATGTTTTATATGGCATGAAGACAATCCCAGACTTACAATTGTTTGTCCACTAGTTGTCTGCGATATTCGGCCCTCGGCTTTTGATATACAATATGGTTAGCTTATCTGCTATTCGAAAATGTCTGTGTGGTTATGCATTTAGATGTCTCCATGGTTACTGTGAATATGCAAATGTGAATGACAGAGTCTGATTTGTGCGAGAATCTCTCTCGGCCGCCGTGTTCCCTGCCACCCGGCTGTCACTCATCTAACATTCCTGTGGCCCACAGCTTTATAACAAAGGAAACTAGCGGACAGCACGTTGAATGTGGAAATGAATCCATCTCCTGGTTCTTCTCATTCTGCAGAGTTCATGGCTGCCTGTTTTAATCTTTCACCTGGTGACCCGCACATGAACTGGTCAGGTGACTCCATCTGGTGAGGCCTCCTGAAAAAAGAAATCCAGGAGGAACATCTGTTTTCCCAAGTATTCCCTCCGTCTGCCGCAGATGGTTAAAGGATGACATACGAAGAGATGCTAAGACAAAGGAGCGCCGTGTCTTCAGACTATAGCCGCAACACACAGTCTTGCCCAAAGCGAATGCTAACTACCTGCTTCTTAGCTGGCATACGTAAACACAGATGTGATATAGTATTCGGTAAGAAATAATGTCATTTTGTGGAAGCATTTTTTATTCACATTAAATGAAAAACGTTTTTCCTCTTAGTAAGTCAATAAAATGATTCCCAACAGGATAAAAGATTTAAATATTTATTTCATTTTTTTTCTCACTTATTTGTTTAGTGAAGGTCTGGTATATTACAGTTTTGCTGTATTAATTACTAAACACCATCATAATTTCCAGCCTTGATTTCATGAAATCATGTGTTATTTATAGAAAGTAGAGGCTGACATTCCCCAGCAGAATCATTCAGACCTTCCCACGGCTGCAGGCAGTGTTGTGGGGTGTGGTGTCCGTGCATTCAGAGCATCTCCGGCCTGCCCCTGTCAGGGGTACACAGTCTCTGCCCCTGTCCGGGGTACACAGTCCCTGCCCCTGTCCGGGGTACACAGTCCCTGCCCCTGTCCGGGGTACACAGTCTCTGCCCCTGTCTGGGGTACACAGTCCCTGCCCCTGTCCGGGGTGCGCATCTCCGGCCTGCCCCTGTCCAGGGTGCGCAGTCAGTCTGATTCACATGGACGGTGTTCAGGTTGCAAGAGAAACCAAAGAACCATGCAAGTACCTGGAGAAAATGGAAGTTCCACAGAAAAGCACTGAATCCTGTGTCCCTGAAGTTATGAGGCAGTAGTGTCTTACAAACATCCAAAATTCAAATCTGTTCAGGAATTCACCTTCTACTTTGTATGCATGTGCATAAATGTTTCCATTCTCTCAGCATTACTGTTCATGTCCCTGCTGCTTAATTTCCCTGGCTTGCGTTTATTTTATACTTCGCTGCTGCTAAGAGGTACAGTAACAGTTATTAGTGTCCAGTTTCACTGGACAGGATTTTTAATGCTGCCGCTGCCATGTGGTTTGTTTTGACATTTATTAGTTGACTCCAATTCCAACATGTGAAAAATCACAGCACAAACAAAGCATTTATTAAGCAGGTACATGTATGAAATGTCAGCAGTATTTGATTGCCTGGGTTTGGAGTTATATGTTTATATTCATGTGTGTGTGTGTATATATATACACACATAATATTTTTCCCATTAAATCTGGAGGCAAATATATGCATGCAGAACAGCACTATGATTTATATCAGTGTTTCCCAGTCCGGTCCTCAGGGACCCACAGACAGTCCATGTTTTTGCTCCCTCCCAGCTCCCTGCCAGAGAGTCCACATTTCTGTTAATGGAGGGAGCAAAAATGTGGACTGTCTGTGGGTCCCCAAGGACCGGATTGGGAAGCACTGATTTATATGATCATGAAATACAATAAAGGTAAGTGTACTTTGCTCTTCTCCTTGATGTCAGTAGTTTCCTCTCACGCTAGATAAAATGATTTATATGAAAAATATGTTTATATATAACATGATACCGCTACACCATCAAAAGCTATGCATCACACCTTTGCAGGTCATATATAAACATGCATATCTACTTACTGTATGTCAGCGACAGTAACTGAATTTCATGTCTGTATGAATAGTAAATGCTAAAGGAAGAAGCCTGTATACATACAGTAGCAAAATTACTACATGAATTGGACCAATTGCTTCAAAATCAGCAGAATGTGAAGAATGTTGTATTATGTGCATTTTTAAGTGCGGTAATTAAAAAAGGCCAGACCCACCTGAATCAGCATCCTGGGAGTTATACCCCAATTCGGAATCAATTGACCTCAGTTTGCACAATCCTGATTTCAAAAATTATCAAAAAGACACATTCTTGACAGAATAAAAATCGTCTTAAAATACTTAATAGAAAACCCTTAAACTACCCTGTCTCCCAGACAAAATAACAACATTTTAAATCCTCTCTGAACTATACAAACCCTTATGAATAATAGATACCACCCCCTTCAAGTGTCGCAATGGAAAAATGGCATCATTACTGATGTCAGCTTCTGGAAACAGATTTGTGAATCTCCGCATGAATAATAATAATAATATTCTGATTTAATATCCAGTCCATATCACAAAAGAAAAAAATGTACAAAACATAGCTGTAAGAGGCGGGCAGTTTAAAATGTAGCCTGACAATTACCTGGGTGTAACTTATAACTGTCACTTAATTATTTTGCACCCATTTTGCACACAATACTTAATATTTTTGATAATAACAATAACAATAATAATAATAATAATAAACTTTGATCACTGAAAAAGGCCAGGCATAGCTTGACATCTTTTTTCTCTTTCCTTATCAGCCTAGTAAACATACAGTGGAGTGTGTCATAATTACTATTGTGCCATTAACGGTTCTGTCATTCACTAATTCATATTAAAATATATATATATATATATGAAATTATGTTTGATGGCTTTGCAGGAAATATCACATGCCATCCAGCAGATGTTGAACGCACTACACATATGGGAGATAACTGACTTAAATACATTAGATGAGATTAGATTAATACTAACAACGCTATAGACTCTCAGAACCCCTACAAACTCTCCTCAGAGAATGAAGACTTTTAAATTTCAGATAAATTACATTATATATGAATTGACTTTGTATTTATTTAAGATGTTTAACAGTTGGTTAATTGCCAACTGTGCTTGCAGCATGAAATCAATGGACTTTTTCTAAATGCTTGGAAATGTTGATTGTGCATGACTGCTACAATGCACAAATCATGTGCGTCTTAAAAACATACGATGCCCTCACCAAAAGTCAGCTTCAGTGCCAGCAGCACGTTCCTCTCAGGCTGGGAGTCTCAAGTTGATGACACAACTTCTGGCCTCTTCTCCAGTACCATGCATAGTTTCAGGTCATCTTTTGATAATACTCTGAGGAAACCTGCTGATCCAATATAGTGCAGAAACGTGAACAGTTTACTTTCATTAGTGGATACAAATAAACCTCGGTAGAAGGGTAAGGGTGAGGTCCCTGTACTAACAGGTGTGGTGTCCAATAATCATTTAACATGTGAAAGAGAAGCAAAACATCAGATCCTTCATATTTTGAAATTGGTATCAGCGTTATAACATTGAAACTGACGGAATTGCCTGATTAGTAGCATAAGCTTGGCTGCTTGCATCCTACCAGGCATAGTTACGTTAACTGCTGGGATTCTCCGGAACTCTCCGGAGACTCATGGCCGCTGGTCATGCGCGGAATCCAATCCTGGTGCTCGGAGGGGGTTATGCTCATTTCGGCAAATAACCTCAGGCTGTTTATGAAGGAGATCCTGTTGCCTACATCCTGAACACCTTGAACAGCTAGATTACTAACCGAGATTATTGCTTTGTAGTCTGTGTGTTTCATATAAATATTTGAACTTCTGAAAGGGCATTGATCTGTTAAGCAAATACATTATTGAGTGGTTATTTTTCTTTTGTTCGTTTTTTTAGCCCATAATAAAAGACTTTTTTTGAATTATCTACTTAAACAGTTTTTAGATGTAAATTATAACAATATCTCCATCAAATTACATTTATACCTCATTTTGTTTGGTTTTTCAATTTATCCTGCAGTGTGACTGGTTCCGTTCTGCCACATTTCACAATAATTAAGTTGAGTATCAACTGAAATGTATGTGGCATCATATACATTTGTTACCATTCTGACTTACGTATGTATACATGCCTTCAGATCATGACTGAGGGGAACATTCTGTGAGGTAACTGCTGCCACGGCAACCGCAGGGCCATATCCAAATCAGTAAACCATGGCCAAGGTAATTTCACTTATATAATTATTCTGTGTGTGTATTACATAAATAGCCACCATGCAGGGAACCTATTACCAGTCCAGGTTACTTTAAACCGCTTTCAGCAAACATGCCCACCAAACGACCGTCCCTTTGATGGCTCACGGTGTGATCGTTATATCCGTGGGGGTACCTGTAAATGGAGAGGTACATCAGGATTTCAGTTCATGTGATCTTGAAAGTGAGGTGGCATGGTGGTACGGGGAGAAGCATTGTTGCCTCGCACCTATGGGATGTGGGTTTGAGTCTCTGCCATGGCTTCATGTGTGTGCAGTGTATGTTCTCGCCGTGTCATCGTGGGGTTTCTTCTGGGGACTCTGATTGTGAGTGGGGCCCTCCGATGGGTTGGTACCCCATACTGGGTTGTTCCCAAAGGCCCCCTGCAACGCTGGACAGGATAAGCAGTTTCAGAAGATGGATGGAACTTGAGAGGTCGAGGCACACAGAATGGCACATCTGAGATGTTTTCTTTCCTTAGCTGCACCTGTAGTAATATACGGATGCATAAACAACATAAAAATATATATATTTGGTTTATGTGCTTAGTTATGCAAAAACATTCTGTGTACTGGTTACTTGGTTACATTTTATTGTCACTTGGTACAAATGATGCTGCCTTGAAAAGCGCATCATGTCGATCTGTGATACTGAGTGCCACAAAGACATTTGACACTATAGGAATTCCACATCACACACAGAGAGATCAGGAGCATCCCAGTCGCGGACGGGGAGGTCTGGATGTGTGGATGCAGTCAGATGGATGCTTCTGAGGAAGACCCATTTGCATTTTTACAGAACGCTGTCATTCGTGGCCATTTTTACTTGGAGCAGGAACAGAAGCTGACTGAGCAGAAGTAAAATGACATCGTCACTGCGCTCGGGAAACGTGCTGGTCCTCTGGCCTCCAGTGGCAGGAATTCATTCAGGTTCGAACGGGTTTACATAACAGTGCAGCTTCTCAGAAAATACAATGAAAAATAATAATTGGAAAGCTGTAACTATAATGCAGGTAAAGACTGAGGAAGACTCTGCTGTTTAGGAGCAAATTCATGATTTTATTCTTGGTTCTCTCTAAATCTCTCTTAGTCAAGCATGACATCTTCACTAAGGAAACACTAAGGAGACTGATAGACAGAACAGAGTAAATAAAATCTGCATTTAAACAAGTTTATATTAAATTGGAAAAAAAATTTTAGGCAGCAAAGAATAAGAATACATTGTGCGGCTGGTGAATGGAGTCTGGTTCTGTCAATGGAGTCCCCACAAAGGTATAATTACTGCCGTCCAATGACATGTAGTCAAGCTAATTAAAAGCTTTCAAAGTGCCCACTGTATGTGTGCCCTGTCCCGCAACCCAGGTTGGGATTAAGCAGTTACGGTGATGGATGGATGGATGGATGGATGTGTGCCCTCTGGGGAACTGGACCTGCCTTCTGATTCCTGAGACAGGCAGCAGGGCCCCAACAGTGACTGTGAAAATCTGACCTATTCCAGTGAATTATCAGTGTGTGTGAAGCATACAGAGTTATCATGAGTATATGCATCACATATGGAATATCTGTGTGAAATCATTTTTTTGTGATTCCTGTTAATCATGCCACATGTTGTAAACCGCTGCTGAACATTTAAGAGCGAAATATTCATGACATTTTTGGAGATTTGCACGAATAAAGACCTACTGACAGACTATCAAAAATAGCAGGGTTATTTTATGGCAATCTCTAGTACTGAGCCCTTGTCATGTTTATTGCGTTGGCAGGGATTCTGTGTCATTCATGTGTTGCCCTATGTAATGAATGAGCATTTTCACCTATATCCTTTTTCATGTATCTGGAAGACGATGGGTGTAAACATCAGAAAAGTCAAAAGCCATTTCACTGTATGGACACTGTGGGTTCTTGGACTGTAGTATAAATTGTTCGATCTTTTAATCGCAGTGGAAGAGATGGCAAAATGTGCAAAATGGTGGCGACCTTTACGACCTCCGTAAATTCGCTTTACTGGAAATATTAAAGGGGGAAAGTTACTTTTAGAAAGCATACGGTGCAAAAACTCTGGACTTTTAGGGCGTGACTTTGTGAGAAAGTGCTGCTATTCCACATATCAGTGTCTTAAATTCTGAATCAAAGCCAAAGATGTTGGACTGAGCTGGGCCCCAAAGGCAGTCTCACTGTCTAAAGAGAGGTAAAGGAAGAATACATGTGCGTATTTGAATTAAGTGAGAAGCTCAAATGTTTTTTGCAGTGTGAAGAGCCATTCAGCAGACAGGGACCTCAGCATTTGTATCGGCTGCTGCCTTTCACGATGCCTGACAAAAAAGATAGTTAAGGTACCTCTGCTATACAGGCTGTGTGACACTTGCATGCTGGCCTGTTTCGAGCATATGGTTCACAAAAGATCTAAGAAAATAAACCACTGCTGAACGTTTAAAAGCAAATTATTCATGACACGTTTGAAGAGTTACATGACTAAAGACTCATAGACTGTTAAAAATAGCTGGGTAATTTTACGGCAATCCTGATACGCTATGGAAGAAAAAAGTGAACAACCACATCGGTTTAAGGTGGCATTATCTCATAATTACGCTGACCCTGGTTGTTCACTTGCCGATCACACCTGTAGATTAAAATTACCCTCGTATGAGGGGGGGGTAGAAAGAAAAAAGATTGCATCAGAGAATAACAAATCAAATTATAGAGGAGGTGGGTCCAAGCGACTAGGGTAGGCGAGACCAAGATATCTGATTGGTCAGTCCCGCCTCCTCTACTTGTGTGCACCCACCTCCTCTGCAATGTGATTGGTTATCTCTCTGAACCAGTCATTTTTCCTTCTGCCCTCAGAACATTTTTGTGTAAGACTCCCATGAGCTTTGTCAGAGGTGGAAGAATGTGACTGGAGTTCTGCCTGCCGACTAGTGTATTGCCTGCATCCTGCACTGTGTATAATTTGGTTCTCTTTTTTGATGCCTAGCAACTTGAACTGAAGCCCTAGTTCAGCATCTTGAAGTTCCTCCTGCATGTTTTTGTTGCTATATTTGCTGCTAAAGAGACAGTTTCCCTCTGTCCGGTTTGCATTTTTTCTGCCCCAAGTTCCCCTTTCCTGCACTATCCCTTGACATGTGGTTTTCCTCACTGCCTGAAACAGAAACAGTTTCACTATGTCTAAAAGGTTTCTGTTGTCGTTGCAGATTTTTAATAGTTTAAAGGGAAACTGGACAGTGGGAGATTTCTTGATTTATTTCTGCTACACCAAACTCCTACTACCGTGTCTGTTAACACTATTAAATTGGTAGCACCCTTGCCAAAGTACTGCAACAAAACTAGGAATAGATCGATGACCTCGGTGCTCTATGTCCCCCCGGGGAGGTGACATTGTAGATGAAACTGAAATGTACGAGACCATCTGAGCAGGAGAAGATGGGACAGGTCAGAAAGAGGAAACTAAATATTGTACAAGAGATTCTAGTGGGCAACCAGGTGTCAGTGATTGTAAAAGATGGTAACACTTTACTTAAGGCCATGCTTTTAGTAATTTACAAACACATTCATCATGCATTATAATGCATTCATAAACCATTATAAACATGGCTATAAATATTTATAAAGAAGCATAGCACATTGTGCCATGTTTATTATGCATTATGACTGCTTTATGAAGCTCTCATTTATAATGTAGTAGTATGTATGTAGTAATGTAGTAGTATGTAGTAGTATGTAGTAATGTACCTTCATAATGCAGTACAAAGCATCCTTATATGCTTATACTGACCATTATAACACATTATAAAGGTATCTATAGTGCATTAGAGATGAGAGCTTCATATAGCATTCATTATGTATAATAATCATGGCTATAACGTGTTATGCCTTTTTCGAAATATTTATAGCTATGTTTGCTATGTATACCGATGTATTATTATTTGTTATGAATGTGTTTATAAATTACTAAAAACATCGCCTTAAGTAAAGTGTTACCAGAAAGAGCTATACAAGACCAGGGATTAATTAAGCATTCCCAGTTGTGTGGATGTTCTTTCAGACCCCCTCACCATATGCATCAGGGCTCGATGGCCTGTGCATCGAGACACATTACTTCTGTAAGCATCACTACAAATCAACTTTTATTACATTAAGAACAGAGAAATTTATTACGTTATTGGCATGTTATTACATTATTGGTAGTTATTACATTATTGGCTGCTACAGGTCCTTCTATTTGTTTGAACCACATGGGATAGCCTTTGTCCACATCTTGTATCGACAGTGTGTCCACCCAGCATCCTGTTGGTACGTTGTGGTTTTTTCCTCCTCGGATCATTCTCAGTTGGAATCCTGATTCTGCTGAGTTTGACGTGCCGCTGGGTCAACGAGGGAGCGGCTTACATTACACTTCCTTAACCAATCACATCATCATGTGACATCACCACATTAATTGAAACCAGTGTTTTACTTTAAGCGGTGATGTGCACAGATTTGTAAAGTACCTGTTTGTTAGTCGTAGTCATAGATAAACAAAGACAAAACACAGGAATATGCTCACCTGCAAAGGCAGTATGGAGAAATGTAAGGGTGCGTCTATATTTCATGATGATAATAATAACAATAACAACAGCAACTGTAATAATAACAAAAATAAATACAGTTGCAGGCAGTGATTAACAGGGTCCAAGCACTATGGTCTGAATAAATACTTTGGCTACATTTAACATCAAATGTTCCATTGCAATGTCTGCACATAAATGTGTGTTAAATAAGTACTCAGTGGGTACTCAGCAGGTACTCACCGCTGCTGACCATCAGCACCCCACAAGCTTTGCAGTTTTGGAAATGCAGCAAGAAGAAAACGGAATTTGGTGAAGAAGATAAGGGGAGAGTCATCCATAGACAATGTCAGGCCTGATCCCTCATGTCCACTGCTGTCACTGTCTAGATGTACAGCCTGGGTTGCAGTCTGCGGGGGGGGGGGGGGTTCTTAGAGAAGTCAACAATTACTGGATGTTTTGCCACTTTGCAGCATTCCGGACTGATATTTACTTTAAACCCATTGGACCATTGACTTGGTTGTCAGGACTAGCAAGATCTCTATTCTGTAGAATCTACTGCTGTAGAATCCCCAGTGTTGGACACATGGCACTGTACAGTGTAGCATCTTGACAATAGACTTCCCAGTGTTGTTGATTGGGGTTTTGCCAGTGTTGTGGGGTTGCTTGACTTTCCAGCAAGGGTGCTCTGAAATCTAGGGATTCCCCTTAGTTTGGCAGCCTCCAGAGTTTAATTTCTGCTGTGATACCCCCAACACACGTACACAAACAAGTGCACACATACATAGTACGTGTCCTTTTCACATTGCAGAGGAGGTGGGTGCAAACAAGTAGAGGAGGCGGGACTGACCAATCAGATATCTTGGTCTCGCCTACCCTAGTCGCTTGGACCCACCTCCTCTATAATTTGATTTGTTATTCTCTGAACCAATCTTTTTTCTTCTGCGGGGCATTATGTCGTATGAAATCATGCGGAGAGCTGTAAAATAAATGTTTCAGAAAATGTTGCATGTCATATAACCCACATTAGACAAGTCTGTGTCTAGGTAAAAGGTCCCTTAAATCTGAATAAATATGCTGACAGCTTTCAGACAGACTGAGATTTACAGGACAATGTTCACAAGCATAAACACCGATCAGCCGTAACATTAAAACCACTGACAATTGAGTAATTGACAATTCAAGTGAGTAACATTGATTATATCATTACAATGGTACCTGTCAAGGGTGCCGTTATATATTAGGCAAGAGAACAGTCAGTTCTTCAATTTTATATGTTGAAAAATGGGCAAGAGTAAGGGTCTGAGCGACTTTGACAAGGGCCAAATTCAGTTCAGTTTACTTTTTGTATAGCACATTTCACAACAGAGTCACCCCAAGGCACTTTACATAGGAGTGTTGTGATACATTTCAACATCAGTAAGACAGAATAATACAAAAACAGGGAAAAGGGAAGACAAAGAAATGAAAGAAAGAAAGCCAGATTACAACGGAGGAGAGGAACCAAAAACCTCTAAGTAGGGAAGAAAAAAAAACCTATGGGGGTCAAAGGTCAGATGGCTGCCAGACAAGATTACAAGACGACTGGGTCAGAGCATCTCCAAAGTGACAGGTCTTGTGGGGTGTTCCCGGTATGCAGTGGTCAGTACCAACCAAAACTGGTCTAAGGAAGATCAACCAGTGAACCAGTGATGAGGTCATGGGCACCAAAGGCTCACTGATGTGTGTGGGGAGTGAAGGCTAGCCCGTCTGGTCTGGTCCCACAGGAGAGATACTGTACCACAAATTGCAAAAAAAAAGTTAATGAATACTATGATAGAACGGTTTACCATGATTTATTGAATTATGCTAAAATTGCACTGAAAACATACATCAGTCTGTTTATTACTCAGTAATTATGGATACAGTTGTAATGTGTCACTGGGGTGCCTCTGATAATTAAACATGGCAATGAGACTTCACCATTTGTTCATTTTTTATTTAAGACTTTGCTGGACGCGTATATATACATATACATATATACATTCCCAAAATGCCTGTGAATGTCTGGCAGGGTCTGAGAAATAGGGCGGTCTTGGCTGAGTAGTACGCAGATTGTTTTCCAGGGAAAAAAAGAATCCACTGCTAGTCCCTGAACAGATGGAGACCAAGACCCACTGAACTGCATTCAGTGTCAGCGGCGTGTTCCAAGGCAGCCCCTGGGATCCGGAGGCCTCTAGCAGAGATGAGGTTTGTGGCTCCATGCAGCAGAGGTTGTAAAAATCATACAGCCCCGTGAGTGCAGCGCTGACACATTGCGGGGAAGACGGATAAAATGGAAGAACATACTCTTCTGTGTATCTTGCTCTACATTTCGGCCCAACACTCCCCAAAGAAAAATAATATGTTTGTACAAATAAATAAATAAAATTCCAAATTGATCATTTATACAAAAGCAACTTGTCCCGTTGAGTCTCATATATCATATATTTTAATTAAACTTGATGTTCAAGTAAATGAAGTTAAAATATTTTCCACTCAACTTTTGATTAAAAAAATAAAAACTGAATAAAAATGATCAAAATAGTAGTAGTGGAATAGTAATGAAATGACAATGATGAGTAATTTTTTTGTATTTTAGCATTTTTATGTTATTCTGCTGCCTCTGGATTCGTTGGAAATGCAAATACTTTCAAGTGTGGCTGGGTCTGCAATGCTGCTGTGTTGGCTGAGTCTATGGACTTAAGCTACCATGTTTCCAGTCGGAGCTGCAGCCATGCTATGGATTAACTCTGGGTTGCCTGATTGGTCTTGAGAGCGAAGGGTGATTCTGGAGCCAATGAAACCTCATCCTCTTGGCTCTGTCTTCAGATGACCGCAGCAGCCAAGCAATGGATTAGCTCTGGGTTGCCTGATTGGTCTTGAGAGCGAAGGGTGATTCTGGAGCCAATGAAACCTTGACCTCTTGGCTCCGCCTTCAGATGACCGCAGCATGTTGTGGTTATTTTCAACATTGTACTCACTGTCTGTTAGTTGGCTTAATGGCCATGAGATCCTCGCATTCTACCACAAATGCCAAAAGTGTGCATATGTTTGTGCAGTACAGGCACTGTGGGGTCAGTCCTTTGATCTCATACAAGCACACCCACATGCGCACACACGGACATACACACACACACAGACACATACACGGGCACTCACACCCACACATGGACATACACACCCACACACAGACAGACACATGAACACACACACCCACACACAGGCACACACACCCACACTCACCACACGGACACACACACCCACACATGGACATACACACCCACACAGATGGACACACACACCCACACACAGACACACACACAGACACACACCCACACACAGACACACACATGGACACACACACCCACACATGGAAATACACACCCACACAAAGACACACACACACACACACACACACACACCCACACACAGACACACACATGGACATACACACCCACATACAGACACACACACGGACACACACAGACACCCACACGGACACACACACCCACACATGGACATACACACCCACACACAGACACACACACGGACACACACACACACACACATAGACACACTTGGTCAGTTCCTTCTTTAAAAGGTCTCTCGATGGCAGCTGAATATTCATAACACTTTTCATTGGTTGGTTCAAGAACTGAACATGATGTAATACGTTTCCAGGACATTTATTTAATGTGTCCCATTGCACGTGTTAAAACCCATTGTTGTGCTGCAACGATTTTACGTCACTGTTTGTAAAAAGTTTATATTTTTCATCAGAACAAGACAGACAAAATTCAGTGAATATATGGATAAGCTAATTAAGTCACATGATACATTGTCTGTTAGCTTGATTGTCATGAGAGCCTTGTATTTTGCAACAAATGCCAAAATTGTGTTTATGTTTGTGTGGTACAGGCTGTCTTGGGAACGATTTCATATTGACAAGAAACTGCCTGTAAGCCCATCCATCCCCTTAAAGCACTTGCCCTATTAAGGAATGCGGGAGGTCTAGAGTGCAGTTTGGAGGCTGTGGACACAAAGCAGGGAACAAACCAAGATGGGGAGCCAGTCCGTCGTAGGGCACACTCACACACCATGGGGCGCCATCGCAGGGCACACTCACACACCACGCACACAGATGGGTAGATTGGTAACTCCAATGAGCCTCAGCATGTTCGTGCAATCTGAGGGGAAACCCCACTACAACACGGGGAGTCAGGGCAAAGACTCAAACCCAGGTTCCAGAGGTGCGAGGCAACAATGCTAACCACTGCGCCATTGTGCTGTCCCCTGGCCGCGAGTCGTTTATAATCAAATTTGACGTCAATTACCAGAACCTACCTCCCTGCAGCCAAGCGCCCTCCAGCTAGCCACTCTCCCGCTGGTTATACTCCAAATCTTGATTTTTGCTGTGTTTTCCCTGCTTTGTTTTCATTTTCCGGCTGTGCCAGGGCACCATAAAAAGACTACCGTCGGAACTGCGGGACAGCGCTTTATTGCTATTTAGGGCAGAAAGGTCAGTGTGCTCGTCTCCATAGCGATATAATTTAAGCAGAGCCATTTGTCCGCGTTTTCTATAGCAGACTATGAACACGTCTGAACATGAACAAAGTCCAGACCGAGGTTTTGTTTCGCCCAAACAGTTATGCATAAAGCGTCATAGTCACAGAGTACGCAACTAGCTGGTTGAAACAAAATCTTGGGCTGGACTTTTACTCTCTGAACCTGAATTACCCAACTCTGCAGAAAATATTGTCCTGTCATGTGAATGCTAGTGTCTGTTGGCTGTGATGCTTTAAGAAATTATTCCCACTTATGGTTTCCCTTTGCACTTTACTTATTTATCATGAAGAAATATTGGGTAACCCTTTACATTAAGTGCACCTTCACGATGCTTTTATATTGCATATATAAAACGTTCAGTACACCTTCATAATGTATTCATTAAGTATTCATAAAACATTCATAAACATCACGTATGTTAACATCCCTTAACAGTTGTAATTTACATTAATAACAAACATTATATCATAATAACAAACTTATAATTGTATAATCGTGTACTGTTTGTTATTAATGTATATTAAAGCTGTTATGGGATGTTAGGATGTTAAGGTGCACTTGCATGCTGCTTACGAATGTTCTATAAATGCATAACGAATGCATTATGAACCTGTGCTTAACGTAAAGCATTACCGACTACCAATATTTTTATTTTGTTGAAGGAAACAATTATACCATTAATCTCACTATAATTACCTTCCATATTAATGTATTCTGCAAAATCAAAGCACTCAAACTTTGCAGCTGAAAATTACTCTTTACCCAGCATCCTCACTGTAGGATTTATTAATGGTGTCAGTTATTTCCCGCCAGTTCTCACTGCATTTTTTTGCTCTAAACCTTTCTAGCGTTTCTGTGGCTTTTACTCTGCTCTGCCTGTTTAAGCAGAAGCGGTTTTAATCCCCTGTGTGTAATCCTCAGCACATTCATCTATGGACATGTCTAATTTGAATCCACCTTCAGGTGCTTTCAGCTGTTTTCATTTTTTATGCTTTTATTTTTTTTTTTACCAGTGATTAAAAGGAATGACAGTAAGACTATGTTGTGTTATATGCAGATTATAAGAGTATTTACTCTGTCTTTCAGTGATTTGATTGCTATAAATCAAGTATATAGTATTTAAAGTGTCTTAGAAGCTTGTAATTGTTTTGATTGAGCATGTACTTTAATTGCAGGTGTCAGTTCTTTAATTCCAAGCTTTTCTCCTGCTATAAAAGTCTATTTTTAGGCAGAACAGTAAAATATCTCTCATAACTTATTAATGCAATGCATGGTTGCCATGTAAACATGTGCAGTGAAATTTATGTTTTGTGGTCACTTGTGCTACCATGACAATGATTACTAGTCCTGGCCCTACAAGTAACTTAGTCAATGAAACCCAGTTAGCCTATTTAGTGGAATAACTAGGTAATTTTGCTAAGAGGTTATAAGGGGATGTATTGGGGGAACTTGGCGTCAAAAAAACGGGCAAATGCCAGGCAGAAGGTGTTTTTACAAGCAATTATAATTATTGTTAAGCTGCCATTAAATCAGTGTTGATTGTTGGAGAATATTTTACAAACAACGCTGCAACACTTTTCTTAAAGAGCAGCAATACATCCATCCATCCATTTTCCAATCCGCTTAATCCTAATGGGTCGCGGGGGGTCCGGAGCCTATCCCGGAAGCAACG
>JAODKF010000038.1:3301306-3329297 GCA_026779585.1 Mormyrus proboscirostris | reverse complement strand
AAAATCTATATTTTAACTGGAAAAGTCAGGGGGTCGTCTTATACGCCCAGTCGTCTTATACACCGGAAAATACGGTAATTATGTATTGCTTACAAATGGCGAAAGGACCTCGTCCCTCCACAAAATCATCTACCTGCTCCCTTGAAGAGAGACCAGCATCCCACGTCATTTATTACCAACAGAAATGTGCAGGTACACAAAAGCTGCTAAATCTCATTTCTTTGAGATGATTATGCCTATAAGAGAGCTGAGTTATATAGAGAGGAGCTACTGCGTTTTTATTGAGTTATTAACGATGAAAGCCAAGGGGGCAGTTTGACACTATATGTGCTGTGTCTTGTATTACTATAGCTGCCTTCACCAGCCACTATTTTCCATATCACCAGTAGCATTGCCGTTTATTATACAATAGAGACTCTCCTCTGACATAAAACAGTAATATGAAATGTAATGCGTTCCAGGGAGCAAATTGGTTTTTGTTTAGCCTCTTTGATGATAATTCCTATCAGGAATAGCTAATGAATCGCATTAGCCAGCCTCTGGGGCTTCGGTGGGATAAATGCTGAAGAGCAGACCTGGGGTCACGACTCACACAGACGCTCAGTGGGGTCTGGGGTCCCAGCTCGCGCAGACGCTCAGTGGGCTCTGGGGTCCCGGCTCACGCAGACGCTCAGCGGGGTTTGAGGTCCCAGCGCGTGCGGACGCTCAGTGGGGCCTGGGGTCCCGGCTCGCGCAGACGCTCAGCGGGGTTTGAGGTCCCAGCGCGTGCGGACACTCAGTGCGGCCTGGGGTCCCGGCTCACGCAGACGCTCAGCGGGGTTTGAGGTCCCAGCGCGTGCGGACACTCAGTGCGGCCTGGGGTCCCGGCTCGCGCAGACGCTCAGCGGGGTTTGAGGTCCCAGCGCGTGCGGACTCTCAGCGGGGTTTGAGGTCCCAGCGCGTGCGGACGCTCAGCGGGGTTTGAGGTCCCAGCGCGTGTGGACGCTCAGTGGGGCCTGGGGTCCCGGCTCGCGCAGATGCTCAGCGGGGTTTGAGGTCCCAGCGCGTGCGGACGCTCAGTGGGGCCTGGGGTCCTAGCTCGCTCAGTGGGGTGTAACTGAGTGACAAAATTCATTGTGTAAGTAAATGAGCTGGGCTGAGATGTCTTTTTTAAGGAGAAAATGGCAGAAGTTGTGTGCCACTCAAAGATGCTGCTGTAGGTTTAATTATAATTAAGAAGCTAGAACAAGCTCGTCTTTGGCATGTTTAGGAAGCCAAATGGTATGAGTAATCATAGGTGAAAGATGGAGTGTGACTCTCTGCCGTTCTGTTTCAGGCTGGCTGCGTTAGTCACGACTCCTTGAATGACTCAAATACTCTCCGGAATTCTCATAAATTACTCCGCATTTATCTTCTCGTCTAATTTATTTTTGAAAACGAGTCGGAGGCTTTGCTGAACACAGATCCACTGCAGCCATGCTTGCCTTAAAAATTAGATACGCTTAACAGAGTACCGACAATTTTTGGGATAAATTGCCGCATGCTTGAGACGCCTGTACGATTTTGTATGATTTTGATCAAAGTTTATTGTTGGGAAAAAAAAAACTACTCTGAGTAATTTCTTGCTGAATCGAAATGGAAACATCCTGCTAGGTTTATGTGTGCAGGGGGACCTTCAAGTTTTGATGTTGGGGGGGGGGGAGTGAGAAAGAGACTCTTGTCCTATCAGCAACAGACTGTAGAGGGGCTTATATCACAGTAATTGACGTTCACATGTGAGCGAGATGGAACTGTGAAGGAGACTGTACAGATTTTACACATGAAATAAAGCAAATAACATTGCAATCTTGATGAAGCTGGTATGCATTTGAAATGCATTCTTCTCAATTATACCTCTTCCTCATGTACGTCCTTTTACCCTCCTCCGTCTGTTCTGCCTGCCAAGCGGTCTCTTCCAGCTGTCCATTCAGCTCTTAACAACATCCATTTGCAAAATTATATAAATAAGATCATGCTTTACACTTTTAATTAATGTCTTAAATTCTGCTCAGTTCTGAATGTCGGGATGTTCTGCTCTGTATAAAGAAGGGATTATTTGGGGCATTTCTTGGGTTCCAAGCTAAGATTTTATGCGTGATATGTATAAAGGAGGAAGGCTAGAATGAATCAGTCACAGGCTTACCTGCAGGGTTATCATCAAAGTTAACTGTTTTTGTGCTGCATGAGTATGGAACAAGACATTCGCTACTCTCTGTATTAGTGATCTTAGTTGCATGGCATTTAATAATTCTGTCATTATAAATTGAAAGTAGCAAGTTTTCTAAAAAAAAATTTAACGAACACAGCAGAAAACGAACCGAAAAGTCAGGTCTGGAAAGTCCGATTCCTTTAGGTTAGACATTTCTTTGGCTATTTTCGGAAAGGGTAATGTGCAACAGAGCTTGGGCTTTATGTAACTGTGCATACAGTAATATCAGTGTAGTTCACGTGGTTTTGACTGGTTCAAAAAACATGGTCTATGAGCACATCAGATATATGTCAGAGCGTGTGCTTCACTTAGTGGAATGCTCGTTGTCCATTCAGGTGATCGGTTAATTCTGACATCATCAAGAAGCATTGACACAAAACATTTCACTAAGTCAGTCATCTATGGATGGATGGTAGTTCATTGCGAATCACCAAGAAATAACATTCATACAACGTTCCAGGAACATAAAATGTTAGCTGGGAAGCTTTTCCTTCTGGAAACTGCTATCTTCTTCAGGGACAATGTTAACATCAATGTTTGCTTAGAGAATAAGCCTTGTCTTCAGCCGTATTCCATAGCATGGTGAGTAGCATCTTGTGCTGATAATTGGCTGGTTGTGGGTTCCAGTCCCAGGCAGTAAATAGTAACCCTTCCCCTATTGTAAGTTGCTTTGGATCAAAGCACAACGCCATTATCCTGACCCGGCACAGAATACCGTGGTTTGAAGTGATTGGTTTTACTTTGCCAAGGATGCGAATGACCATGCAAGCCAAAGGAGATAATAGGCACCCCTGCAAATGCTTAGTTATATAGTTAATAAGCCAAAGGCACAAAGCTGTGTCCTCCCGGTCTCCGATTGTCAGGCAGATGTTAGCAGGCTACAGATTTGACATCTATTATCTGTTTCTCAGCATGTGTACTGTTCTGTACTTTTGAAGACGGAGGAAAGTTTTTAATTAATGATTTACAATGTCCCATGTCTTACATTATTCAAGAAGGCAAACTGTTTGGGTTTTGAATTTAAAGTGGTAGTATTTTATTTTTATGACAAAGAGAGGAAAATCAGGCCTCAGACACTGAAACAGGATGCAAAAATCACATACCTTGTAAGCATTAGCCTAATGTTGTGGACTCGGAGCTCCTACGTATATGGTGCATTTGGTTCTGTGTGTGACGTTTGCATCTTTACTGTCCATGTGGGGACTCCAGTTATCTCATAGTACCCAAAGATGCGTGGTTTAGGGTAATCACTGTCTCTGAATTGCCCTTTGTGTGCTTGGCATCCCAGTTTGACTGTCCCATATACCCCCTCCACTTTCTGGAATAGACTCAAGACTCATGGTGACCTCGCAGAGAATAAGCAGGGATGGAAAACGGGTGGATGAAAACATTATTATGGTTTTGCAGCAGGAGGTATGGAGTTAAAATACCAGCATTATGTTGAAAACAGCAATTATCATAGCATTCATCTGTAACACTGCTGACCTAAAATGACACAGCAGCCACTGAAAATGGGCTATGTGGAATACTGTGTGATGGCAGGCATAGCAAATATAAAAATATGTAAATATTCAAAATCATTTTCAGCTAAAACTGAATATGAAATATATTCCTCCATCTTTTGAAGTAGCTATTCAGTCTCTGTTGAATTTAGTTCAATATAATAAAAACCTGTAATGGACATAAATCTTCCAGGACAACCTCACAATGGTTGACTTTTAAAATAGATTTTTAGTGGTTTTCATTATACTTTGTAGATACGTACGTTTCAATATTCCTGACTGAATAAAAATAGCATTTTGCTCGTATTGTAGATTAACCATAATGAGAAAACATCTTAGATTGCACAGAACATTCTGGAAGGTAAAACCAAAAGCTTCCCTGTCTTGAGTCATAATAGCAGTTATATTTAGCCAATTACTTTGCATGCATATATGACAATGCACTCCATTTTTAAAGTCCATTTATAATTTTGAGTTACAAACTCTCAGTTTCAGTTTAGTAAATTCTCGACGTGCTTTGCCCTCTTCGTAACCAGATGACCATCTCGAGAAAGACAGTAAGATGCCCATGGCTTTGAGAGTTGGTTCTGACAGTGATTCTTCTGTCCCTTGCTGCGAGATTTGTATTAATTGATGCTTTCTTAAATGACATCCACCCCCCAGCCTGAGTATCATGGAAGCCACACTTAGTGCTAGAGATCATCTGATTCACCATTCCAGAAACATCTTTAAAGGAAATCTTCGTATACAGTAACCACCACCCCCCCGGCTATTCATGGACGATGCATTCTAAGACCTACCACAGATATCCGAAACCATGAAGAATAGCAAATCACCTCCTGACCCCATGTTTAACGTGATTTTTGTGTACATACGCCTGGTAACCGATAAATTACGCACAATATAAAAATGAAAAAATATCACGTATGAAGGGATAATGGGGTTTTCACCCCTCAGAGCGTGAAGGAACAATGAACAAACATACAGTACATCTTTAAAAAATTTCAGATAACTGAACTTATGGCGGATATGGTGGACTACTGTATATGTTTTTCCTTGGGCATTTCCATGTAATTGGGTACAGTTAGCTGTCACAATGGCATATATGTTCTCAATGTCAGTCATGAATCCATCCATCCATCGAAGTCATTAACAATGTTTTGATTCATAATAAAAAATTCAGTAAATTTGTTGATCCCTGATGCCATTTCAAGTCTCAACAGCTGTTGATTTTATTGATTTTATTTTTGTGCTTCATTCTTAATTATAAATATGCATACATCTGGTAAAAGGATTAATTCAGCTAAAATATTTCTTGCACTTACGTTGTTTTTTTCCACTGTGAAGTAACGCTTTCAGGGTTTCTATTAAGTGCATAGCATTTGTAGAAAACTTAATCAAGCGATTTGCAGTAGGCATACATACAGCTAATTGTGTTTGTTTTTATATCTAAACAGCATGGGCATATTTCTACACCATACTATGACTGTACATGCATTGCATTTTCTGTAACTGAATAATGGAACCGTATGGCCAATTTAAATAGTTTGATGTACAAAATGATATTGTGCTACGCGTATTCTTTTCTAATACTATATGCATATAGAAACAACTGCCTGACACCTAAAAAATACCTTACAGATAAATTGCCAAATGAGCGATGAAAACAGATTTCTAAGTTACATTCTGAAGTACTATAATTCGTTAAAGTTAGAGAACTTAGAAGATCAACAGGCTTCTGATGTATTTGCCTGTTTTCTCTCGTGACTTCAGGAGATCACAGAACCTTCCCCATACTGTATATACTCTTAATACAACAATGATTATTCCAGAGGGTCTTGCAAAACGTTGATAATTTATTGATCATTAATGCCATAATTTTGGGGAGAGTGTCACATTTAACCTTACCTTGATCATACAGTATGGCCAAAAACTGAAGAGTTCACAAGTTCATTGAAAGGTAAAAAATGGGGAAAAAATGCAAAGTCTGCAAATAAACTGCGAAAGTCTGATACCAAACTGTCGTACAACTGGCTTATGGGAATCACAAACTCATGATGATTTATGGTTATAATAACTTAAAATATTACAGTACAATTAGTGATTAATACAAATGACAGTTCAGACCACGTTAACGATTAATGTTATTCTGCTATATTGATTTCCATGTACTTTAATTTAATAAGATGATGGCAAGTAGTGAAACAGCAACAGACAATGAAAGAATTGAGCTCTAACTGCAGAGTTGGATGTTTAGACCTGGAGAAAGCGCATCACATATTGCAGAATGCGAGTATTAAAATCAGGTTGTACATTTTAAGGTTTGATCAGTACCAAGCTAGCAAGCTGAATGGTGCACCAGAGACTGTGGGGATGATCTTCCATGTCTGCGGCTTTAGCTTTGACGTGTCATGAGACGTCCAGATACCCACGGGTTGCATAAAGCAAACTATCCTCATTCCCTTCTGGTCAATATAAATTCTGGAATGGAAAAAAAAATGTTACAGTTCCACCAGTCCACCAGTCTAAAAATATTGCCAGATAGACCACTGTAGTGCTCTGTGAATCTTCTCCACTGTTGAATCCCAGTGTGACAGCCTTCTTCTGATGTTTCAAAGGGAAAAAAACAAAAGAAATATAGCCATTCATAGTCTGAAGTCCTTTTCTGTACTGCAGCTATAGCAGGGTATGATATAGCGAGTGTGCCTCTCTGCTGATGAGGTGTAATACCGCCATGTGCTCTAAATTAAAGCTTCTTTTTCAGAGACACAGGGAGTAATTATTCCCAGTGCCAGCGATTCCCAGTGGAAGGCCCTGACCTACCCTGCACTCTGGGAATAGAATTCAGCCTTTCCCTTATGCATCGATTTCCTGTTCAACACAAATTAACTGTTAATGTTGTATGTGGGGAGATGGAAGAACCGTGAGCTAAGGGCAAATGTGATACACAGCAGTTTTTGAGCACTACTGCAAAAAAAGGGCACCTTTCGTTTTAGCCATGATAGTCTTAGCAAACGAATGGTGTCTGCGATGCATCGTGTTTAACACGTGTTGCCCTGAGCATTAGTTGTGTCGATGGTTGTTATCTTTGACTGAACTTCAAGAGGACACCGTCTGCAATTTGATAACAGCAAAGTACACATTTATATCACTGCTTTCAGGGTAGTGGGTTCTACTAATCTTTAGTGGGTTTTTTTCTGTATTTCACCAGCTAAATGTCATCACATGGATTCGGATATTGGTGTAAAGAAATGCAAAGTATATTGGCAGAGATAAATTACCATTTTTACAGTGAGCATTGACTTTTACAGTTTGAACTCAATGTACAGACCATACGTTAAATAGAAGCTGGGTTGACAACACTACACTACAGTACACTATACTATGCTGTGCTGTGCTATGCTATACTATACTATGCTGTGCTGTGTTATGCTATACTATATTATACTATGCTATGCTATGCTGTGCTGTGCTATGTTATGCTATGCTATGCTATACTATACTATGTTGTGCTACAGTATGTTATGCTATGTTATGCTATGCTATGCTATACTATGCCATGCTATGTTATGGTATGTTATATGTCTTCTGAGAGTAACCCACCATCTATACTTGCTAGGGCTGCGTCAAGAGAAAGATGCGGCAACATCATTTATGTTAGAGTGAAGGTTCATGTTGCATTACAATTGTTTAGAGCACATCTAATAGAAAGTTAAAAGCTTGCATGTATGGTACATTGTATATGTTTTCACACCTGTGAAATACATGTTGGAAACTTCAGTTCTGACACGCCACATGAAGCATGACAAATCTTATAACCTGTTTAAAAACACAAGAGAATGACAGTATTTTCTTTGAAACTGACTTGCATCCGAGCCCGTTATCCATGAAGGTTATTGAAATATGAAAGGCATGACGTACATTTTAGCCTGTTTCCCCATTTGAGAAATGGAGAAAGGCTTCACTTTTGGTTCTGCAGAGATGAGTCTAATAAGACAAAATGTACCTGTTTTAGATTATGCCGACTCATTCCACATAATCAACGCAATGCGTAAGGTACATAAGGATTTTCCATATCAATTTAACAGATTTGGACTATTTTACCATGATTATATATTTTATTACTCGTATACAGATTTGATAAATATAGTTTATACAGTATGTTTTATTCCTGTACACACCTTACAGCTTCAATGCGTAAAACTGGGGTCAGTAGAAAGTTAATTGGAAGAAAAGAATGTTAGTTTCTTGGACTGGATATGGATAAGAGAAAGTGAATATTGATTAGTGGCTTGGAAAGTTCCTGTCTGCAGGCTTCCCGGTTTGGTTCTTACCGCAGCTCTCTGTGTCTGGCACTCACACACTCTTCCTGTGCTCATGTGGCTTTTCCTTTGGATTCTCCCGGTGTCTCTAAATTGGCCTTAGTGTGTGTTTGTGTTACTTTTCTGTGAATAAGCGTCTTCGAATTCAGGATGTTCCCTGCCTTAAGCTGTGCTGCAGGATAGATAATTATATACTAACAAGACATAACTCACCAATTTCAAGCAAAACCAACAAATCCATTTATTAATCAGCTTTTTCATCACTGCCTTTCAGTCTCCTCCAACCTTGTTAACCTGAAAGGTGACAAAGCCAAAAATAACAAAAGGAGGATAGTTTCTGCCAGTTACAAAACACAAAATCTTGTAATATTCAAACTGTCCTTCCAGGTGCGGTGTATTGACAGCTGTATTGTCAGACACACTGCAGCCACCTTACACAGAATCGGAGAACAATTAAACCCGCAATTAAATTCAGTAATTAGGATTCCAATGTGAACAGCGCCCGCCACTTTCCATTGGCAGGAACACGGGAGCCGTGGATTAAATTGGGTGTGGAGGTTTAGCCTGACGACACAGGCAGTGGACTGGGCAGCATCCTGTTAGGGCTGTGTTTGCCTGGCTGAGGTGGACAGTTCCATTACGAGTTATCGGGGTTTAATCTAGGTCAGTGGGAGACTTGAATATGCATGGTGTGTAAGGTGTTGGCTTCCCCTCTCTGAGTTCTGTGAGGTGCAGGTGTTCATTGTGCATGACGCCTGAAGGCGATTAGCTAGAGTGCCAAGGCCGGCTCGACGCAAACACTGGGAGGCTCAGCGTTTTAAAGTAACTTAATAGCTCGGATGATGTATCAGCTCCCGCTGGTGATAAGCGAAACGTATTAGCGTATACATTTGATTTTGCCTCTCAATAGCCTATAAATAAGTGAATTGGACAGCATTCCGACTGGTATATGCAAAATCTGTAACATATCCTTAAGGTGAAATACGGTTTAATTATTAGCAGTGACGTGTGTACAGATCATGGAGCACATGAATGCTGTCAATTCTCCCATTGACTGATGGTCAGAAACACGTTTGTCATCCTTTACAACTCACAAAAAACAGGCACAAAAGCAGCTGTTTCTGTTTCTAAGCAGAAAGGCATGGAGGGTATCAGTTAGCATCTAACCACATTGGTAATGTTTTATTCCTGAGCAAACGACAATGTGATAGTCGTCGGGTGACCTGCCTCGCTGCTGAATAGCTTCCATAAGTCAACTCTCGAGTTCGTCTCTTGAAATGAGACGTCATATTACAACTTGTCAGCTTTTCTTTTGTATTTTTCTAGATACTTCAGACTCTAAATCGATGTTTCCCAATCTGGTCCTCGGGGACCCAGAGACAGTCCACCTTTTTGCTTCCTGGGAGGGGGCTCAGAGGGAGCAAAAACATGGACTGGCTGTGGGTCCCAGAGGACCAGGTTGGGAAACACTGCTCTAAACTAAACATCATTTTTTTTTTTTTTTTTTGTAAAAATATTTACCTATTTTTCAAAACTGTAAATACCAAAACAGTTCAAAGGTTAATAAACATTAACTACAGCTACAGCTAATTTTGAGAATTAGAAGAAATAAAGCAAGTCTGTTCAATGCATACATGGACAAATTCCTAATCTAGTAAGACATTGCCTTTTAGATGAAAATAAACAATTATCCAACGGTTTCAAGGTTTGTTTCATAGCAACAATTCTCATTAACAGCTCCATCATTAAGGTCTATATTCAGCACAGTACCCTTGGGGTGGAGAGAGAGCAGAGAGATGTCTAACACTGATAGGCTGGAGAAGAAGGATGGGAAGATGGGAAGAGGAGGGGAGTGATATCGAGGAACATTTAAACGGTAAGGGGAACTGCAAAGGAGAATGCTGATAAAATAAATAGGCACACTTTACACAATCTGAAACTAAGTGTCTCATTGCATTTACCATCCCCAGAGAGCTGATATTCGCCCAAACTGACAAGGTCAGGCTATTGTTGGAGGTGATGTTTCTACCAAGGTTAAGTCAAATTGGATCAGCAATAACGCACTAGGAACGGACTCTGACGTCTGTGGTGAAAGAACAGCCAGTGGTTTGGAAAGCATGAGGAAATGTGCGCTACCGTCGGTACCTATCGCCGTCTCTCAAATATCCTAGATGTGCTGAGGAAACAAGCTCACCTACTGCGGAATAGCAAGGAAAAGATGTTACTAAGTCTGCTAGTCCTTCCCCGATTTGTGCTGCCCACATCCGCAAATAAATCCATCAGTATGGTACATAACCGACTCTGGACAAGTTCTCATTTCTCCACGCTGAGTGGTTTCATCCAAAATACGAAAGTTACAGAACTAAAATATCCAAGTTTGAAACCATTGCAACCACATTACATTTCGTCTCCATTAAAAACCAAACGCTCAGTTTGTCTGGACGACAGCAGACAAATATTGGGAGATGAGATGTCTTTCAAATGATGCTCGTCTCGTCTTGGATGCATTTGCATTATTGAAGGGCTTTAGAACATGCAACAGTACACAACTGTGTTCGCATGCTATCACCTTTCTTGTCCAGTGTCCCATAAGGAGCACTAATTAGGATTAACGCAACGCACATTAGTAAGCGTTTGAACTGCTGATGTTCACTGAATATTTTATGTGTTTCAAACCCTGCACATGTTTTCCAATCACAAAGAAATAATTAGATCTTTGGCTTTGGATGACCTGTAGGCCAAAGCTTTGCCAGTGTACTGCAGCCTGGATTCTGCATCATCTTTACACTGTTGCCGAACAGGTTTTCCTGGTGTCACAGTGACTGCGGAGCGAACAGCAGCTTTCGGGGGAAGTTTAGCACCATTGCCCACCTGTGATTCCTGTCAGGCTGTTGCTATAGATATCCTAACAGAGAAGCAGTGACAGAGAGAGAGAGAGAGAGAGAGAGAGAGAGAAGGAGAGAGGGAGAGAGACAACTCCCTCAGTCTATCCCTCAGCCTACCAAACTGCTGTTGAGTCAAGGCACATTTATCTTGAGAAAAACCCTCTCAACCTAATGAGGCAAGTATCCCTCTATTGTGGGCATTTATACCTTGGCAGCAATAGAGCTGACACGGCCCATTTGACACGCGCAGTTATCCCGCACTTTCCGCTGTTTTTGTTGTTTCATTCTGCTCTACAATACAAAGTCACCGTGACATCATTCTATCCTTAAATAAAACGACCCGCTAAAACCCAACACTTCCAGAGCACGGCGGGTGACACACACGTGCCTAATACAGTATGAATTTGTGAATTAGCTGACAGATTAAAAAAACACACACACAATTAGCTGGATTGTCTGGTGGTCGTGTTCCGCTAAAGAGGAACCGCCAACGTTAATGACTAAATGATGTATTGTGTCCAGCGAGATAACATGTTGTCACCCACCAATAGCTACCTAATCCAAGGCTCCCTTCTGCCCTCATTCCTAATTACCAATGAATCAGTCCTACCAGTGACAGTCAATTTAATCTTCTTACTAATTAAAGCTCTCATCTCTAGATCTGTTCTCACAGAGTGATTCCAACGTGACCGTTACAGGGAAGTTTTGGAAAAGGTGATGCGTGTGAGGGCGCACTTATACATTGTGAACAAACGGATGTCTGCTCTAATAGTGGTTTGCACAAAGATACTATCATCAGCCTGCTCAAACTGCGGCTCAATGGGAACAGCTTATCTGCTCACCAGATGCTCAGGTTTTTCTTAAATGTCAGTTGTGATTAATATAAATTGTTACTTGGACATCTATTGCACACTTTAGAAGAACGGTCTAAATGTTAACAATACAAAATTAAAAATTGTAATATTTGCAGTACAAAAAAAATTAGCAAACAATGTTGTATACAACAGGTATTGAACTTCATTGTATCAGCTGTGCAAAATGACAAGAAACAAATTCTAAATTGTACAATAACACATTATAACCCCTGGTGGTAATTATCAGGGCCCTCAAATCTAGCCCAGACCAAAGTTTTTAGAGTTCCTGTTCCTAAGGGGTCCTTGGAATTGTCCTACACCCCCCCACCCCCGCCCAACACACACACACACACACACACACACACACACAGACACCCAACCCTTACAGCTCCTGTTAAATATAATTGATTTGTATCTGCAGAGTTAGTTACAGGAAATGTAACTGCATTACCTCAGTAATATTTGTGCTGTGGTGCTTCATATTGAAATGTAATGAAATCTACATTTTATTTTAGATTTTTAAGACTACATCATTAGGCCTACCTAAATAATAAATTAAATTTAATTTTGTTAGGTAAAATGAGTTAAGTACGGTATCACATAAGGGTATGTTCAATTGGTAAAAATGCTGAATTATTAATAACACAATAATAGGCCCTGCGTTTTGTTTATTACGTTAACACTCCTGTTTTCTTTATGGCAACGACTATTTTTTTCTGTTCAGATAAATGAAGGCGTACTGCCGCTAACAAACGTTTTAAAGTCAAGAAAGCCCTCCGCCGGTAGGTGCGGGACTGTGCCTGAACACGCACGCAGAGCTTTACAGCCCGTTTTCCCGATTCGCGTTTTATTCCATCCCGCCAAACGGTTTTCAGGGAGGCTGGCCGACGTTGGTTTTGGAGGCGTGGAGATCGGCATGACTTCATCACGTAAGCGAGGGACGAGAAAAGAGAATGGAAGAGGAGAGGGGAGAGGAGGGGAGGACACGACGGCTGAGAGGGAGGGGGATGAAAGGGTAGGTGGGGTGTCTATGACATCACCCTTCAGCTTTCCGCGCGGCCAGCTGTGCTTCCTCGGCGCGCGGCTGAGCAGCGCTCGTGCTGTATCACACAAGAAGAGCGAGCGAGCGAGCGACCTGCGCTACCGGGGGATTTTCAGCGCCGTGCAATACTTAGCTGTACCCGGCTTTTTGGATTTGTTGTGGGACGCATATATGCAGGATTATTTATTTGTTATTTAATCAAGAAGATGTGAGAGGCATATATTTGTGCAGAACGAAGAGGGAAAGGAAAACCATCATTCATAAAGGTAAGGACAGTTGCTTTTTGTAAGTGGGAGTGATTGTGTGTGAGGGGGTCGTGACTGTATTCACGGTATTTTTCTTTTATTGTCATATATTTCCTTTGATCTAAGCCATGCCTTTCTTGGTGTTCAGGTAATGCTTAGTTTGCTGGGAGTGTCTTTCTCTTACTTCCCTATATAGTTGTCCGACTTTGTCGTTCTGTGGAAACAAGTCCATCAGTAGAAGTGTGTGGCTGTACATGCCGTGTCCCTTGTGCGATTCAGACTAATATTTGATGGCATTGAGTTGGCGGGGTTAAGTTCGTGCTGATACTGCAAATGTGTTCGTACATGGTGACAGCGATTGTACGCGATGCTCCTGCCTCCGTAGTATATTCATAACTGCATCCCACCGGCTCATTGTTCATTGAGCATTACACGAAGTACCAGGCACTTGTGATTGATTGTATTTAGATTGCCGTCTGATGTTGAGTCTGTGGCATTTCAACAACAAAAACGCATTACTAACCAAATTCATTCTCAAACACAGTCATATAGCCTAGAAATATACCGACAGAAACCTTTCAGTGTGTTCAGATAATTTACTTGTTGAAATATTTGATTTTGAACACTACTGAAAGTTATTGTATTATTATGGCAATTAGACATAGCATTTACCACTTTGCATGTTTTATTATTTGTATTGGTATAGTATGCTTTTCATATTTATATTTTGTATTTTTACAT
Source organism: Mormyrus proboscirostris (assembly GCA_026779585.1). Lineage (NCBI taxonomy): Eukaryota > Metazoa > Chordata > Actinopteri > Osteoglossiformes > Mormyridae > Mormyrus > Mormyrus proboscirostris. Next base: position 3,315,479 of record JAODKF010000038.1, on the reverse strand, counting down.
TGAAATGTTATTTGCCGAAAGATTATGAGTTATTGCCATTGTTGTATCGCTGTTAGTTGTTGTAAGCAGTATTTTTAACTTTATATTTTCAGTATTGTATCGTTGCAGCACATGTGAATTATAATTTACGCATCCGACAGTAGCTACTGGTCAGCCAGTATTCAAGCGTTCGGGTTTAATGTTTCCATCACATTATATTATTACGACCTTACTGAATCAACTGTCAAACACTTTTTCATTTTCAGTGCTCATCACGTGGATATTTTATATCTAGTTTGGTATTCATGAACGGTTCGGTCCCAACTGAGTTTTTGTAGCATAACTCAATTCGCATGTTTGTACATTACTATATGGTTCGGCGCCTGATTTCTTAAAGATTGTTATTCTTTTCTTGAATTTTAATGAATTATATTGATTCATGTGGCGGGTACATTATTAAGAATACATTATTAAGAATAGAGGGTTAAATATGTGAATCAATACAGGTTGCGTTCTTATTTCACATTTTCCTTCATCGCCGACTTGTGTAGATGAAGGCTGTTTGTGATTTTGATTCCGTAAAACAAGACCAACAAAACACCAAGATTTGGAATATCTTAGTTGTTTTCTGATTTAAAAAGATAAAATAAACACCAAACGAAATTTGTCAAAGGTATGTGCGCGCAGCCTTCAGGCTAAAGCGTTGATGGATTCAGATTCGGTTCAGATCATACCGCGACTTTTTGCCTTACGGCCAGGTATCTGGTTTATTATCAAGTGTATTGCATTTTTTGGGGAAACCGGGCATTAGGCATTTAAGAAAAAAAGATTAGTCATTTAAGAAAAAAAATGTATAGTCATTCATATATCGGGCTGAAATCCTCTAAAATCGGCGGCTGGACATTTACATGATTTGTAGTAGGCTAATTCTTCGATTAGTCGTTTTTAGATATTTCGCCGTTTTCTTACTAAGTCCTGATCTCCCGGACACCCTGCACTTTTGTTTTAGGGGATTTTCTATGTGCAAAAAAATGTTGGGTTATGTTATAAGGATGCAGAATTGTTGCATTTAAAAGTGATTGTATCTGCTTATGCGCAATTATTTCTGCTGCTATCTCTCTCTCTCTCGCTCACCCACTCTCTATTTCTATATATATAAACTTGCGTGTGTGTGTGTGTGCGTGTGTGTGTATGTGTGCGTGATTGCTCCTGCGGTGTTGTATGCCAGATTGGGTGTAATATGAGTTAACGTTCGCCTTCCGAGGCTGGCCCCGGACTGTTTAAGAAAATTGGTTCATTCGTTTTCTCTCAACCCGCGGTAATATAGTTATTGGCTTTTTTTATGATGCTTGAAAATAGCTTACGGGTTTGCACTGCAGTGTAATCTAATCATGTTTATAACGTTACTTTGTTTTACAATTTCCCATTATGTTTCATCACATGAAATCGTGACATACAGGCGCTCTCCCGTATGTGTGGTATTATGCCATGGCATGGTATGGTATGGGATGGCATTTTAGTCTCTTTCAGTATGGGTACGCTACGTGCTGGACAGCTCCCACCGCGCCCGTCATCATATAGCACCAACCGCGTACGGAACTTAAAGTACAGCTCAGACTAACCCTATACCGTATTAAACTAACTTTGTCACTGGAGATTTTTTTACTATCTGTGAAGTAATCAGATTCCTAATCACGTATTATTAAGATGCGGATTCTTCCTTAAATAGGCCTACTCAACCGGCGGTTGCTCACAAACTGCATTCACAAGCATTCCTACATGAACGACGTCTAGAATATGTGTATTAGATTGACACATTTCATTGGCGATATAACTAAACTCTGTAGCTATACTGTTTTTAGATTATGTGTGCCACCTGTAAATGGTGTGTTACCATAGTTATTTGACTTAAAATAATGCGTATGAACTACCGTATGTGTAGCAGAGGGGCAGCACCGCGTGCTTGGGGGCTTTCCTGCTCCTTCTGTATTGACTTTATACGTTATTGACAACGGGGTTTCATCGACCGCTTCCCCGTGAAATATTTTGACAAATAAACCATTAAAATTCATTGTATATATAATGCATACTAGACCTATTTGTCAGCATTAATATTAATCGATCACATTTGCATTACAAACTTGCTTTTAATATTATAAAAGGCTAACGGACGTGCTACGGTGGACCGTAAAGGAGACGGAGCATTCACTACTTTCTAATGCATAGTTGTTCTTCCCCCGAGTGAAAGCAGGCTCTCTCTCAGGAAAACGGATGAAGTTTGTAACCCGTAATATGTTTCTTATCTGATTCTATGACTTGTTTTGGCGGCTGCATCGCTTACATTTTCTGCGGGGAGACAGTTTACTTTAGCGGTGAAGTTTTTATCTGTACGCAGCTTACGGACCTAGAAGTAATGCCTGCTTACTTTCCTTTGGCGTGATATCAACGCTTAACTCTGCCTCCCGAGCGTTTGCTGGCTTTTGCGTGCGTTCTGTCTGGTCATCCAAACCATATGAAGAATACATCATTATAGAACTGGCGTTTCTTAAGGCTTAATAGCAATCGGGACTTTTACGAAAAGAGTATATCATTATGAAATATCATCGAAGATTTGTTTTCCTGACCCGTTGTCTTTGGTAAATAAACGATTTGAAGAGTCTTTCAGCTTTGGCTGTGGTTCAATGTGCAATAGTCCATACCTAGATTATTTTCTTATCGTTTCAATGTAATTCTGTGGCTTTCTTGTTGTGTGTTCGTTTTGCAGCTTTAAAATAATAATATAACAACCACCAGTATGAGAATGATGCTTATTTTGGACTGTGATCTGGTGACACTGAGGGGCTACGGACACTCGACAGAGGTCACCATTCTACCCAGCCAACCATTAAGCAGCATCACCTGTGGTTGTATTTGCGGCAGCTGGTTGGTGTAGCTGTGATACGTTACTTGGTCCCACACGCTGTCAGCATCTACTGCCCACCATTTGCATCAGGCCTGCTATATTCCAGCATCTGGTGCATCCGGCATGTCATAATGGCAAGAATAGAGCTTTATTTTAGCTTCAAACGTTATCCAAAGAAACAGCACAAACTTCGTAACAGAAAACATAAATCATGGTCCTTATGCAAATTCACATTGCTCAAGGTGTGTCAGCTTTAATTACCAGGGGAGAGAACTTGTTAGTCCTCCTTTAAATTACCCCACCATAGAATTTGAATTTCTAAGTAGGAAAATGTTTATGGTAAAATGTTCCGCCCTTCCTTAAAGACACCATTGAAGTTTCTCAGTCCTTTGCGGTAGGTGCTGAATAGACAATTAAGGTGTCATGATGAAAGATCGGTGGTGACAGGATGATAGGTTAGCTTTCGGCTAGGCCATGCTCACGAAACACTACAGTGGGCTAATCTGGTTCATTGATACAGTTAAATTGTACTTATGGAAAATTTCTAGATATCAGACCTCTTTTAGACTAGTACACTTGTTCATTTTTTTCTGGCAGACCTGTTGTGTAAAGCATACATGGACAAGAAAGGAACCTAGATTTGCTAACGCCTCTGAAAATTCAACTTAAACTCGACATGCTAGCACCGCAAGCATATTTTATTTATTGAAGCATGGCAGTTAAGTAAATGCTTTTACTACGTAACTGCTGCTGCAGGTAATTAGCTGGGTTTTGCATACAATAGAGACGTTTGTTTTTTGCATTGTATCCCAATCTCTCAATTAGCAGTATAGCTGCCCACCCCCCCCTCCTGAACACTCAGCACCTTTTAACAGACTACTGAATTGAAGACGTAGCTACTCAGCCCCCACTTGCTCTCCCCTAATAGGCTGCAGGCTTCATCAAACCGCCGAAGTGCTTGATGCTCAGCTCCGCCCGCAAGTCTACGGGCACCAAGCCGGCGTCCCGGTCCGGCAGTGAACGGGAGAGGGACCCAGCCTCTGACCCAGCCCCCTCCTTCTCTGGGCTCCCTCGGCACGCATGGCTAATATGGCACCTTGGTGATCAAGGGCAGGTCCTCGGAGCGGGACGGACCCCGGTGCATCACCAGGGAGACCCAAGCAGGCATCTCTCATGCCTGAAGACAATAAGACTTTATTGGCTGATTTTCTAATAACAAGCCACACAAAAAGATGATGGGCATGGCGGTGCTTATATGGCGTCCTCAAGCAGTTACAGTTTACACATAGGTGTGCTTATGTGAGTGGGTGGAGCATTTTTAGTGGACACTACACTTCAGACAGGCTACCTAGCATCCTTCTGTCCTGCTTCCTGCTGTATAGCTTAATAACACTAGCGCTTGTAACTGACAGGTGGTGGTGATATAGTGTCAAGGAATCGCGTGTCACTTTCATTTTGTCAATGCATCATCAGTAAGTTACCTATTAATATATTAACTTCTGCGTTTTGCTGACAAGGTTCTTGATCGTGGACTGTCGCCATGCAGTCTGTGGTTTTCTCCTGCCACTCCTACAGTCTGATTTTCCATCTCTTGCCATGTTTTCATGTTTTGTTGTCCACCATATCACTCCAGACTCATTCTCTTCCGATCATGTATCTATTACAGGATCTGTTATGGTCATTGTATGGATTTCAGCAAGGAAACTACATGTTGCTGAAGAAAAGCCAGTTTGCTTCTCCTTATTGACAAAGACCTACCGCCTGTCTGTAATTCCTCTGTCTCCCTTATTCTGATCTTCTGGGTAAACAGGCAGCGTAAAGATCCTTACAATAAATGGGGAAGGTTTGCACATGCAGAGACTGATAGAATAATTAACTCCTGAATATTAAGGAGCATAAATTTCCAAGTGTAGCTGACCCAAAATAAAATAACCGGTAATGTAGCAAATGTGTCAGACAATTAAAGATGAACGTTCTGAATGAATTTGCAACTGCTTTAAGTACACATTTGCATTGCATATAGCTTAGCATGGCGGAAAATGTGCAGAATGCAGGTCATTCACTGGAGGCATGTTGTGCTATAAACCCGTTTGCTTGCATAATATTAAGTAGTGAATTTTAATTTTTTGGAAAACAAAAAAGACCACTCCCAGAAGCTTTAACATTATAGCTAGATAAAAAATAAACTGATAATAATCTTGACCATAGTTCAACTTTATTGTGGCTACATTTTTACTGTTTGGCAGAGATCTTTGCCCACCTGAGCTGCAAACCACCCACCAGCTAATTATTTTACAGTTTTACTAGTCATTTTCTTCATATTGACTCCGAAGTGATACGTTTTTAAAGAATCCATTTAATCTCTTAAAACACACAATGCCCTTAATCTGATGGGTATAACGGGTATCTTCTCTGCTGCCCTCCACATCATGCAGAGCCACGCCGGGTGTTTGCTTTACCGAACCAAGATGGCATATTGCCAGACGGTGAGACAATAATGGATGAGCATCCGACACTGATGGTGTTGCTGCTGTCGACTCGAGTGTTTCAGTTTTATCACAGTGTGAGCAGGATGTTGCATCCAAAAAAAAATAAAGTGAAACACTGCAGACTAAGTAAAACCATGATGTGAATGAAATTGTTTTGATTCTGTTCAAAATCGTATCAGTCTTAAACAGCAATGCAAATCGAATGTAAATATGAGATCACTATCAAGAAGGTACTACAGTATATATTATACCAGTGTTTCCCAACCCAGTCCACGGGGAACCCCGGACAGTTCACGTTTTTGCTTCCTCTCAGCTCCCAGCAGGCACCTGTACCAGGTATTTGGTGTTCCTGCTTGGCTGGGAGCTGGTAGAGAGCAAAAACGTGGACTGTCCGGGGTTCCCCAAGGACTGGGATGGGAAACACTGCGTTATACTGTATACATTGTGTAATTCTTGTACAACCTGCAACAGTGTTTCAGTTTACTATTAATGGTACTTACTGTACCTGGTATGTAACCAGGGAAATATGATGCAATACGCTGACAGGAAGATCCCAGCTGACATTGACGCTACATGCACTCCTTGCTCATTCATGCTTAATGGTGGCTGACAAACCAGGACTCGTTCATGCCGATGTAGTAGTTTGCCCTGTTACTGTATTTGTCCCAGAGTGGTGCTCACAGCATGAAATATTCTTGCTTGTTTCAGGAAAAAAAAATCCAAAGACAAAGTTGTAAAACTTGGAGCATTAACTCATGGAGTTTGAGTTTAAACATTATTTAAACATTATTGTATGTTCTCTCAATAATAGTAGCATAACCAGTAATGCAAACAACACATGCTGTACCTGTCGGCTGAGTTTGAGGAAAATAATATGTTTCATGTAATATAATAATGTGTTTTTTACGGCCCATAACCCCAATTGCTCCAGGAACCGACTGACCCAGCCGTCTCCTCCACGCCGGTTCCATGAGGCGGCCTTCTGGGATGCTTTCCCAGCTGTCCTGATGGAGGTCCCGCATGTGCTGAACACTCATTGGCCACTTTTACTTTGCTCTCTGGTCAAACTGCTCCAGAACACTTTCTGCTATGTTTGGGTCAGGTGACCAGGTCATGTGATGCAACACTATTACTCTCCTTTGTAGGAGGCTCAGTATGCCCAAACTTTTGAGCGGTACTGTATCTATTCACAGATGTGTAGGCCTGTTCCAAATCTACTTTTGCTTTTTTATATTTATTTGATTAATTAGCCTTTAAACCATATCAACTGTTTGAAAATACGTTTCTTTTTTCTAGTTGTTAAATACTACATGAACACAAGGGCTTCCCCTGGCCTGTCCCTGCCTCTACTGTACGCCTAGATTTTTTGCCATAAAGCTGAAATTATAAGCTATTTATATTGAAACCATCTATTTTCTTTAATGATTCATTTATATTATGCACAAATGCTCTGTGTCCTTGGTGAGTCTCACGCCGGGCCCTTTCTAACCGCATACATGGCTTAAGAAGTCGGCATTTTTAATATTATGTTGCTGTTCAACATGGAAATGACTCACAACTCTATACTGTGCAGTGACCTTAATTTGCGTATGGATTACTATTCAAGCGTTAACTTGTGTAATGTAGTTAAATTAAGTTGTCAGCAAATGCTGAAATGTTTACACAGTATAAAAAAATGTTATAATAAAAAAAAGTTGTTTTTTTTTAAAGAACGAGGTTAACATAGGTGAGATGAAGACAGCTCCAGGGCTGTTGGTTCAGTTGCCCCCCCAGCTCAGCATGTGGGGTTGTCCCTCCATTTGTCTTCTTTTCCATGGAACCCGGTTTCTTCTCGCATCCCGGAAAAATTCATGTAGATGGTGTCTCTAAATGTCCCAAGGTGTCCGATAGTTTGCCCTGTGATGGAGTGGTATCCTGGCCAGGGTGTTCATTCGCCCCATTTGATCTTCCTCCTGGGACAGGATCCAGGCTGCCACTGACCCTGAACTGGAAACATGGTATGGAAGATAAATGGATCAATGGATGAAAACTACACAGTGCCTACTGTAGAGTGTGGGGTGCCTGTGGGATACCATCACCTGGGATTTTCACCTCAGGATCCCATTAGTAATGCTTTTCATTCACCACTGGACCGGTTCTGTAGCCTCTTTTCGAACAGTTCTGCGCGTTTCCATCAAAATAGTGACAGGTTCCGAACCACAAAACCAATTTGCGTTGGGAACCAAGAAATAGTTGGTCCCTGAGTGGGAACTGTGATGACATCATGAGTGAGCGTGTTTTATTCTATGTGCAGGTGTCAAACAAACATGGAGGTGAATGTAGAGTATGTAAAGTCAGCTTTCTGGTTCTCAGAAGAAACAAAATTTTTGGTATCGACATCAACCAAGTTTCAAGCCAAACTTGAAAGTGCTACTAGGAAAAGTAACCTGTATGCTGAACTGGATCATGTTTCATGTGCTCCTCAGCCATTGTGATCGAGCTCCACACATAGAGTTGAATAAAAAGAGTCACAGTTTCAGTTACTCAACTGGTTGAGTGAAACAGAACCTTGGTCTAGATTTGTACTTTCTGGGCCTGAACTTTCCACCTCTGCCCACACAAACGTCACATCTGGCCACTCTCACTTTAGCTTTAAGTCTTTTGATATGTTCGCATGAACCTACAGGAGTGTTTCCCAACCCGATCCTTGGGTACCCAGCTCCCTGCCAGACAGACAACATTCTACATACTACTGTAAATGTTGGAGCTAAAACGTGGACAATCTGGGGCTCCCCGAGGATCAGACTGGGAAACACTGTCCTGTGTATGTTGCATCCTATCCATAGTGGAGAGCATAACCATTTGGATTACAGGTTTTTTATTTTCGTTTTGAATTGCCTGAACGGTGAAGATGTCCATTGATCAAAGGACTGTAACAGAAGCATAATCATAGGCCACAATAATACAAATATAAATTAGTGTCAGTAATACCATGGATTACTAAAAAACGTCAATGTTCAATGAAACAATCAGTGTTAAATCAATGTTATCTTAAGATTTCCCTTTTGGGTCAGTATGCCAGAACAATCTGATATTCCCCATATTCTCACCAAGCAAGGCTTTGGAGATTAATGGATTAATGCTTTAGAAACCAGCAGAAAGAGCAGTTTGTTTACTTTAAGATAGTATTGTTGTGATCAGTTATTTTTGACATAATGTCCATGAATGGAAAATATTTGTCTCGCATGTCTTTATTTATTACTTACTCAGTGAAAGAGCAAAATGAGTTTTGAGAATAGGTGTAGCTGTGTGTAATGTGAAAGCTGGAACTGAATTAGTGTTAGGGAATTTCAGCCTTGAACATTTCATCTGGGATAACAATAAAATCCTTTTATACCAACATTGATCTCCCCACGAATAATCCATTTAGGCTCTGTGTGTGACCCTGTAGGAGACATAAATTATTTATCCCTGCATGAGAGCACTGTACATCCCTTCCGTTCTTTCTTGTATAATAGCAATGATCTTAAACATGTGTGAGACGCAGGGGGTAAAGGCAAAGCCCTCTAGCCTTTGTGACATGCACTTTTCATTATTAAGGACACGGCTCTTGCGGCCGATTCTTTTGTTTTCTCCATGTGAACTGAACCATGTGACAGAGGAATGGGAGAAGGGAATAAGGCTTTGGTGTTGGTGTCAATGTAGAGAACTGCAAAAGAAACCAAAACGAGTGATAGGCTATCATAAAAGAAAAACTTTGGGTGGGTCAACACTGGCAACACAGTCGCCAGCCTACAACCCATCGTCAGAATAGTCGCATCTCTGTTGGGCCCTTGAGCAAGGCCCTTAACCCCCTGAAATGCTCCAGAGATACTGGATAAATGGCCTGACCTTTGACTCGGACCTCCAGCTTTGTACTCAGCATATATGCGTGTGCGTGTGTGTGTGTGTGTGTGCGTGTGTGTGTGTGTGTGTCTCAGAGGAGAGCAAGAAGATGCTAAAACATTAGTTACATATTTTGGCAATGTTGCTCTTGTGTAACTGCTGAATGTGAATGATTATACCTCCTGAAAGCATTGCTTGACACACTTGGGACATGAGGCAACCTAAGTGATCAGTTGCTCTGAGTTAATGGGCCGATGCTGAAAAAAGTGTTTTAAAATGTAACTTATATAAAGAAAACAAAAGAAAACAGAAGACAATGGCATGGTCTGAAGAATGCTGGTGGAAAATCCCTGGTGTTTCATATAGTATGGATAAAATTCAGGTAAAATGAGGTATTAAAGGAATTCTGGCCCTGTAGCTACACTTAGCTCATTTCTTGCATTGAGCAATTATTCACAGTTTTGTCAATTATAGCTGACCAGGAAGAAACAATTACAATGTAACAATTTACTTCCATTTATATTGTGAAGGGGACTGATGACTTTTGCTGTGACATTGATTTTGGGGTTCAAGTAATTTGTTTTGCTTCTGGTTCTTTCAAGAAATAAATGCGGTTCTAGACCACCAGAGATCAGGCTTTTGATTGTCAAGCAAACATTGTTCATTGACAGTCTATATCCAGAAGATTTTGGAAATTTAATAATGATGGTTTGAAATCAAAAGTCATATCAACAATTGTTAAATAGTCCTGTTGGAACAAAGACTGGCAAACACTGGGCTTCCCCAAGAACAGGGTTAAAAACAACTGTTAGTTGATTCTAATGCAGTCTTTCCCAATCTGGTCCTCTGGGACCGACAGACTGTCCACATTTTCATTCCCTCTAAGCTCCAGAGCAGAAATTGTGGACTGTCTGTTAGGGAGCTCTGAGGGAGCAAAAACATGGACCGACTATGGATCCCCGAGGACTGGATTGGAAAACACTGTTCTATCAGACAGATGGTATTTGACTCCTCCTTGGGGCTGGTAAGGTGACTAATCTTTTTTTGGATACTTAAACCAGAGGAGTCTGGGTTCACAGAGATAGTAAAAAGTCGAAAGCCGATGGATCCCCAAGTCTGAGATCTGAGTTGCCTAAAGGTACACTTTTCCATCAGAATCATATACTCAGCATAGTTTATTTACATCCCCTACTGACTGGAAGCTATTGTGTTTTAATGTACCATCATGCTGTCTTTGTTGGCCTGGTGTTTTTAAATGGCTTTAAAGAAAAGTACGTCGACGTGAACAGCTTGACACTTTCAGAAGTAGTTATTTCATCTTTTGCGAGTGACATTTGGATGTTTATAACCTTGAGTTAAGTGCCCGCAGGCTGGTTTCCAAAGTGAGATGCAACCGTTTAATTCACGTCCTTGAGGAAGCTCTGACAGCATTACGGGCTCTTCTCGAGGATAGGAAGCACGCAGGTACTCTTTATGGGCATCGATTGTTTTAACTGGATTGCTGACGCCCATGTGGTCTGTCCCAAGTAATGTGACCCTAATTGCATAACTAGGAGGGTATACAAGTAAGACCCCGGATAAATCAAAAGAGGATACCGCCTTCCTGATCGATCGATCCACGGCGCAGCAGCACGGCTGAGGGCAGAGAGAGTCAAGAAGAACAGGTGCCAGCGACAAAGGCTCAGTGCAAGGAGAGGTCATCTCTGCGGTCCAATCGATGAGGACACGTGAGCGCACTGGGCACACGTGTGCGTGTGCAGCGCCCTGTCATGTGACTCCTGCTTTCCTTGCTAAGTAAACAGCAGCCTGCTATGCCTGACTGAGCCTTTCACTCTGCTGGTCTTACTTCTGGTAGGGTTGTGTAGCTTCGGGTTCATCAGTAATTTTGGGTACCATGATATCGGCCTGGCTCCATATGCGTCCCCTTTGCATTTTTTCTCCATGTTTGCGAGGGTTTCCACAGGGTACTTCCAGTTCCCACCATACCATCCAAAACCATGTGGCTTGGTTTGGTAAATTGGTGTGTCCAAACTGGCCAGTAAGCACCTTGGCATCCCGTCCTGGGTCTCCGCCTGCTTTCTGGGGTGGGTCACAGGCTCACCCTAACCCTGCTCAGTATCAGCAGCGTGGAAGGCGGCGGTGATGTCATGATATTTCAAGGTCGCTGAGCTGCCCGTGATCTTCCTCTGATGGATCTGGCAATGGACTGAGATCACCTGACCTTGACTGCCCTCCGTCTTTCATTCCTGTGGTTTTTTTGCCTGTAACATTTGCTGCCATTTGATGTCTCTTGGACTCGTTCCCTTCATTTCCCCTCACGCTTCTGCTCCGACTCCTTTGTCTCCTTGAATTTCATTTTCAAATGAAGTGAAAAGATTGAGGGAAACATGAATGGGTTTTGAGTTGGGCTCTGGTCTCTTTTTAATCCTTTTTTTAATCCTTCTCTAAAAGCAGTCATACCGACATGTTTCTGAAATTTGGGAAAAGTTGCTCCTTTAGCTTTAGCTTTGTGATGGTTTGGTATATCCAGTTTTACAGCTATACCATGGTTAGGGGGTGTTTTAATGCTCAGCCCACCCTAAAAAGGGACCTTAACCACCCCCCACTCCGGTTTACAGCCAGAACATCATAGAAAATAGTAAGGGGGGGCTCTGATAACCCAGATAGCCCTGGAGCCTTTGGCCACGTTAGTGTTGCCCTGACCACAATACTTCAGTTTGTAGCCTCATTTACCCCATAGCTTACAGCACATTGAGAGAGAGAGAAATACACACACAAACCACGGGAGCTGCATATACATATCAATAGGAGCTGGTGCTGAAAGGGTTACAATCAGTCTGTCTTCCTTTCATTTCCTACGATCCGCAAGTGGAAACGAGGTGTGGCTGTCAGCTTTGGTTCTGCTTACAGCAGCAAATGCTGTGTAGGAGCCAACTGTAAAGAAATAAACTGGTAATTATTATGGTAAATTTCTATATGTCCCGCCTACATTTTGATAGTGTAGAACTTTATAAAAACACGGCAACTGCCCCCGTCCCACCCACTTCCCAACGTCTCTCTTCCTCACCACCCTACCCTGTGTCCTTCAGAAAAGGGGTTGGCATTAATCATTAAATGACTGTTGGCTCCCTCTGAGACTTCTAATCCATTAAGAAGAAGAATATGTTTTGCGGGACGGAGAGGGAAGAGGAAGAAAGAGGAAGGAGAAGGGCAATGGGAGTGTCCCTGCGATGTATACCATCGGCGGCGAGAGGGAATGACAGCGCTGCGGGACGCTGACAGACACCCCAGTGCAGATGAGCGACTCGGTGCGGCGCGGCTCCGTGCCCCCGCGTGACATCACTACCCTCGTTTCAGCACATTTCACACGTGTGCTGGAGCCGGACCTGCAATGATGGACGAAGCATGCCGATAGATTCCACCGGGACCGGGAGTCCTGACAAATCTGGGTGCGGGACTCTGTCTCGGGGAGCTGACGGTGATCGATCACGCCGCCGGAGCCCCTCGCGTCCCAGTGGTGGGGGGGCACGGCGCAGCCATGCAGCCTCTCTGCATTTATGCCACCCCGTTTCCCAGCCTTATTAAAGGATCATGCCATCACTACTGTACACGCTATATTTTCTCCAAACTATTACAATTTCAGAATCTTTGTTTCAGTGTGTGACTTTATAACTCGATCCTTTTGGACAGTTTGATTTTATTTGCGTTCTAATGTAGTTAATAACTATCAAAAAGGTTTGCTTTGCCTGAGGTGTTTTCTGATATTTTAGATCTGGCTGCTTGGCATTTAATTTAGGCAGCTGGGAGCTAATGATTAATCTAAATCTTCTTTAAATGCCGATGTACACATTACTTGATAATAACAAATTGGAACATTTGCATATGATTGATTTCAATTTTATTTCAGGTACTGTACATCTAATTAATACCTTCTCACATGAAACACTCAGTATTTTACCCATTGTTTAAGCTTGAGATCACTTCTTAATTACCCCGTCAGGACAGAACACGATACTCTTTTTGTGATACAGAAGATACCATTGATAGATTTTTCACACAACGTTGCCATCATAGATGTTACTGGCCCCTGTATTAAAAATTCAATGTGGCCCCAATGGTACCTCTTGCAATGGATATTCTTCGTAGAATAACTCTTTAAGAGGACCAGAATTTGACGGTTTGGATACAGGGTAAAGTCTTTTTTACTGTGACATCAATTTAACAAAACACTAGCTTGATTCAATGTGCTACATTTATTTCGATAAAAGTTAAAAATCCGTATTTGAGGAAATTAATGCTAGCAGGCTTGCATGTTACTTGGTTAGCGACACTAAAAATAGCCAAACTAGATAGAAAACGGTGATGCTTAAATGTAAAAATGTTCCATTTAGCTAAAAGAACATGAAAACTTCCGTTTATAATTGAAATCTTGCAATACGTTTGGAGGCGGTGAAGCCCAAACTTTGCTCTGTTGCATTTCTCGCTAGAGAGTGATTGGCAATGTTTAGGAAATTCCTGGCAATTTAAGTGTCAGCTGCACTTGCTGGTGCTTGTGGACGGCACTGACAATTTCATTACTGGGCAACAGGACGACACCGTACGTAGTGTAAAGCTGGCTATTGTTTTTTTTAAAAAATACTCCGAGCCATTACGTTTCGCGAATGGCGGCTAACAGAGTAAAGAAGGTTCTTTTACGATATGATGAGCTTTCTTTGGGACAGAATTTGATAAGGCAGTTGTTGGAGCGTATGCGTATGATTTTTATAAAGCTGATTTATGAGAGGTTTTGCGCATTAACACTTTACTTTTGCACTAGCCTGTGATAACGGTATTCGCAGTTGGTTTTTCGCCGTTGTGTGTATCTTCATGCTAAATCGTAATAATTTGTTCAGGTCAGTCTTTGAGCAGTACTGTAATCCAGGCCTACAGGAGGGGGGGC
>JAODKF010000038.1:3289221-3301206 GCA_026779585.1 Mormyrus proboscirostris | reverse complement strand
CCCCCCCCCCCCCCCCCCCCCCCCCCCCCCCCCCCCCCCCCCCCCCCCCCCCCCCCCCCCCCCCCCCCCCCGGGTTTACTGAATTCTGGAATTATGCATAATTTGTCTGCTGTAAGGTTTATTCCCTCCCTGGTTTTGCATGTGTATAGCTTGCAGGTTTTCCCTGGGTTTGAATACAGCAAGGTGAACTGGTCTCACTAAAAAGCCCAAAGCATGTCACTGTGAGCCCTGTCACAGCCTGGTGTCCCATCCAGGCAGCCCATTGGCTATTATAGCCTAGTGTTCCATTCAGGCAGCTCATTGGCTCTCACAGCCCAGTGTCCCATCCAGGCAGCCCATTGGTTCTCACAGCCCGGTGTCCCATCCAGGCAGCCCATTGGCTCTCACAGCTCGGTGTTCCATCCAGGCAGCTCATTGGCTCTCACAGCTCGGTATCCCATCCAGGCAGCTCATTGGCTGTCATAGCCTGGTGTCCCATCCAGGCAGCCTATTGACTAGTTATGCAAATACTTTTGATCCTATGTTTATAACCTCAAGATGTTTTCCAGCAAGAGCTTGTGGGAAATTCAGAGGAATGAGAAACACTGGGGGAAGACCTTGAAGAAATAGCAGCTAATCAGGTTAACTGGATGTTCAGTAAAGACCCACGAGGAAGTACCAGGGTATCCGGTGCTTAGGGTAGAGCCCAGTGCTTTAAGTGCAGCAGCCAATAAACAATGTCATTGAAGTGGCAGTTCTGCTTTTGGAAGTTTCATATTGATACTTCCTGTCTTCAGTTCTCAAAGCGAAGGTGAGAGATTCTTTAATGCAGAAGAGCTACAGTCTATTGACATGGTGCTGTTGAGATGGACTAGACAGAATATCATTAATCATCCAGCGGTTTTTCTCCCTTACATTGTCCAAGTAGAGAGGTGATTTTGTATTGCCCTTTGCTGCATGACAGGATGCATGTATCGACAAGTGTCGCCTTGGGGAATATGTGCGTCTCTTCCTGGATTTAGTACTGTGGACGCATCCGGCATTTTCACAATCGGATTTCTCTGGCTTCGGATAAATGCATCTCAGGGCAACTGATCATTATGTAGCCCATTTTAATCAGGTTTAAAAACCTGGGTTACCTCCAGTCTCCCCCCACATACCGAGTTTCAATCATCATAAATTTGTGAAAGATGGGAGTTCACGTTATTTGTGCATTAAATAATAAAAAGAAAAAGATGGGTTATAGAGCAGGGATTTTGTTATTGGCTACAGAAGCTTTTTCTTTTGGCCTTCTTTAGAATAATTCCCTGTTATTTTGTCTCCTTGTTGTCTGGTAATTAATTATTCAGAGGCAGCATTATCTCTGCAATTCTTCGAGGAAAGAAAGTGTGTCCTCAGGAAAGAGTTTCTTTCGTTTATCTTTCCCCCGGTTCTGCGATGTTGTCCCCCCCCCTTCCCGTTCCACTCCTCCCCCTACATTTCTCTTTCAAAGGCTATGTTTTGCAAGCCCCCGCAGTGCCTGCCGTTCTTTCGATACTCCTATGGAAATTGTTTGTTTTGGGAATAGATAAGATTTTATAAAGGGACCAGACATCCTTATCCAGTCGCCTTGCAGAGCAGGGGATTATGGGTATGCATGCAGAGGAATGACGGCGAGTTCCGCCCGCCGCCCCATCGCTAACCGGAGAGCGGGGGAACCAGCACCTCGTTAGCAAAGCCGCAGACAAAATGGATAAATAGGTGCCTTAAGGAAGTTTTCATGTGTCCACGCTGATAGAGTGCGCTCATTGTAATGCACCGTGGTGTGTATCATGAGGTCTAGGGGGATGTGACAGATGGGCATTCGTTATTTGACCCACCTCCCTCCATGATGGAATACACGGCTTGTCATCGCCTAAGGCTGACGTGCGCCCGAGCACAAAGAGCCCTTCGCAGAAAAGCTACAAATCCTGTCAGCATATCAGGTGCAATTCCAGCTCATACCAAAGTTGCGAGTACAGGAGTTCCTGTTCAAAGGCAAAGGAAGAGGAGCACACAGACTCGGAATGAGGCACACTGGGGTTGGTGGCATCCATAAATAAAATGGAATAAATAAAGAAGAAAGTCAGTTGATTCTGTCCCAGGCTTGTAGGTGCCGAGTAGGAATGCATTTATATGCATGAGGTAAAAGGTATGTGTTATAATGCTGCAGCCTTGCATCGTATCGACATTTTATAGAACCAAATTCCAAAATTGCAGGCCTTTCCACCGTGTCGCAGTGCACTTGGAATTAGCAGCGCACCCCATGGGTGAAAGTTTGCACTTTCATTTGTCCTTTCTTATGTTTTCATCATCTTAACCTTGTGGGGCTCTTAATGTGATTGAAATGCATGGATGGGAGGGAGCTGCGCGATGATGTCACTCCTGCCCTGTGTCCTTCCTCATCTCATCCTGTGTCGTCGCCACCAGAAAATTGCTGTTTGCGCCACTTCATTTGGGCATTAATGTGCATCGGCGCAGATGAGAATCGCACGGTCCCTTTCTGCACGGCAGGTGAGGACGCCGGAGCGGGCCGCGTGACACTCACCTGACCCCAAGGTCATTCCCCAGCCACCTTGATCTGCACAGATGAAAAGGCGCTGGACCCTGGTGTAATTCGAGGGAGATGTTTTAAGGACTGATAAGCTCCCTTTACCTGGTTATTTACATGTTTGCATTTTAATGAGACTATTACCCCCCATGCAATGGTGCAGAGTTGCCTTATTTATAACATTGAGACAAATGGCTGTGTGCCCACGAAAGGCAATCTGCTGATTAACTCACCCTGGCTGGCTTTTTATCTGTTGCCGTTTGATGTATGACATCTTTTTAAAGCCCTGCTCCAATGCAATCACAGGCTCTTTCATTGCAGAGACCTGAGACATTCCAGATTGCCTGTGCCTCCCCAGGGAGCTGATCCTTCAGTAAATATTGACTGTTCAACTGGGTGTGTGTGTGTGTATGTGTGTGTGTGTGTGTGAGTCATTTATATATTACATTGTAGGGACCAAATGTCAAGGTTGTTAGGATTAGGGATTTTCCCATAGAAATGAATGGAGAGTCCCCAAAAAAATATGAATACAAACGTGTGTGTGTGTGTGTGTGGATTAGGTTTATATAAACCAGTTTTTTTTTTTTGACATTTTGGGGACGATTTTTCAGGTCCCCGCAAAGATATGTGAATGAAATCAAAAAAACGTCGTTCACCTAGTCAGAAAAATAAAGACTCATTTTCAGTGTTTTACACATCTAGTCCCCAAAGCCTTACATAACCCTTATTGATTATTTCTGCTTAAGAGTAAATGATCAGGATAACAAAACAAGATTGTAACTCTTTATAAAGAGGTCTTTGAGTCTTTGGAATGGAATACAAATTTATAGCACCATGTCGTATTATGTGGCACATAAAAAATACTCAACAAATCATCATACATCCCAGTTAAGCTGTCTGGCAGCACTGGATCATCTGGAAAATATACGTTATGTATAATATTTGGACATTGGCTACCAGTTACTGAACACAGAAGTCTAAAGAGAGGAATGTTCAGTTAGTAATTTGTACCCGCTATGCGATCTCTGATTCTCACCGACTGGACTGCTGCTGTCTTCAGTGTATGAGGCAGCCAAATGGAGGTTCATCGTTTATGATCACAGACCCGTTGGCGGGAAGTGGTGGCATTGGGAAAAGAGATGCCAGGGGGCACGCCGCGGCCGTGGAGGGCCTCTTCACACATCTTGCAGGTGCTGCGCCTGAGAGTTCCCCTTTCACTTTGGCCATGACAGAGCCGTGTTTCTTTCTTTTTTTGTCTTCCCAGTGTGCTGCAGTTTGGCCTTGTCATGGGAGTCCCTGGTGCCCTATGCTCAGCTCTGACAGAAATGATCCCCCCAAGTCTGCTCCCTAGAATCTTAATAGGTTCCAAAGGCAGCAAATAAAATGAGGGACACTGGTGCCCGCTTTGGTTTTTCCATGTTATGTTTGGGTAGGAAGGAGCCTTTGCTATAAAAACCTTGATATTTGGATATTAACCGGAATGAGATGTTGAGATAAAGTATCTAGAGATTCTCTGGCTACTCTGAGATAGCAGGATCTGGAAATAATCAAGCTGTTTTTGCCTCGTACTTGTAGAATGGTGGCAGAGGCGGGCGGCTGCCTGCTATTTCATCTGAGTGGAAAGCTGGGTCTTGCCCATTTAAATGTCGTGGCTTTTCGCAGGCTAGTGACCCCCATGAGGTCGACGATAAAATGATAATCCTCTTATCTATGCTTGATGTAGGGGGCTGCGATGGCAGAGGGTCCTCCTCAAAATTCTCCCTTCTGGGTTCATGAGACTACAAGCGATAGGTCTGACTGCACTGCCAGCAGCACATGGTAACCCTGACAGGAGAGTCACGCTGGAGACTGTTCACAGAGCAGACGTACCACAGACAGCAGCATGCACAGACGTACCACAGACAGCAGCATGCACAGACGTACCACAGACAACAGCATGCACAGACGTACCATACACAGCAGCATGCACAGACGTGCCACAGACAGCAGCATGCACAGACGTACCACAGACAGCCGCATGTACAGACGTACCACAGACAGCAACATGCACAGACGTGCCATAGACAGCAGCATGCACAGACGTACCATACACAGCAGCATGCACAGATGTACCACAGACAGAAGCATGCACAGACGTACCCTAAAGGCTCATTGTGTTGCTTGGAAGGCTGTTCTTCAAAAGTAGGTACACAAGCCAATTATAAATTGTCTCTAATCTGGGAAGAAAGCTTTTATGGGTTCTTAGTAAATGTCATCCTCCAAAACAGTTAATGTTTATACATCTGGATATTTACTGAAAAAGTTCAGATTGCTGAAGGTTAACAGTGTTCATTTGGAGACCAGAGCATTTAAACTTGTGATGACAAGTGCCTTATTCAAACAAGTAGTGCTAAAAAAAACAGCACAGACCAGCAGGGGTGGCACCATACTCTGTATGACAGGAAGCCAATACAGGTAAGAGCCATGATAAGGGGAGTTTTGCTGTATGCCGTTTATGAATAACAGATATTTCTTTTATATATCAATTTCAGGCAGTAAAAAATGAATTTATTTTTAGTTGTACCATAGAGCTGTGCTAATGTACCTTTACATTTAGGGTATCCCTGCCTATAAGTTCAATGTGTCTCTACAATGGACCAGAGTGACATGAGCTGTTGGAGGCATGATAAGACCCTTCAGTGTCCCTTCATGCACGTCCTGGTGTATGCGATTGTCTATTGTAATGCAATCTGGTGTAGGTGGGAGACAGACTTAACAGAGATTTACTGGTTTTTATGCGTGGGGGAGGTGGTCAGAGCCTTATCTGCGGCCTTACCGAATTTCTTGAAATTGGACCAAGTTGCAATGACAGCCGAGCCGGTACGATATAATGAGATGATATCTGTCTCCGGGAGTCCGTGTGTGAATGAGTGAAGTCTGTATGTAAGTGCTTTGGCAGGGAATGAAGTCACTGAGTTATTGCCACTATGTGAAATGAATGAGTTTGGCTTCATGCAGAGGTATAGATCGATATAGCACCATAGGATACGGCTTGATATTAAATAATCTGAAGGGATGAAGAATACCCTGATTGCACTCGTATATGTACAATACAAGCGTGCTTCTGCTTCAGTGCCTTGTAGCATAATTTGGTGGTATCTTGTCAAAAATAAGACGTCAATCCATAATTGATGTGTTTAATGTAACACTTGGAAAAAGAAATTGATGAGATGCACCGGATCAATAATTTACCGGAGACTTCTGTGATCACAATGGAGCACATGCTACTTTTTTCCATACATTTCCTGTCAGATGATTCCCCCGTGTTTCTCTCTGCTCTTAGTTCTTATCGAATTTTCATTAGGCTCAGCAGGTTGTTCTAAGAAATAATGATTAGTTCTAAAGAAGTGACTTCTTTCAGACTGATGTGGGGAATGGGAAAGGGGTTGGACCGCTGGAAATGTTGGCTGTGACGTCACCAAGCGGAGACATCGAAAAACAAACATTGCAGACAGTATGGCAACCTCCTGCACTTCAAATGTATGGCAGAAAAACAAATATGTATCTGTTTGTTAAATAGATTAAATATGTTAAATGACCTGCTTTTCTCTAAAATTTTATTACGCCTCTCAATTCACCTTGCTGTTATGTGAACATGACAATTTTTCCAAATTTCTTAGTGGACCTGACTAATATCCACTAATTTCTACTCGATCTTAAGCGATCAATGAATCATGCTTTAAAATCCCTGCATAAAGCTAGGATTTGGCTGTATTATTTGTGTTTGTGCCCTGAAATGACAAAGTTAAAAGGGTGTGTCACAGTATGCAAAGACAGCAGGTATGTGTCGGCAGACTGTAAGACCCGGGCAGTCACACAGGACTCTAAACTGCAGGCAGTAGATCAGTGTTTCATATTCCAAACTTCAGGGACTCACAGACGGTCCACATTTTTCATTAAACCCATCATCCAAGCTTCCTACCAGACAGTCAACATTTTTGCTCCCTCTCACCAGGGGGCTGGGATGGAGCAAAAATGTGGACCATCTGTGGGTCCCTGAGGACCAGATTGGGGGGATACCGCAGTAGATGACTGCTAATAGCTAACAGCTTGGATAGCCTGAAAAGACATCCGTTGAAGATTAATTCAGTTATGTATGACTGCCCAATGACAAGTACTGCAAACCACACCTATGTATTTTGATTTGTTTTATATATATTGGGGCTACTTACAGTAATATGTGGTGCCTAATTGTTGCTGATGCTTCTATAAAGTGTATAGTAGGGGGCACTGGTGGACAGCAGGAGACAGTGAGGTGTCATGGCGAATGCTGGGCTGCGTGGAATTGTACTTACGCTTTTATCTCACGTCTCATGGCGCTGGCTTTAAACAGGCTGCTGAAATACAGCCTTAATTATTCATGATCTCAGGGTGATAAGCTCGTTAACAGATGAAGCATAATTCATTTTTTTCTGCCTCCATAGTAAAGCTGTTTGTTGGCTTCGCTGATATGCCAGTATTACACAGAGACACGTAGCTCTGTAACTGTACGGAGTTTGTAATTAAGGAACCATTTTGATTGCATCAGCTGAGAAATTTATTGTATTAAATTTTAAAGAAAAACAAGCTATATTTCAAAACGAGCTTAGTTTAAGGTGTCATAGAAGTGTTCAGAAGTAAGCTTGTCCTTACACATTAAAATATACAGCTAGGGAATAAATTAAGAGACTGCAGCACGATTTTTTGTTTTCCTCATTTCTCAATTTATACAGTAGCTGTGCGTCTGTGAATAATATATATTTTTGCAAACTGCAGCCTGGTTCTTCTCTGTTTCTCTGAAGGACTTTTTCCTTGCTTTATGGGCTTCAGTTCCGCTTCTTGGTGCCTGATACAAACTGTCCTAGCAGCGCACTTCACACCTGCACTTAAGGTTTCCCGTTCTTTTTCAAGGTCCCTTGATGCCATCCTCCAATTCACGATACACTGTCGGACAAGTTAACGGTCTCTTTCTTAATTTTTCCCACAGCTGTATATCTGAGCTGAATAGAATGCATTTAATTTTTTTTTCTAAAGCGGTACACTTGTATGATTCCAAACCAACTTCTAGAGCTGAAGATGCACTAAGGCACCGGGCCAGTCGGTAATATGCCTTTGCACAAAAACGCTGCTCTGATCTGAGACATTGCGCTGATGTTGATGGATTATTCCACGTCGGAACCAGCCGTTCTCCCAGTTATGGTATTTGTCATAACCTTTAATGCTGCTCTAATGCATGTACTATTGGACGCTTACGCCACTTTATTCGAAATGGGTAGACACCACCCCAATGAAGGGTAGACACCACCCCAATGAAGGGTAGACACCACCCCAATGAAGGGTAGCAGAATAAGGTGAATGAGGTGTGATACCTTTATGGTCTACCAATGGGGTTTTATTTATAGAGTACATGAAAAGAAGTATTATGAAGTGTCAAACAGATTCATGTCAAAGTCCCAATTAGATAGCATTCGATAAATCTAATGTTTAGTAAGCTGTTTAATGAATGCATTCTTCTCATATTGGGAACTAATTTTTTTGTTTTTGAGTTTTTTAGATATATATATATATATATCTAGCTAATTTTTTTTTTTCACATTGTAATTAGTTTTTTTTTTCGTTTCTGCAAACTATAAACCTGCGTTGCACTGGATTAGGGAGGTTAAATGGGCAATTTCGTTTCCTAATTAAAGACGCACTAATTGTTAATAAAGAGGCACTATTAATGATAGGTTGTTTGTCATTTAGTTTAGTGTAGTAAGATAGTGCCGATGAAAGTGATCCTTTTCATTTGGGCTCATGGGGTTTTGACCCACGTTTAATAGTTAACAGTTTGCAGGGCTGATGAGAGCAGCGTACAGAACTGGGTGAATGAGAGGTTCTGTCCTTCCAAACTCAGAAGCTTGCGGCACATTCTCAGATCCCGTGTTCAGTGCCTTACTCTCATGACACAAAGGGGGCACAGTGACTCATCGTGTAGATGCACCTTCACGTATGTGGATGTTTACTGGAACAATTCATCCGTCATTTTTCACTATAAGCCTTTAGCCAAAACATTCTGGGTTGGGTTTTTGTGCTTTTGAATAGCCTTTTCCCACACTTTAAGCTAAATGTGATATAGAGTAAAAAAAGGACATCTCCTTGCATCAGCATGTTAATACTTTCTGCTTCTTGAAAGAAAAGACATTATGAGTAATCGAGTGTTCAGTCATTTTTAAATAGAAACAGACCAAGTTGACGACCTTTGCTCAAATGTCTGAGATAATATTATCGTAATAGAAGTTTTCTTCTCATTTCTTTCTAGAATTAAAATGAGGCACTGATGTATCAGTAACTAACCTGTCATGTTCTGGTTCCTGTAGACCAAAGACAATGGAATGCAACATTTCTCACCACGGGGCCGAACAGTCCTCTATTGTTATGGGTTTAATGAAGTTTTTGTTGAATAGTAATTTTAGTAAGTAGTGACTATTAATACTATATTTTTTATTATGAAAAGAACGCCTAGAGAAACCAGATTTAGTTGCAGTAAGAACATTGTTGAGAAGGCGGCCATACTTTTCCCTTTAGCCTCTACCTTTGCAGATATGTAGTACATTTTCAAGCTTCAAGCTGTGATAAAGAGCATGTCAAGCCAATTTTGAATTTAATTTGTGTTTATTTGTATTAAAATGTTCTTTTAAGTGCAATCACTACTAATAGCGGCTTTTTTGAAATTTATAATGTTTGCATGGGAAAAATGCTGGTGAGTTACAGTAGTGAGCTAAAATGTTTTTGGTCATGAATCTTTTTTATTTCATTCTATTACTAACTCGAAAAAAAACTTGCTAAGTTCTCCAATTACAAATACTATAATCACAAAGACATCTTTCTAGTACATCTAATGCTGAGTTAGTCATTTTTAAGGTCACCAGTAGTAGTTGTGTCTGTTGTTTACAGGGTTGTATATGGGTAACTTCTTAGATTTGCTGCCTCTTATCTGTAGCTGGGAGAGTGGTGAGCCCTACTGCTCGACAGTGATGCACTATCACCCAGCTCATCCTTAATGAGAGCGGATTAGAGAGGATAATCGGGGCTTTGCAGAATCCCAGGTTCAAGGCTGGAGAGGTCAGAGGCAGCTTGGAATTCTGTGCCACAAATCCCACCCCAACAGATAGAGGTAATAAGGAATTAAATTGCCCCCCCACCCCTGCACCACCGTTGTGGCCCCCTTACTGCCCAGAGAGATGCATTCAGTGTTTTAGGTTATTTTTTTTCCCTTAATCAATAACTATTTTGTATATATTTCTTATAATATTCCCTCAGAAATTCCTTGACAATGAAAAACGACCAGCTGTTTACTTTCTTAGGGCATTTTTTTGTGGAATTTGCTTCATTAATTTTGTCCAAATACAATATGTAGCAAATTTGGGCAGATAAAGATGAATATAGGTGTAAAACGCATCAGAATAAACTTACATCCTGCCATTGGTGCGTATCTGTATGAAGCCCAAATTCATTCACAGGAAGTGCATCACGTGACCAGGTAATTACTGTGTGAAAAGGCAGGACACACGAGTGAAGTCACGTGTTGAAATGAATCCACGGTATCCGGTTCTCTGATCAGAGCACAGCTTGAGGGAGGGCTGGCTTCAAGGTCATAACACTGCATGAGATGAAGGGTGAGCTCAGTCGTCGACATTTATTTTCAAGAATTATAAACAGGTGAAGGACAACAGGAAAAAAATAAGCCACACAATCACAGATATATGTTTGATTATTATTTTTATAACAATGACTTGCAGAGGGCAAGTCTCCATGTCTGTAATCAGGCGGTCATCGCTTCAAGCATTGGCAGAGGAGTCATATGTCTATGGGCCCTCGAGCAAGGCCCCAGCCCCAGGGGCCACATATTGGCTGACCCTCTGCTGTGACCCCCAAGCTATGGAGAGCAAGATGGGGCTGGTGAAAAGAACAATTCCAATGTACTTGTGCAAATAAAAGGATTTATTTATTTTAACAAACATCTTAAGAAATAGACTTGAAACGGGGGGCTACTTTTATTAGCCCTTTGGCCCCCAATATTATTACTTTCATTAATTAAGATCATGAAAAGGTTTTCCAATTGAATAGGCCATCTTTTGGAGGTGCACCGCTGCAATTGAAATCTTGAGTGGCGTAAACATGCGCAATTAGTTTTCAGCCAATGAGCACAATGGGCTCTGCTGTGCTTATCTGCACAACGCAGGCCTGTTAATGCAGCTCGAGGCAGCACCGGCTGCTGGAGAGCTTCGTCTGGGCAGACATCTTCACAGTAAGTGGGGAATGCGTGTTTGCATTCGGGGGCAGGTAGCTGATCAGTGAGTATGCTGATTTTGAAGTGCCAGTACGCATGTTGAAATGCAGTAAACCACGAGAGTTCGCCATAAAATGCCTTCACACCATATACACACAAATAAATGCTTCACTCTGCACTGAAACACCACATGAAAACACAGTAAAATCTTCAAAAAGATTTTTGTTTCATATTTCATAAACCATGGGTAGATATTGTTCATGAATACACATCAATGCTTTGCATAGATAGACTTTCTGTAGGTCAATAACCGCCTTCCAGTCACTGGAGGGCAGTTAGAGAGTTACCCTGTCCAGAGCATGATTTCATTTATGTTTTTACCAGACTCCTAACTCTTACACTATGCAGATAATATTCTACATGATTAAAGCGAAGCTTTCAAAGACGTATCCCTGCTCTGCCTTCCTACATTCCACTTGCTAATATTGACAGAATGGAATGAGTCACACTGAGTTCCTGAATGGCAGCACAAACGATGCCGTAATGTTATCTAAGTGTGAAACAGTGTGTCCTGCTAAAGGCTTCCTTTGCTTTATGTAGAACTGTAACTGGACACAGATATGGCGATTATGAAAGCTTACTGCGCTAGAGATAAATACAGTACAGTCTCAGGCAGTTTAAAGAGACCAATCTTGGTATTAAGTGTATTCTCCAAAAAGTCCTGATATCTCTTTGGATGGCCAGATGATCAGTTCAGTTCCCAAACCTCTCCTCAGGGGCACCTCAGCCATTACATGTGTTTGTTACATTTCACTACCAGCTCACTCAATTGATTAACTTAATTAGTTAAATAACTCAGTGAAGTATTGATTAACCAAACATGGTATGCTAGTGGTCTATTCAAAAAATACATTGGCTAATTGGATGGTGGCTGCAGATCCTGTGGTGACAATAGGGGAAGGTAGCTTAGCTGCCACACTCTGACCGACATCATTACATGAAGACATGAAGGTCAGTTAAACATTATTATTTTGCATAGTTCTCTTAGTACTGTGTGTGTGTGTGTGTGTGTGTGTGTGTGTGGGGGGGGGGGGTTATGTGTGGGGGGGGGTTATGTGTATATTACATTGTGGCCAAATGTCAGGTA
>JAODKF010000038.1:3274316-3286009 GCA_026779585.1 Mormyrus proboscirostris | reverse complement strand
TGGGGGGGCTGAAGCAAACTGCTGAGAAAATAGTTGAACTGGAAATCGAACATGAACCATGAAGTTTCACAATAAAAGTAAAAAACCAATCTCTGAATAAGTATGCAGGACTATGCAAACATGCTGTGCAGAGATTCAGTTTAACAAACCTCCATTAATCTCTGCATCTGAGAGACTGTGGCATGTGGATAGAGACTGCAAATCTTAGTAATTTACTGTGCTAGGTTCTGTAATAGACATTAAAGCGACAACAATTTGCTGCTTTTAAACTCCAGCTTTGAACTGAAATTTTAGTTCCAGGAATGTTACTCCTGCAGGAAAAGGAAACTGTACTAGTCTGTTGTACATGATGGTACAGAGTGACTGTCACAGGGTTTATTAATAAAAGATTTTACTCTTTGCTCTTTCCGGCAACTATGATGGCAATTTAACACATGCACCTCAAAAAAGAGACAATTCTTGTATGTTTTAGAGTAAGATCCACGTAAAAATTCTTGAGGTCGGGCAGAGAAGGTTATAACCCTAATGTAAAAGAGGGAAATGTTGTCATTGTTCCAAAACATGTTTTAAAACTCAATTCAAGCCCCTGCACTACAAGATTCAAGTAACTAAAATAGGAAGAAGAAAGCCAGGATTATCTCAAAGACTGTATATATATATATAGGATATATATATGTAGGATATTGTTAAACCCCAGCCCTATATAATCCACAGAAACACTCATTTCAAAGCACTGGGTGAGAGTGAAATACTGTGTGCCCTTTTTATGATTACAGGGTACATGCCAAGTCAAGTGCTCAGACCTCGTTTAACTCTTTTTTCCACTGTATGTACTGGTCTTCCCCTTCCCTCACACTTCTATCAGTTCCTGAGCGCAGTGTGAATCTATGAATATTTCCTATTTCCTAATTCTTACATTTTTCCTGAAAAAAGGAACCTCACTTCCAAATGAAATCAAGGTAAGATATGAATCCACTCTTCTGATCTCCCGGTGAGTTTTCACCACTGCAGGCGTTTGCTCCTCAGCCTTGGTGCTTACTGGCCCGGTGACCTGCTGCGTAACCATGGCGCATGGTCCATTTACAACATAGCCTTCACCAAATAAGGTGACTGCTGCCGCTGTGTTGGAGGAAGTATGCTGCATGCTGCTTACAGCTCACAGTCAGGTGGGGAGAGGATGGAGGGATAGTATATTATATCTAGTGGTAAATACCTGCTCTGTACTCTCCAATCAACCATGCAGAAAATTGCCTAATTATTATAGACATCTATAATAGACATCTTTTCCTGGTGTCAGATTACATTTATGTTGAAAAGAATCACTGTGTTATGTTATTTATTGTCTTTAATATCACACTATGTATCAATAAGACCGTGCTTAAAATCAAAATCGGCAAACAAAACAAGCCTCTCCAGTATCCTCGCTCTCCCTACCGGGGGAAATCAAGATAATGCATTCATGCTTTCTTCATCCTTTTGAAGATTTATTCCAGCACGAGTGATAAGAAGGCGCCGACGCAGTCAGACTTTCTCGGTTAAAGATATTTCCTCAAAAACGAAAAGCTAATCCTTATCTAACAGAAAGCTCTGTGCGCACAAAGACAGTAGCTGCTATTCAGGCTGCAAGTTGATGAAACAAAAAATGGGGGCAATAACTTCCCTTTCAGCCGAATGTTGAGGATTACACAGAAGTGGCAGGCGCTGTATCTTAGCAGGCGTACAGGTTATACAGGTAATTTAGATAATCATACAATAGATATTCATTACATTATTGAGACAGCTTGTCTCCGAAATTTTGAAGGAAATCAGAGATTTAAAATACAACCTACACAAACACAAGAGAGTAGAGAGCTCAGGTGAGATTTTATCCCCTAACCCTGGTATGCCTACCGCATTAAATGAAGTGAAATGTACCACAGTAAATCCTCACGTCAATGGGGACAACTGACATACCTCTCAAGATTGACTGTGTTGATTATATTAGGAAACCCTGATAGAAAAGCCATGCAAATGAATACAGTTACACAAATGCTTACGTTGGTACTCAAGCTGATTAACAGTATAGCTTTTATGGAATTACTTGTCAGCGCGGTGTCCTGAGAGCATACAAAACAGTTGAATGGGATTACACCGCAAATACTGTTTCTCGCAACTTCACTATTGCATTTTCCCCTGTAAAATTTAAAACCAGTAGCCAATATACTGTCATATTTTAAAACAGTTTTTCAAAAAACAATCTGAAGTACCCTTGAACCTAAATCTTGGGCCTGGCTCTAATCAATAAATATTGATTACAATAAAACAATTGTAGCATCTCCATTGTGTGTTCAAAGAACCCAACACTGGTTTTAGGATCTATACACAATAGAAATCTAATTTACCTATCACTCCAATAACTATATATAACTAATGCCCTAGCAGCTTAAATACCATTATCAAGCTTTTCTATGGATTATTATGGGTTGCAAATGTGTACATGCAGGTTAGTGAAAAAGACAGTAAATAAATTTCAATTAACAGTCCATGTGCAGCTCTCTGTTGATCCTCCCCATCTGACTGTGAGTGGTTTGGAATAACACTGGACCCTGGGACCCTCATCTGTTTTCACTCTTATCTAATACACAAGCGAATAGTCACGTGGACTTCAGGCAGCTGTGAGACACCGAGCGCTACAGTACAAAGCAGTGCTGTGTCGTCAAAGAAGAGGGGGAAAGGTGAAAAGCCACAAGGCGAAAATTTACATT
Organism: Mormyrus proboscirostris; assembly: GCA_026779585.1. Taxonomy (NCBI): domain Eukaryota; kingdom Metazoa; phylum Chordata; class Actinopteri; order Osteoglossiformes; family Mormyridae; genus Mormyrus; species Mormyrus proboscirostris. The sequence continues at coordinate 3,283,265 of JAODKF010000038.1, read as the reverse complement.
AAGAAAAAACAGGAATTTCAGAATCTGCCGGAAGTTTGGCGATTGTTACTTACGGGCATTGAGCTTTTTTTTTGTGATTAAAGAACGTTAACAAGTCAAAAAAGATATGAAACAATGAGTCAATTCACAGCACAAATGCTGTTTTACTGTTATAGCGCATTTTAGTATTTGTATACATCGCAGACCGAGCTGCCGCGGAAGCCAAGAGGGGAGCAGCTTTGCTACTGGCTAGACGCGCATTGTTCGTTACATGTATGTCAAAGGGAATATGTTCATGCGAGGGTTTCAAAGAGACACCACAATCCAAAAAACGTATAATGACAAGTAATTAGTAGACTGGTTTAGATATTTCACAGTTTGATAGTTTGTTTATCTATCTATCTATCTATCTATCTATCTAATCTGCTTGTCTGTTTGTTTATTTATTTCTCTATCAATAACGTGATTCGTAAGCTTCATATCCAGAAGACTGCATTACTTATATCTTTCTCGTAATCTATTGAACTGCAACACGTACATAAACAGACTTACATGATCCTAAGTAGGACGGTTACCGCGTATCCCCAACTTGCATCGTCTATACCGTCTTGTGTCAACAAAAGGCGCAAGAGTGTTACAGGCAGACAGTATAACCACAAGCGACTCTTGAGAGCAGCTACTTATGTTACAAACTAGATTTTACTGCAATGTAGGGTTTATTCTCATTTTTACCGCCAGTTTTAATGGATTTTGATAAAGAGAATATTTTAATGCACTATTGATAAGGAATATTTTAATCTATTATTGATTAAAGGAATTCCGCCTTTCCACATCTCTTCTCCGCTGATGTTTGAAGTACGTAACTTACTTGACGTTAAATTGGTGAGTCGATAAGAGATATTTCTTGTAGTATTTTTTCTCTTTTTATTGTTTAAAATGAATACCGTTGCCGGATGCGGATGGTTTTTTTTGTTAGACTGTATGATTTATCGCACCGGTTGTAAGTAATTTAAGATATTCAAACAAACCACTTAATATTTATTTACAGACGAGATGTTTTTGTAAATTGTTCCGTAACTGATGTTAAAACCACTTCATTTGGACAAGAGATCATTTATGCTAATAATCAGTAGTTATAGCTTGTAATGATGTATAAATGAATGTCATCTTTGTTTCTCTTTCGTAATATATTATTATCTGTGTGTAATCTTATTTTTCCCTGAGATAATTGTTGATCATTTTAATTTTTACCTGGCCGAACTGTCATTGCAGCCCTATTGGAGTTTTTGCCATGAATTTGTATTGTTCTCCAGCGGTTGCCTGTAAATCTCCTCATAAATCGGTGATATAGGCCCATACCTATTTCCACAATGAAAATTACTTTCGGTCATTTCGCTTCAATAATTAATTATGTCCGTTTTCAATCCTGAAATTGACCCCTTAAACGCTCCTTAATCTAAAGTTTCCCGCCCTCCTCTTGTCTCAGTGGCTAAATATTAGGAAATATATACATGAATATTTTAAGAGATTCAACGTTTGTTCAAATTTTTACGATATGACAAACGAATCAGGTTATATGTGCACAGAATAGTACAGAATAGACCACCAATAATCAATATTTTGTGGCGCAGTGAAGCCTTTGTTGACTGGCGAACATACAGGCAGCATTCCCGAAGAAGCACCTGTCTTTTGTCTAGTTATTGTGGCTTACCAATATCTTATTCATCTTCTTCCTCTTCTACCTTCAGCAGTCTAGTCATTATGGTCTTAATATGCCAAAAATAACATTTACCCCGGTCAAGCTCGTTCAGACTTGAGTTATTTAAGAATATGTTTTTGTTGTCCTTATTGTGCATGGTATTTGTAAAAGTCTTTGCTAGTACAGCATTTCAAAGGCATCGGTACTCTTCCTGTACCTCTTCTTCGTTGTGCAGCTTTCACATCCATAAAAAGTGACAGGAAATACCAAAGTCTAAACAATTCTGATCTTAGTTCTTATAAATACATTATTCCACTTGTTTTTCAAGGTGCTTCATCGCGTTCTTCCCAGTGCCAGTCTGCGTGTGACACTTTTTCAATTGCTAGATTCTTTCATGTGGAAGATTATTACAGTACAAGGAGACAAAAGCTGTTTATAACTTTCATCTCTCCACAATCAACACTAACATTAACTGCTGCTTCTGTTGTCACAGCTTTTGTTTTCTTCATATTTAGCCATTGTCCCATCCTTTCACTCTGTTCTTTAACCTTCGTAATGTATCTTCAAATCATCCCCATTCACTCCTAAGTGTGGTGTCATCAAAATATCTGCGCACAAGTTAAATTAGTCTGGTGCTGGTGTACAATGACCTCTGTCATCATCTTACTGGAATATGATGTGTGAGAAGTCGTATGGTAATTTGCCTGTTCTGACAGCCCTTCTCTCTTTGGTATCGGCATATAAACTTCTGACTTCTTGCCTGAGTTCCTCTGAGCTGTTTCTCAAAATCATTTGCCATGTCAGTTGCTTGCCATATTTCTATTCAGACACCATCTATCCCTGTGGCCTTTTTGGCAGTGAACTCTGGAATAATTTGGGTCTAATGACTTCTTCTGTAATGAAGATGTTATAATATTGGTCTTGGTCATTACTTGAAGCTTTCTGGAATATGCAGTGAATACTATTAAGACATCTTTATCTTTCCCGATTTGCCTTCTGTTTGCAGTTTCAGCTGTCCTTTTTATCATCTACTTTAATTTCTAAGGATGTTTCATTCTGTCCAGGTTCTCCATCAAGTACGTCCATTATATTGAATCAGTCTTTGACGGTTTCCTTGAAGGCAGTTGGTTTATTCCTGGAAGTCGGATGGCCATCTTGTCTTCCTTCAGCTGTACCGGGAGTGTGCCGTTAGAAATCCATGATCTGTGCCGCAATTTGCTCCAAGTGATGTCTTTGTGACTTGTTTGGAGCTCCTCTATTGTCGGGCACTGAGACTGCCGTCTTTGTTTTTGTGAACTCCATCTGGCCACAAAAGATGCTTCATTTGCTTGAAGAACGTATTAGCAATGACGAGGTCGTCGGTTTGGCCAAAGCCGAATAGTCCCTCAGAGTCCATACTGGCCATCTGTATGTCTCACCTCTTCATTTCTAACTTCAGGCTCATTTCAGTCTCTGTATTACTTGTATGTCATGGCTACTTCAACCCAGACCTGGTCATGAAAATTTTCAAGCCCTTGCCATTGATATCGCTCTGATCATTTTCCGCCAACACAGTGCTACCTCACTGCTTCCCAGTGCAGGTGGGAGGATTTGTCTGGCGCCCTTGGTAAGCCCTGCTTGGGGTGGGTCACCCTGGTAGCATTTTAAAACACAAGGAGCCATGCCTGTTAGCTTCCCTGAAGAGCACATAAACCTCCTTACCCCAGTAGGGCACCAAGATAAGAGATTAACATCATTAGACTATATTTAATATAGCTTTATAACTGGGATATATACTTATATTTACTTAAGTAATATCTGTCATGTTATTCCCAGATTGTCACAAACATTATATGATTCATTTTCATTATCGTGCATTATGGCCAGCTGCCTCTTGTGTTGACTATTGATGTTGTCTGTCTTTTTGATAATTCATGAACAGTAATCGCGGCTCTCTGGTTACTTGTTTTAACCAAACTAATTTTTAAGCGTTAAATGGCAACTGAAGGTGCCGGTGATTGAAGAAACCAAGGAAAGGCAGCAAACATTTCTTATTTTGATGGAACTGCTTGAGTATTATCACCGTCAAAATCAGAGAAAAAAAAAAACTGAAAAGCTGTTGTTGATAATGAAAGAACTTTATATTAGTTTCATGAATGCGAGTCAATATATGAAACTGTGATTGCTTATTAAAGAGATGTTTTCATCTGGAACATAAACTTGTTATTTACCAAAAGCTTTTTTTTTCTTTTAATGGAGAGTTAATTGAATCGTGCCCCAAATATGCTTAATAAAAGTCTAGGCTGATCCTTAGTGTTTGTAAATTAATTTCCTGCATGTTGTTATTTTCAACAGTTTCCTAACCTTTGTTTTCACTTATATGCCTGTTGAAATGCTTTACGCAATATCCTGATTCTGTCAGCATGCTGTCGAGCAGAGATATGAGTTTACAATGAAACTGTCTATTAAAAAAAAGAAATATATATATATATATATATATATGTACCCCAGTCAGTTCAATGTGACTTTCTTATCAATTAGTAAAGCTTCATCGCTGGGTTTTCTCTATCTGAAGCTGTCTATTAAATGCTTTCAGGGAAAGGATGTGTTTTAATGTAGCCAAAGACTTGCATGAGTGAATTCAGGGGACTGAAAACAGTAGCTTGTCTGCATCAAATTGCCTTAACATTGAAGATGTGGCTGTCTGGTGAGCACGCTGTGAGATGGAAGAAGAGCCACTGGTCTTGAGACTTTTGTCTTCCTGCAGATTCCTACCTTGGGTTCATGGTTTTCTTGAATGGTACATAAATGGAGGGCAGTTAATGATGTGTTTATGCGGCTTCAGGCGAATAGTGATCTCTGATAGAGCAGTATGTTAGATATTCTTCTAATGCATATGGTGTCAATAAAAGAAAATTATTACCAAACTTGCCTATGACATCAGAGAGCAAAGGACAGAGAATATGGTTGTTGATGGATAAAATTGTCCAGTTTGTGTTCTTTTTAGCCCCTATTTGGCATGTTTTGGATAAAGGAAAAACAGACTGTGGAACGTCAAAGGTATCGCAATTAACCATGTTTCTCTTGAATGACCGACAAAAACTGGCTGGAAGCATTAGGGCAAACGGCATGGAGGCCCCACGTAGCGGGAGAAGCGTGGTGAGGGGAAAACATGCTCTATCTGACTGATCCACTCTGCGGATAATTGTGTTCATTCCTCTTAATTTGCCCTGAGTGCTAAATTGGTCCTTGCCACTTTACAGTGGCCTCAGTTCCCCCCACAGTTGAAAATGGAACGTTCTTCTGCCTGCAAGCCATCCTGCACTTTTAATCTCTGACGCCAACTCCGAGCGCCAACAGTGGCGAGGTGGCAGGAGAAACAGAGGAACCCAGTGCCAGGGCCAGAGCTGTCATTCTGGGATGCTACAGTGATTTTTTTTCCTCCAGTCTCAACATAGTGATACAAACAAGGAACAACATCTTTTCTATTATTCCAGCCTCACACTAGGCCTGAGCTGTGATGGCAAACTTATTGCGAAATTGTTGAATGCTTATTCGGGTTAGCTTGGATGTGGGGTATGACAAAACAGTAAAACCCCCAAAGGAAGAGGTTTTTATGCACTGACCGTTATGGAGATTGGATTCACCTGTGCACTTCCTGCGTCTAAGGCAGTGTTTCCCAATCCAGTCCTTGGGGACCCAGGGGACTCAGAGGGAGCAAACATGAGGAGCCGTTTGGGAAACACTGGAGAGGTCAGACATAGCAGCAAACTCCCTCACCGACTTCCACCTCCCTAACCGCTAAGCTGCGTTCTCCACCACACATTCTAACAGCCTACAATCGATGTCTGCTGCTCCAGCGTTCTTCTGAACATCTCGACCAAGCCGTCACCCCCACTGAACCCTCAGTCAAACATATGGGCCAATACTCACCTCAGTTAACTGCTTTAGCTGCCTCCTAATGAAGCTGGTCCAATGGTCTAATGATTCATTTTTAACCGTGAAGCATCCTCATCCTCACATTGGATAAAACTGACCTTCATTTCACTCTTAATGTTTTTTTTCCCTACTGCCAGGCTAAGCTGCAGCTTGTAAAGTGTAATTATCAGCTGCCGCTCTTCCCCACCTCCCGGGACACCGGGACAAAAGGAGTCTGCCATAAAGCCAATCCACAGAGGTCTTTATGGGAATTATAATGTTTACAGAACTGGCCTATTCACACTTTCTGTTATGTCATGTTCACAGTGCGAGACGATTTCTTTCACATTCTTATTAATATGCGGCTGTTGCTTTACGTGGCCCAGATATTTATATACCCACAGCTTGGGGTGACGGAATAAGGGTGTCCTGGCAAGACTATATTATGCATTTTGAAGGAAGGAAATTCAACTAATAAGTAGTTGAAACAATCTTGGAAGAATCCATTATAAGAAACTACACCAGACACCAACATAGACACTGTGGGTCCTTGTCTTTGTTTCCCCATTTTTCTTTCCCTTTAAAGTGATTTGTTGACCTTTTTTTTTTTAAAAGTAGAATATGTGCCTTTGTATCTGTTTGTAAAACACATATACAGCTAGAGCCATGTGCTGGTCCAGTATTTAATGTCTTCGTAGGACAAGGAGGAAAAGGCGCACTGTGCTGTATCTGTAGGCTGGTGTAGTGCTGTTCAGCTGAGTCCAGCTGCGGTTTAACTCTCAACTCTGGGTGAAAATAGGCTGGTAAACATAATTAGCTCTTCGTAATTAGCTCCCAGCATGCACTTCTTACATATACCATGCATGTTAATTATATCAATAGTACCACTAATAACAATAATACCAACATGACAATGACAAAATTATTATTATTATTATTATTATTATTATTATTATTATTATTATTATTATTATTATTATTAACATCCAGTGCCCTTGTACTGGGAAAACGGTGGAATGGTAAATAGATGGACATTGCGTACTTTGCTTGATTTGTCGCTTGCTCAGTGTGGCCACGCGTGTTTGTGCGGAGTGACTTCTTACTTGCTGAAGGGCAGGTTAGCATTGGGCCGAAGGAGCCTGTATGTGTCCTAAGCTGTTAATCCTTAGGCTTCTGTGTAATGACAGAGCCTGTGGAGAGAGGGCTGGCCCGAGCCCTTCCCCGGCTCATCTTATTGGCTGTCAAATTTCCTATATAAGCAGATATCAGGTGGGGGTCTCATCTACTTTCAGGTGGACCTAAATGGTTGGGATAACCTGAGGGAATAGAGGTGACGAAGGGGAAATTATTGGGTGGAGTTTAGTGGGTGTGAGTACTGCGCGGGGTAGATGTGTGCCTCAAGGGAAAATGGCTTTATAGGTTACATGTTGTGGCTGCTATCACTTAAGTCCGTGATTGATTCAGTTCCATTCGTTTTATATTGGGCTCTTCCCAACTTGGTTGGCTGAAAGTGCTTTAGTTAGAACAGTATTATAGACAGACATAAAAGCAGATAATGTTACACAGTATTTAAACGCCCGTGGAGTTAAAAAATATAGAGGACAATTCAGGAGAGATTTATATATCAGTTGGATGAGTGGGTCAGAGGCTCTGGGCTTGTAGCTTAAGCTCATTTGAGGCTCACCCAAGGTACAGAAGGTTCATCAGCCATTATGGAGAAGAATTAAGCACATGGTGCGTCAGATACTGAGAGGTTAAGGGAGATATGACATGCAGTATATTTGCAGAAGAGTTATCTACAGACAAATAGTTAAATAACAGGTGATCAGTCTACATTTAAATGCTGATGTTGAGGGGGTATCCCTTGCATTGGCTGGCGGATGATGTCGTGGAGTAGAAGCCCTATAGCCATAGGCTGTACTGCCAACAGTTCATTCAATCATTCAAGAAATTACACAAAGGACTGCATCCTGCAATCTGAGAATGTGATCCGGATCGTAAACATTAATCAGCTCAAGTAGATAAGTAGGGGCCATAATTTCGATGCTTTCTATGTGGGGAGAGCGTTGAAGTCTATCCAAAACTTAACGGGAAACCAGAGAGGAGACCTAAGGACTGGATGCCAGTAACACCAGCACATTTTCCGGTTACGCTTGCAGTTTTGGCTGCAGCAGTCTGAGGTCACTCTGGGGGTGTCTGCCTATCAGGCCTCTGAAAGGAAGGCAATGCGGCAGTCTAATCTGCTATAAAAATGAATATTCAAGATTGTTTTTTTTCTCGAATGGTAAGAAACTGAAGAGTAGGAAGCGTGTCTTAGATAAGGCTTTAGCATGAAGACCCAGTGTTTAAAATAATACCCATATAACAAGCTTATTCAGTAAAACAAAAGTTGCTTCCCTCATTCTTATATCTATGATATTACTGCCAAACTACCTCAGTTTTGGAATATGCAGTTTTCACTGCCATTAATGTGGTCATTCTGTGGCCTCAGCTTATGAATTAAAACCATTTCCTGCTCTTGTATGATCCTGGTGGTTTTCTATACAAGGAAAACAGTATTAGGTAACTTATCCTCAGCCTTGTTTTAGGTTAGTTATGGAAGTAAACAGAAATAGCAGCCACTTTGTGTCTCACCTGTGAGAGTGGAATACTTTGCATTATTCAAATTGCATTATTCAAATGAAAATGTCTCAGGTTATGAACTTTGTCACGACTGTCCTGTTTTTGGACAGTTGTTGATAATAGCAGTTCGAAGGTAATTTAGAAATCATCAGAAAATAACTAATTTAGGAAAGACATTCACATTTTAGATATGACCTCCACTGGTGATTATGCTGAATATATACTTATGCATGTATCTCAGACCAGTTAGAAACCCTTTGGAATCAAGGAAAGGTCCAAAAGCATTATCAAGTATCTCAGCATCAGTGTATATCCTGAAATCACTTAGTATTACAACTCTGTATAGTTGAGATAAAAAAGGAAGCCACCAAACTCTGATGAACAAGAGTGGTCCCTAAGGCCTGTAGATTGAAACTACAGATGTGGGTGATTTATGTATTATAAACTGATGCCTCAAAGGAGAGAATTTCATTTAGATATTTTGGTTCTATCTGTAATTTTTCATTAAAGATGACTGCCGGGCTCTCTCTGTGACCTCAACGAGGGGCTCTCTCTGTGACCTCAACGAGGGGCTCTCTCTGTGACCTCAGTGTGGGGCTTTCTCTGTGACCTCAACGAGGGGCTCTCTCTGTGACCTCAACGAGGGGCTCTCTCTATGACCTCAGTGTGGGGCTTTCTCTGTGACCTCAACGAGGGGCTCTCTCTGTGACCTCAGTGTGGGGCTTTCTCTGTGACCTCAACGAGGGGCTCTC
>JAODKF010000038.1:3253054-3269485 GCA_026779585.1 Mormyrus proboscirostris | reverse complement strand
TTCTACTCTGTGACTGGTATGAGGGTTCTACTCTGTGACTGGTATGAGGGTTCTACTCTATGACTGGTATGAGGGTTTTATAGTTGAGGATCACAAGGGGATCGGCATTTCAGCCAGCAGAAGTATTCATGGTTCAATGTCTTCTTCTTGATGCTGATTAAACTCGGATTGCATTCTCTGTGTTGCCTGCATACATTTACAAATTTCCCGCCTTATAAGTGATCGGTAGGCAATGGTCTGAAAATGTCCATGTCTGACTCACCCACTAACAGATCTGCTCTGACTGGAGCAACAGATGCTGAACTGTCACTAAGGGGAGGTCCAGCATAGCAGTGAGGGAAGTACCATACCATCAACTCTCATACTACACCTAACCCTTTGCTGGTGCGTTTCCACGGGCGTGCAGGAACCAAGCCGTACCTGGGCCGTACTGTGAACTAGTTGCAGTGCGGTTCCAGCTCACTTCGGTTTTCCACTGCAGGAGGGCCGACTCGGTAAAGGCGGCGCTGGGTTTGGAGAGCGACAGTGACGTAACCCGAAGAGATGCCCATTTACTGGTCACCCGGTGTACATCATGATTTACCATGTGCTAATTTCTAGTAGCACATATGATAAAATCACCGTCATATGTTAGCATCAAATGCTAGCAGAATTAGCATGTGCGTCAGTAAATTTGCATTAGGGATCCATTCCAATCACCTGCTCTCTAGTAGGAGGATAGAAATTTTCAAGTTATTGAGAATGTACTGGCACGTCGTGATGATCCAGTCATTGGCTCTTAAGTATTTGCTGATATAGATTCACACGGCGACTTTTTCTTTAGCTGGGCAGTGTATATAAAATATGCCCTTTTTTCCTTTGGATAATCCATGCACAAAACACCAGTATCTCCCTGCATTTCGACCAGTCAGATGGTGGTGATGCAACCAGCTTGGTTTGGTCAGGCTTTCTGCTAGTAAGCAGGGCCCTGTCAGCGCGGGTATGGCCCAGGTACGGTGACTTGCATACTTTACATTGAAAAGCCAGCAGTTAGTGGTTTTTGGTGGCAGTGGAAAAACACCATAATGCTGATAAAAGGAGACTCGATCTATGTCTGCTCATCGTAGCTGTAAGGACCATCAGGTGACCTCTAGTCTGAGCAGAGGGGCTTACATCATCCGTGAATGTCAGGCTTCCTCCTCTGTCCTATTTGCTGAGTTTCAGTACCATTTTAAAGACTGAATTATTAAACAGGCACACTTCAGGATGCTCCATGTGACCTGACACCAGTTCATGTTACAGGGTATTCAATCAAATCTTCAGTTATAAACTTAGCATTGAACTATTAATATCGGAACTGATGATGGTGTAACGCACTCCTCTGATGCTGTCTAAAAACCTTCTGATGTCTGAAAAATTAACCATCTGACATTGAGCACACGAGACCCCTTGCCTGTCTCTCCCCGGCTAGCTCTAACATGGCAGTTTGAACTTAGCGAAGGCTGGTTCATTGAGAGTGTATTGTGGAGAATGAAGCCCCCCGGACAGGGTTCACTGTCATAGATGAGAATGAAGAGTGTTGGAGCAGTGAAGCTGATTGTGGGCCGGGCTGGTGCCCTACCCCAGCTCATACTGTCACATACGCTTATAGGTCATATGTTTGAGTCTGGTCCAAGCTCTTTGTGTGAGATCTCAAATGTCTTTTTTTTCTGCAGGCCCTGTAATTCCCTTCCGACTTCATAAAATATGCATTTCAAGCATATTAGTGACTGTTATAAATGAATCTGTGTTTTAGGCTCTAAATCGGAATGATCTTCTTTCCGGGCTGTACTCTGTAATGTGCGTTTATTAGGAATATGCTCCACTTCACTACAGCAGTTATTTCGATAGGTATTTGTTTGAAACTCTTGATAAGGTTTCTGGTGTCGTCTCACGCCAGTGATGTTAGCAGGTTTACTTACTTGCATTTGTTTGTGGCATGTTTACTACAGGGTTTATATAAATAGGGCAAACATTTCAGGGTCTTTTCCTTTGGAAATATAGCTAATTGTAGGTGGCATAATTTAAATATTTAAATATTGTACCGTACCTTAAAAAAATGAGAAAGTCAGGACCGTATTTAAGCTTGATGGATTTTTACTGCCCGCTCACCAGTCGCCCTTGTTTGAAGCTGTGCCGTTAAGCTAATTCATTTTCAGGGCGCTCAATTTGGAGACGTTAGCCGCAGTTTTCTGGCATCGTTCGACTTCTCCCATGGTAGTACTGTCAGCAGAACAGTTACTGAGGGGATTTTCTTCTGCACAGATCTGTGCTTTCATTGGTAAATCCATTGCAGCTTTGACTTTGCAATGAGGCACGCCAGGGGATGTACCCTCGACACCTTGCACAGTTAATTCTCGATTGCTATAAGAATAAATCATCCCTTTATGTCCCCTGGTAAATCAGAAGGTAAGCGATATTCACCAAGCCATATCATGCTTATTACAAAAAAGCTTTTACAACTGAAGTGAATCTGGTTTTTAAATAAGGCTGCTGCTCCTGGGGGGGCTCCCAAGTGAGTCAGTCTGCCAGTCCGCTCTTCCGGAACACAGGCTGAGCTCCAATGCTCGCATCGCGGCTCACGTCCAAACAGCGTCATTTGGCGATCGTGACCGGGTGCCCCCAGTGGCGGAGAGAAAATGGCGCCGTTCTGCCGAAAAAAAAGGCTGAATTCAGCCGAGGTCTATTGCATGCACGCGGCACATTTGTTGACTCGACTTTTGCCTGCAACCTGGCGGCTACCAGCAGTGATTGTCATGTCACCCGTCCAATCAGCTCTCTGTCCTCTTGCACGGTGCCAAATGATTTGTGAAGCAAAGGAGGGCAGTGAGGACAGGGAGTTCAGGAAACTGAGGGGCAGCCATCAGCCGTCATCTGGATCCTGATAGTCAACTCAAGACAGTTTATTTGTTTATTTGATTTAAAAACACAAAGTGCTGTACAATACAAGAACACATCATGAAGAGAAAAGAGAAACAGATCAGTACTGAATTATAAAGTAACCTCCCGATTACAGTTTAACCATTAGCTGCTTCAAATGCGATGGACTCTAAGTACATTTTCAGACTTGGTTTAAAAGTTGAGAGTAAAGCTGCAGACCTGACATACATTGACAGGCTAACGGCAAGGAAGAATGTCCCTACAGCCCACCTGCCTTAGTGACAGCCGAGTCATATTTAACTTAAGAAATGCAAATCTGTGAAAAGCTTGCTTGAAATACTGGATGTATGAATGTATCGGATAGACTATACTGTAACTAACAAACATGACTGCAGATCACTTTTATGGTATGTCAGAGTTCTCATGACAACAACAGGGTATAAAGTGTGTATTGAGGTATTTCTGTTAGCTAATTATGAAGCCTGAAGGAATGCGTCTTCTGTGTGTCTGGTTGTTTTGTGTTAGTTTTTCTGTACATTTTCTACTCATTTTTATCCAGGCTTTTCTTAAATGTTTGCTAGGATGTAAATGTTGGCTAAATTGGATACTATGAAATTCCAGACCATGACTTTTTGTCCTTAGGCTAAAAGATTGAGGTATTTTAGGCCTAGAAACCCTATCTTTAAATATGGAGAAAGCCTTGCATTGGCACGGCGCAGACCCGGAAATGCCTGTGAGCATTCTACAGGCCCGCATACTGGCATACACCGATGTGGTGCATGTGGCTTTTCCGGCGGTTGCTCTCGGAAGCCCTCTGTCGTAAGGTACTGAAGATCAGCACATCATGTGTTATATAATTTGGACATTTTGGTGCTGCTTTACAATATTTGCAGCTACAATATTTGAGATGTACTTGAGTAGGGGCGATGTGGTGGCTCTGTGGGTTGCACCTTAGGCTCACATCCCTAGGGTTGGGGGTTTCAGTCCCACTGCTCTGTGTGTGTGACGTTTGTAAGTTCTCCCTGTGCTGTGTGGCTGTTTCCTGTGAGCTCTGGTTTCCTCCCACAGTCCACAGATTTGCAGTTAAGTAAGTGGCATTTCTACGTTGCCAGTGCAGTATATGAGAGTGTATGCCCTTTGATGGGCAGGCATCTAGTATAGGGTGTACCCCAGTCTTGTAAGTGCTTGGATGGTGGTTTGGTGTTTTTGAGTAAATTGAATTTACTGCTTCACAATCATTGCAATCATGGAGAACACCATAGTTATAAATCATGGTACGATAAGAGGCGTCGATGTGGTCATCTGCCTGTCCTGCCTCAAAGTGGACTATGTCTTTGACCCTTTTCTTACGGCTTGGCAAGAAGCCTCCACAGCAATGCTAGATGTTCACATACTCTTTCCATACAGCTGGGAACGTTCTACAGTACACCCAGTGGAGAGTTACATGTTTGAGTTTCTTCATTTTTCGGCGACAGGGAGTTAAAGAGACTTGCTGCGTTTACACTGAGGCTTTGACTTTGATTGTTGTCTGAATGATCAAAAAAGATGGTCCCGGAAGCAACCCCCCCCCCACCCCGGTGTCCCCCGGTCACGGTGCTTTATCCTTCCAGCATCCCCCCGAGGGAGCCTTAAATTGCAGGCCACTCTTTCCCAGCGTCAACAAAACACATTATCATAATTGCATCTTTTGTGGAGTTTCTTTGAAGTGTATATATATATATTGATTTCTCTTCCTGCTTTTTTGTTGTCCTTCTTGTTTTCCGTTTTGAAATTTCTTTCAGGATTCCTCTGCCAGGTGGAGCATTTGCTCATCTTGTTTTCTGATCCATCTGTTTTGCGGATTCTGCTGCAGTGGGAAACGGTAGCATGAGAGCAAATTGGATTATGGTAACAGGAATAAAACTCATCAAAAGCACATAAAATCTGCTCTCCTCAATGACTGTCTTTGATTACCAGAGTATGTGAATGCCCAGCCTTTTAAAGTTCCTCTTGCTGCATGACTAGAGACTGGGGTCTTGTTTACGTGTTTATCAACTGAGGCCTCTGTTATCCCATGTGGAATGCTGCTCTGCTCTGGACTTATTAAGCGATATTTCAACGATTAGCCTGGTTATTCCAAGAACCAGGCCACGATTTGCCCCTGACGGCTGCAGTTCACTTGTCCTAAGTTTAGGTACAGTATGCCAGAATGCCACACGAGGACCAGTGAATTCTAATCTTTAAGTTGAATTAAAACACAACTCTAAATAGTACCTTGTGGCAAGCTGCAGAAGAGGATCACGGCTGTTTTTGGGTGTTCCTTTATGCCATCTCCCATCCACCCTCCATTTTTCCTACAGCTTACACCATCCTGAGGATCCGTTTCCACCTTTCAGATAAGGACTGGGGTGTCCTGTCCACGGTGCCCGACAACCATCCTAACGCCTTAAAGCATCTTTCAGCAGCATCCTTCTCTTGTCTATGGGCACCCCAGCCTCAGATAGGCTCCATCCCCCTGCCCTTGTGACCCCATACTTGATATGTGATTGGAAGATGGAGGGATGGACCTTTAATGTAAAGTTACAAACCTGGGTCTCCTGAACACCCATGGCCTGTGAACGTGGCACTCTGCCCACAGGGACGAGTCACAGGCCAATGTGATGTCAGCGCGTACAGCGGAGCTGTTCCCCTGTTTGTCCTGCCTGATGCCGCATTACTATGTTGTTTGTTTTTCAGGATCATATCCACTGTTTCTCTTCTTTATTTGAAGTTGCATTTCTTGATATACGTCCGAATTCCACGGCCAGCCCCTGCATGTCAGCTGCATGTCTCTCTGCCCCCGTCTTTGTTTTAATCCTTGATTTTGAGCAGCAAATTGTGTTTAGTTTATGAACAGAATTTCATTCATGACTTCGAATGTCCTTCAGTGGACAGGCACACCTGCTTGCGTGTGTGTGTGTGACACGGAAGATGCTCAGGCAGGGATCATAAGAGCTCGCCGCTCCCTGCGTCCTGATTATATGGGACAGGACAATGGAGGGGCTGTACGCTCTCGGCATGCGGGCTGGCACAGCCTGCGGAACAGTGGCTTTCATTGTTTTGGCTGACAGGGAGCAGCCCAGTAAATGGCGATGGAGCGTGTTAGAGCCCCCGCAGTGAGTGTCACGGGGAGCTCGCCTCGCTTAACGGCATCTTAAATCTCTTGGTGTAGCAGCCCAGGGCCCCCTGGTACTTCCTGCTCAAACAGGAAGTCATGTGGCCACGTCAGCCGGCCATGTTAAGGAGCGACGCCGCTGTGCACGGCCGCTTCAGCTGAAGAACGTCTTGATTTGGCCGGGTGGTTCTGGGCCCCGTTAGAGCGAGGCCCTGCCGCCGGTCTTCTGGACCAGGGCCCCGCTTTCCAGCCACCCAGATCCCGGAGCAGGTCCATACACGGCGATACGTCTTTGTTCTGTGGCTTTATGAATAGCACTGGATAGAATGTCATGTATTTTGGTTAACAAGCCCCTTACATAATCTCATCCACCTGTAATAAAAGCCGAACGTGTCCTTTTGGAGAATCCCTGTCACAGACTGCAGATTTCAGATGTGAAGGTACAGAAGGTTCTGGAATGCAATGTACTTGTACATTCCCCCCTAGACATTATTTGCCAGATTCTTTTAAAAAAACAACCTAAGTCATGTCATTACCATCACCTTGTTTATTTTTCTCCACTCTCAAATTTCCAAATACATCCTGTAGTTTGTTCATGCAATTTTGATTATTTGTCTAGTCCTGTCAGTGGTATTTACTGGCTTTGCGGCTGCCTTGAGCGAGATGCCTCTTCTATCTACCTGTCGTGAAAGGCAGACTCTTGCTCAGACACTGATTCTCTCTTTTTGTGCAATCTGGTGGAGGACTTGTAGTGAGGATGGGGCTCAGCAGGGTGAAGGGTGCAAGATGGCATACAGGATGTGGAGGAAGCAGAACTGGAATGATAGAATGCGGCTCCGCAAATGAAATGCTTAGTGATCCAGAACCAGTTTCACTGGTGATGTTTCACTGCAGCCTTTTATGGCAGGGAAGCTTTGGGTTAAGCACAAGTTGTGTAGCGTGTGAAGTGTGTGTGTGTGTGTGTGTGTGTGTGTGTGTGTGTGAGTGTGGGCGTCTGTGCCGGTCTCTGTGCTCCCAGTTGTGAGTGAAAGTCCAAGAGTGACAGGAGACTGCAGAATGGGAGGAGGAGGAGGAGCGAGGAGAAAGTGAAGGGTGCGTAGCGAAGAGGGCTGGGGAACGTCAAAGCTGGGGGCCGCAGATAGACAAAGTGGCCAGTGTTATCACCCCAAGCAGAGCCAGCCGGGGGGGGGGGGGCACAGCTGGCTTGCATTTCCAAAGAGACCCCCCCCGTCCCGTTGGCTGGCAGGAAGCGAATGAGTGTCAGTGTACTGGGTCAGAAGAAGAAGACGGAGCCGACACGCCTGTGTAATTAAGGTCTACAGGGATTACTGAGCCGTGATGGCTGCTGTGATGGTGACATTAACGAGGGGGTTCTCTGCATGTTTCAAGATCCTCTCAGTAATGCTCTGTAGTGACGGAAAGGGGTCTCTGCATGCTTGTCATTTTAAATGCTGTTAATATTCTTTTTTATACAGTACTCCGCAAAAAATGTGCGGCAGCCAACGGAACGTATGTGTACAGCTATTACTTTTGTATAGTAAATATATATTTTCTTAAAAATAAACATTAGTACATACACAAATAAACAGTCAATTTCATCAACAGTTCCTTTAATTACGTAACGTAATTAGTGAATTAACTTTAAAAGGTATTGATGACTAGTGGGTGAGTTGTTGGATGGTAACGGCAATCCTCTGGTGACTGTAGGAGAGGTATTAAAATGGCTAAGCTGTCACACTTCTGCTGCGCTGGGTTGGTGCCCCATCCTGGGTTGTTCCCTGCCTGAATAGGCAATAGACATAAAATCATAGTGAAGGGTACTGTAACATACTGTACACATAATAGAAAGATAATGTCCTTTGGTTTCGCAGCTTTCTGTTTTTTTTTTGTATATTTAGTAAAGTCTATTTTGCCTAATGTCAGGGGAAATGAAATTCCTTATATTCCAGTGGAGTTCTTCTTGGGAGGTCGTCTGGTTTTCGCACTTCTTTACTATGCATTTGATTGATTTAATCACTTTAACCTGATTAAATTTGGAGGTCATTCTGAGAGGAGAAACATAAGTCTGTTACCATTCTGACAAATCAAATTTCATTTTAACTGTGACTTTCTTTAAAAAATGTGGTTGATAAAAGTTGTTAAATTAACTTGTAAGCTGTAGGCATTTGACAACTTAGCCAGGTTTATTAATGAAGTTGCAGGAGATACAGCGGCTTAGTCCGATTGCTGCTGTTGCCTTGAGGGCTGAATGCCGCACCTGGTCCGTCATCATGGGGTCTGAATGTCCCCGTGTGTCATGCCGGTGTCCTCCCACAGACCACAGACATGCATTAAGTCTAATCGGCGTCACGATTTTGCTCACAGTGTGTGATTGTGCCCATAATTCCTCTGATGAGAGCCCTATCATGCCAGGGAGAGGCTCCAGGCCTCCTTGTGACCAAGTACTGTTTAGGCGGATGGATGGATGGATGGATGGATGGATGTTAATTGTATGGTTATTATGTTGTTATAAACTTGTTGTTGCAAACGTACTCTTCCGTACTTATATATACCAACAAGAAGCGTCTTTGAGTTTTTGAAAAGCGCTATATAGATAAATCATATTATAATATTATTTTATTAAGCAGAAGGATAGGTAGGCCTTCCTGCCCAGTTACTTTTGCCGTCTTGGAAGCAGGCATATTACTGTCCCGTTTACAGCACCTGGCCCAGGCCCACTTAGCCCGGGTCTCCTTGGCGTTTTGTCACTGCGCACGCCGCTGCGTTTGAT
This sequence comes from Mormyrus proboscirostris, assembly GCA_026779585.1. Classification (NCBI taxonomy): domain Eukaryota; kingdom Metazoa; phylum Chordata; class Actinopteri; order Osteoglossiformes; family Mormyridae; genus Mormyrus; species Mormyrus proboscirostris. The sequence goes on along the minus strand of JAODKF010000038.1, from coordinate 3,260,684 downwards.
GGAGTCATCGGGTCAATGACAGGATTCTGCCAGCATCCACCTACCGCCTGGAGAGACTTTCAGCCCAGCAGGCCGCAGTGTGTGCCGTAGCCAAGGGGGCCGTGCACTTAATTAGCGACGCTTAGCAGCCCCATCGGCGCTTCCTAATAATTATTCTCTTGCCTGCTCGCTTGCTTCTTCCCCTCCTCACTGTTTATTTTCTGCACTTTTGGCACCTGCTGTCCCCCTAAGTAGCCATGACCTTTGCCAGTATCCCTTGGCTACTGGCCAGCTATGTGAGATATGTCACGCCCCCTTCTGGTGAAGAATTTACTCCTTTATTGCCAGAAGTCGGTGGAATCCCGCACAGTGCATGTGGGATAAATCAATGTGAAACAGCCTCAGCTTAGCTGGCATTCTGCTCTCCTGGACCTGCTGCCCTGCCCTTGATCCTCCTAAACTTCTTCATGTGCCCGATGCTGGCCGAGCGCCAGGAGGTCTGGGAAGCCGACAAGGCCCTCCCACCCCCAAGTGGCCAGTTTTTATTCTATTTTTATTTTTTTTGGGTTATCCACAGTGCTAAAAGTGATTTTGATCACAGCGACCAGCATTCAGACCCAGCGAGCAGCACCTGAGCGGGGCCTGCGTCTGATTGGCCGAGAGGTCGGCATTCAGAGCCTGGCTAGAGGATCACCTGAGTGTGGCAGTATTGTTTGACACTTGCTTTATTACTGCCCTGCTAATGGTCGACGTATTTTATAGCCATGTGTAAGTCAGGCTATTTAAAAGATGACGTTGTCACCTGGAATAAGGAACATTTTTGCACTGCTGTGTGGCGACCAGTTTTTAAAAATCAGTCAGAGACAGCATATTCAGGCCTGATATCTGTCCCCGATAGAAGAATTTTAGCCGTCCCTCTATCTGAAAAACAGCTTTGGTTGTTCATATGGAAAATGTGAATTCCATCACAAGGATAATGTAACTTCTTTTAGACTCTTTGCAAGACAAATATTAATGGCCAGTGATACATATTCTTTGTTTTGTCAACAATCAGCTTCTAAGAAATCACATCAAAGTTTTAAATATAGACATTTGCCTGTGCAACCAAAGCTAGTGGTTTGTTTTATGTTATGTAGTACTTAGTGTCATCAGGGTATTTGCTTGCATTTGAATACAGAAAATGAAATGACTGGACAATTTAGCTAAAAGCAATAATTCTGCCTCGTCTCCAACATATTGTCTTGAGAAAGACCCACACTAATCAAATCACTCAGTTTCTGGAAATTCCGGGGAACGGAGGCGTTTAACTCCCTAGATTACAGATGTGCTGCAGCAGCTCAGTGGTTAAGCGCTGGAGGCAGTTGTGGTTTCGAAGCCTTCTGTGACATGAGCTGGTGAAGTAGCATTTGCCAGCCAGTGGAGTGTGTCTGGGGTGACCTTGCGCAGGCTGCTGTTGATGTTCTCACCCATTGTGTTCGCTGCCTTTGAACACCGGCGGCCCCCCCTTTGTGAAGCGGGAAGCCGGTTTCACGGCGTCTTTTCCGAAAGCGCAGAAACCTCCAGTGAGTTTTTAAGAATTATACATTTTCAGCCGTTCTTTTGGCAAAATGGACTCTTTGCCGCAATTCTCTGAAAACTCAGCAATATCCCTGAACAGCTGAGCAGAGGATAACAAAATAAGCAAAATAAATATTAAAAAATTGTTGGATTTATACCTTAAATAGCACTGTTGCCTCTGGGTCCAGGGTTCGAGTCTCTGCCATGGCTCTGTGTGTGTGGAGTTTGCATGTTCTCCCCGTGTCGTTGTGGGGCGCCCTCCGGATTCTCTGTCTCCCCCCACAGTCCAAAGACGTGCTGAGGTTAACTGGAGTTACCTACTTGCCTGTCGGTGTTCATGTGTGAGTGGATGGTGTGTGTGCGAGCATGTGCCGTGCGATGGCTTGGCTCCCCATCTTGGCTTGTTCTCCGCCTTGCACCTTAGCCTCCAGGATAGGCTCCGGACCCCCATGAATAGGATAAGCTGTTGCAGAAAATGGATGGATACCTTAAATATGTTTGCCCCAAGAACATGAGGCAAAACAGATTAGCCAAATGCTAAGAATGTGTGTCACTCCATCTGATGAATGAACTCAGGAAGCTCATTCGTTGGTCAGAGATTGATTTTGTAGAATAACGGTCAGCATGTGAAGTTGAGAAGACTGCAGGACAGAGAGGAATGCAAGACGGCCGGGCCGCAGGCAGCCCTGACTCACTATGACGTGAGCCCCAAGCCCAGCACTCAGGAACACTGAACGACTTCACGAGCTGCCCACATGGCACCAGGCCACAACAATAACCTTGTGTTTGGTCTTCTGAGGAGGACCTCCGCCTCGGCCCGGTGCCAGCGAGGCCGTGTGAGGTGGTACAACACGCCCTGTGTTTCCGGGACTCCTTATGTTGGTCCTGAATACATTAAAAGGGTCACACTGTGTCACCCGCTGAAGCCCCCACCCAGCCGTCCCTCACAAATCAGTGCCCCTCTCTGCACTGCCGCTCCACACCCCTGTCATGTGACCAGTGGGAGTTCCGTGCCCTCTACCCTCACATTTTTTGGACAGTTCCCTTGAATTCCAGAACCTTCTCTTTTGAGACCTCCAAAGCAAAATTGGTCTTACAATCTGACAAATATGCATTCAAAAGCAAGTGTTTGCTGTCTGCCGCTTAATGTCTGGGAGGAAAGTGATGGACAAGAGTGTAGCCCTTCAGTCAGCTTCACCCTGCAGTCTTCAGAGAGGTTAAATGCAGAGCCTTACTGTCAGCTAAAGCCTGGATTCACAGGTATTATTACGCACAGCATATATTAATGTATCTGAAAATTGATTTGTGATACTGAAGCAAAGGTTGGTCATATAGGACCTATTAACACTAATCTGTTGTGAGATGAGCTTAATCACTTAGCTATCATGAGATTAGCTTAATTTGAGCATGAAAAATATGCTGGTTAATCACTGACAAAATGTGTTGATTTACATTTTTTTACTGTAGACAGAACAAAACAAGATTTTTTTATTATTTAAAAAGAAAATTAGTGTTATACACAGATATGAATGCATAGACAGCCTTTTGTTCTGCAGTTTAACTATATCCTGTGTCGAATTAATAAAGAGGTCAGGATGAAAGGTTAATGAAGTTAATCTGAAATGCTTTCAGGAATGACTAATGTCAGTCTGCTGATTTGAAAAGAGCAAACTCATTGTCAAAATGCTATAGGTGGGCATTTTAAAACAGACAGCTTACTGCTGGGATAGGCAGCCCTGATGCATCAGTGCCAGGATCCAGCAGGTTTTCTATCTTACCTGTTCTCTGATGAACCTCATCAGGTAGGATACAAGACCCGCTGGATATCGACACTCTGGGATCTGGGTTGCCCACCATGGCTTAATGCTTTTATGTAAACTGAGGCTCTACTGTTAAGTAAATGTCACCTGACTTCTAGAAGTTTCCGTGGCTGATGAATAAGGCCAGACGTGGCTGTTATCGTTTGAGATTCTTCAAGTGCCTTTCCCGTCTGGCAGGTATCCAGGTTCCCGGAGAGCGGAGTCGCCCAGAGAGCCGTGTATGTCTGTCCGTACACTGTGCCTGACACGTTAATAATTAAGCGACGCCCGGCCATGACACGTGCTCCCGGGTTCGAGGGTTTGAGGGTCCGAGGCCGCTTCCAGATGGGTGATGTTATCGAGCCGCGGCCCATGGGCTCCCCTGGCCTGTGAAAGGGTCGCTAGCGCCGAGAACGTGTTGCCCCCCCCCCCAGCGATGCTGGGGAAATGTCATCCCCGTGAGGAGCAAAAACGGCTTGTAATGCCATTAGTTTAACTGTCAGCTTGATAGATTCGGTATCATGGGAAAGCCCAGGACCTTCTGTCGGGCCGCATCTGTGGTTTTCGTCACACGCAGGTACAGTGCATCGCCGTGAGGGTCGCTCCCTCGTCCCCGGGGCCACCAATCAAGCGAGACAGCCTGAGAGGAGCCCGATTGGCTGCCTGGGGGGCCGGATCGGAAGCCGCCACTCGCTGCTGTGAAGGAGGATCCCAGAGAATCCCCCCAGTCTTTGATTTTTTTTGACGCTGATCCAGGTGCAAGTTAACTCCCAGTAGCCAATAGGAGGGTTCGAAATATACAGCAGCTCGTAATCTGGCAAAAGTGAGTGTCCTGCGAGGCTGTATCTACTTCAAAAACTGTATTATTATTGATAACATTAATAAATGATCTTGGTTAGCTCTGCTAAGAATTTATATTTTTTATTACCTATTTATTACTATATATTATTTATGTAGTACATAAAACTTATGAAATATAGTGTAGTCCACATTTTTTCACGACGGGTGTGAGCGTGTGCGATGCTTGGCTGTTCTTGCTGAGTGTATTGCATTCCTTAGCCAGCGGTGCCGCCAGACATCTTGGGTCCCGTGAAAGCGATGCCGGCTCCCATCTCGGGCCCCCCCACCCAGACCAATCCAAATTTTCGGAATCATCCTAACTTTTTTTTTTTTTTTGTGATTAAACTTTTTAAAATTGTCATACATTGGAATCGATAAAAGATTCAAGCAGATAAAAAAAGAAGAAAATAAAAAAGGAGCATGCATATACTTTTGTATTATCGTGATTTGGCGTAAGCGGTTCATTTAAACCTGACCCCCTCTTTTGACTCGCATCTACAGTAACTTCGACTTTCATGAAACCTCGCGATCAGTCCGACCTGCTTTTCAGAAAACCATGCGACCCGGCCGTAAGTGCCAGGCCGCTGTTGTAATCCCATGATTATAGTATGTAGTGGAATACATCAGAGCCAGACCGGACCAAATTTCCACTGTACGTATATGAACGCGTATATTTCACTAAGGAACAGTGTTTACAAAATATTCATAATACTGAATCTGTGTAATGCTTGTTTTGCTGTTAGTGTTTTTGCCTTGCGGTATTACAGGTGTTAATCGTTTGATGGGGACTTAGGAGTGCCGATTTATCAGCGTAGGTAAAGGATGTGAAGCAGTCAGGAGTGCTGGCATACATGCTCTCAGATTTGCATAATGTTGCTGCAGATAAATGCTAATACATGCAATTCTCCTGCAAAAGGTCCGCAATGAAAGCTTTTCTCCGTAAGCACGCATAAGAGGGAGCTGGGAAGGAGAGGAAGAAAATGAAAGGCGGGTGGGATTGTATTTTTAGCTGGAATATCTGCAGCCACCATCTTGGCTCTGAAAAGTCTGCCAGGTTCAGGGGCTGACAGACAGTGTTAAGACAGGGGTCCTGAATAAAGTGAGATATAATACACAGTGATCATCAACCTGCAGAAGAGACAGCGCCGGCGAGCAGCAGGCGGGAGATGGGCTCTCAGAGATGAAAATGTCTACAGATCTGCCAAAGGGACCGAGATGGGAAAAACCACAGATGTCTGCTTGTTTTTTTTTCCCCCAAGTACTCAAAGGGATGTCCTTCTCCATATCAGTCACCAGCAATCTGTTTGCAGCTACGACATTTCCGTTACCATTGCTGGATGTTACCCTCTCGTCACAATCGCAGCACTTGCCTAAGTTCTTAGTTTTTTTTCCTCATTTCTGTCATCTCATCGCTTGTCTTTTGCCCGATCCTTTATAGTGTGTGTTCAATGTGGAGAGAGACGTTCTTCAGCTGAAGAGAAAATTAATCATCCGTTCTATCTCACATTAGCCACATCTGGAACTACGGTATGCACTCAGTTATCTGCTCAATTGCTTTTGAGTCAACATGAAGTGGCTTCGCACGTTTTGGGTTCAGTACCCTTTATGACCGTCTCTTCTCAGCGAAGGACTGAGGCTGACAACGTGCAATAAACAAGGGCCGAGCGTCGAGTCTGGGCCCCTGTGATGGCTGCGTTCCGGGGCCTCCCTGAGTTCTGTCATCAGCTTCTCTTTCCTTTACAGGCTGGGCGTCTGGGTCTGTGCAGGACGCAGATCAGAGTGATCCATGCAGTCATGGGAGTGCTTTGAGATATCCACATGTGCAGTGCTATTAGGTTAGGACCTGCCCGGGACAGTAAGCCAGTCAGCAAAGCTTCCATCTGTCCATCCATCCATCCTGGGCAGTACAGTGCATAAGGCTGAGGAACAAGGCAAAATGTTCATGCACTCTTGCATGTATATGCAACGGTCATCTCAGGGGAAAAAATATGAAAGGGGAATGATTAAATCCACAGTATAAGTAATGAATATTATCTGCCAAGTTTAAGGTCTATCTTTTGGGAAAGGTAATGGAAATTAAACAGTAAATGTTCTTCCCAGTGCCTAAAAAGTTCTGTGGGAGCAGTCAGCAAATGCCTTGTCGTCCTGGTCCAATCTGGGTGCAGTGCTGTCTATGAAAATACTCTGTGGAAGGCTGTCTGGCTGTAACATGGTAGCGGAGTGGGATCGCTAATCCTGACTCTGTCCGCAGGAGGTCCTGTGTCTGCGATTTCATTTCTGGCACTTTAAAATATGTCATTAATATATTATTTATGTATATTGACAGTTACGTGTCATGCTGAAAAACTGCCAGTGTATTTGCTCGAAGACAGATTTTGTCCCGCTCTCTCGAGCGAGCGTCTCCCTCGGTGCTTTAGACGGCAAGTTACTGTGAAGCTGCTTCTTTCTCCGTCCGGTCCAGTCTGAAGGGATCCTGCCCGCTCTCCTGCCCTTCCTCTCACGTCTGAGCCGCTGCCTCCTGTCATCACAAGCTAACGATTTGCTCAAGTGAACACAAGCTGTTCTCGGCTCCGAGGCAGCCGACGCGCCCACCCGCTCTTCCTGCAGCTCTCTGCAGAGACAGCCTGTACTCAGACACTTTGCCAAGGGCCAGCACATGTGCTGGGACCGGGATCACTGTGAATTTCATAAGCCTTCGATTGTAGCCGCAACCGTCTTTTATTAAAGCTTTCAGTTTCGGTTTTCTGTGACTCCCTGCTAGCTGGGGCTCTACCCCTTCCGCAGGCTCTGTCCTGTCTTGACTACGGCCTTGGACTGTCGTGCCCGGTCCAGCTCACCTGAGAATAAAATGGGTTAGTATCAGTAATGCATGAAAATGCTTGGGCTTAAGTGGGCTGAGTTTCAAAGTGAGCTGCCCTGATTCTATCTGACTGCTGGAATTTACAACAAAAAGGTCTGTGTAGTTACCACAGAGCAGAAGAGGAAGGGTTTCGGGGGGGGGGGGGCGTCACTTGTTGCTATATAACTCACCAGAGTCATACTCTACTGTATATCACAGCCTTTTTAAAACAAGGAACAGGTCCAGAAGCTCAATAATTCATGGACATAACCTCTCGTGCATTTTGCATTTCAGTCGGATCCTAAAATACGAGTGGCTGCCTTTGCGAGGCCAGTCTTCGCCGATGGAATGCATTAGTCTGGCCCGGTCTGTTGTGGATGGAAGACTAATTGAGGATACAGAGACAAGGACGCTTTGTTCCGCGGAGAAGATGCTGCTTTTATGAGGCCCACTGTTTCATAAATGTCCCTTTATTATTCCACAGCGGGTGTATAAGTGGGTGATTACCGATTACCCCTTCAGAGGGGGCCCTGCCTCTGCTGTAGCCGCGCCTGGGCCTCATGTGCTCCCGGCCCTTTGCAGAAGCTCACCTGCATGTAATACTGCTTGCTTTATT
>JAODKF010000038.1:3193326-3204040 GCA_026779585.1 Mormyrus proboscirostris | reverse complement strand
AAAAAAAAAGAGCAAGTTGAGGGAGGCGTAAAAATAATTTCCCCACGGGGATCAATAAAGTTCCATTATTATTATGCAAAATCTTGACCTTTGTAATCTGACATGAACCTCTGGATTCACCCTCTCTCATTGTTTTCACTCTTTTTCTAAATTCTTGATGTATTATGTTTACTCTATGCTACCTAATGAGTACTGTTAAGAGCACCCATCCCCATGACAGTACATGTCTCTATGTGTATACATTTTGTCTTATTTCTTCCCAGAGTGTAATGTGACAGTATGGTCCTGTCATATGAGGTCAAATAGGCTGGAATGAAAATAAGAAAATTATTTAAAAATTATATTTTAAAAAAACAGCTTACACAGCACTGGTTTGGCTTTCCATCTCTCTTCTTCCCAAACCTCCTCTTTTCTCATTCACTCTTTCTCTCACTCATACCTCTCAAATTTCACTTTCCTCCTCCAGTCTTCTTCATCCAGGCATGCAAGTGATCCCTCAGTTATATCCCTCTATGCATTATACTCCCGTTTATATCTGATTTCATTTTTATCATTTACTTCTTTATTTACTTCGACCTATTATGCATGCTGTCTGTGAAACTGATAGCTGCATCTATCAATGGAACCGTGTCAGATCTCAAAAAGGCTTTGTCCAGTTGATCTACCTGAATCACAAAAATCGCATTAAAGTTTCTCATCTTTAGTGAGGGCTGAAAGGTAGAGCCTGCTTGTCTACATACAGCAAAGTACAGTAGCGTACACTTAAGAAAAACACAGCATCAGTTTCTGAGTCGTTATTTAGGACCTGACAGGGCCTGGTGCAAGCTGTTTTCTAGTTGCATGTGACTTCAGTGTGAGAGTATATTGCTTTGAAGATCTTGTTGTTGTATAGATGTGTGTGATCGTCATATTACAGAGATGGTAGCCCCTACTGTTTATTCTACGAGCAAGGCTACGTACAGCATTAGGTCCCTCACTAATTAGCTAGTTACATTGAAAGGATGAGAAACTGATAATAGATTTTTGTGTTTTTTTTAAATGTGCTGTGATGGGTCGAATTTTGGTCAGTGGATCCTTGTTGCCATGAATGGTTGCTTTAATGTCAATCTATATTGTTGGTGAAACAGTTCTGCTAGTTTTAGTTTTCATAGTTATTTAATTTTACTTTTGAATCCTTGATTGTATTTTAGTTTGCTCTTTTCTTTCTTGGACAAGGATTCCACACGAAGGGGGGCGTATTTTCATGAAGGTGTTGTTACCTCTCTCTCTTTGCTTTCCACCAGTTCGACGCGTCCCTCCCCGCTTCTCCATCCTGCCCACCAGCCACGAGATTATGCCGGGCGGCAGCGTCAACATCACCTGCGTGGCGGTGGGCTCACCCATGCCCTACGTCAAGTGGATGCTCAATTCCGAAGACCTCACCCCGGAGGACGAGATGCCGGTGGGCCGCAACGTGCTGGAGCTCAACAGCGTGCGCGAGTCGGCCAACTACACCTGTGTGGCCATGAGCAGTTTGGGCATCATCGAGGCTGTGGCCCAGATCATAGTCAAGTGTAAGACTGCCTGCCGGTGTCTCTGTTAGCTGTCTGTGCACCCGGCACTCTCAGAATGCTCTCGTTTCAAGGTTACAAAGATCGTAAACAGCTGAGAGCAAGGAGTACTGTCTAGTGCCCAAATGGACTAAATTTGGCCTGTGCCCATTTTAAAGCATTACTGGGATATCTTACATTAATGCAGTTATTCCATTATCCACTATTCAGGTTTACTGTGGATGGCACACGTACACATGCACGCAGATTTGCTTGCAGAGTCATACCCAGTCATATCACCCAGTCATGTGACTCTTTAGGGTCTTTACATTTTGGTGGCGACTAAAAATAAAGTAAGAATAACCCTTGCAGACACAGATTCAAACATACAGAGACTGTGTTGGGGTCATATTCAGATGCAATAATATTAGCTACTGAGCCCCCAGTGCACCATTTGTTCATTATCTGTTGTAACATGTTAACGTAGCTGAAAGCTACAGCAGTATTCATTTATTTTGGTTCCTGCTCCGCCTTTCCTGTCAGCCCTACCTAAACCACCGGGGACCCCTGTGGTGACAGAAACCACGGCCACCAGTGTAACCATCACCTGGGACTCGGGCAACCCAGACCCCGTCTCCTACTACATCATCCAGTACCGTGCCAAGTCCCCGGACAGCAAGTTTGAGGTCATGGATGGGATCACCACCACTCGCTATAGCATCGGTGGGCTCTACCCCAACACTGAGTATGAGATCCGGGTATCTGCCTTCAACACCATTGGCCAGGGGCCACCTAGCGAGCCCGTCGAGGCTCGGACAGGGGAGCAAGCACCCGCTAGCCCTCCCCGCAATATCCAGGCAAGGATCATCTCCCAGAACACCATGATGGTGGAATGGGAGGAGCCTGAGGAGCCCAATGGGCACATCAAGGGGTACCGTGTCTACTACACCATGGACCCCAGTCAACCCATGAACCAGTGGCAGATCCACAATGTGCAGGTCAGCAGGATGACCACTATTCAGAGCCTCACTCCATCGGAAACCTACACCATCCGAGTTCTAGCCTTTACCTCGGTGGGCGATGGGCCCTTCTCAGACCCCATCCATGTCAAAGTTCTGGAGGGAGGTAAGTCAATTCAGTTCTGTTCAATCTTATCTGTATATCGCATTTTCGCATTTCAATGTGCTTTACGCTACCCCTGCCCAAAGCCAGTAAATGCAGATAGCCCGGTCGATGCCCACCATGGTTATTTTAAAACAGGGTGACAGGTCGACGATTGCGTTTACCCATTTGACAGGCGTTGAAAAAATTAAACCACTTGTCCTTTAGGTGATATTTAAGCTTTAGAGACGCTTATCTATTTTTTTCATTGCCTGTTTCTCGGTGCCTTGCTTGTGATAGTGCCGGGGCAGCCAGCCAAGTTCCAGGTGGGCACTGTGTCTGACACGAGCATTGAGCTAACCTGGGAGCCTGCATATGAGAAGGAGGGCATCATAAGCTACGAGCTGCGGTACCGGGAGGGCAGCGTGGGCACTCAGGTACAGACGCTTCATCTTCTACACTCTCTGCACAGTAACTGCATGTGTCTGTGACACACCCCCCCCCCACACACACACACACACACACACTTACAGTGCAGGACCGTTTCTCAAATTTAGTCTCAGAATGAAATGGTATGGCACTAAATTACCCCTGAAATGACTGTGACGACGAAAATGCCATGAGGAAGCCTGCAGACCAGGAGGGAAGACGGGATATTCTGCAGAAGTGTCCTCTATATGCACCAGGAGTCTACATTTACTAGATGGTGATAGCTAATAATAAAATTATGTCTGAGATGTACTGTCAGGTTTTGCATTTTATGCATTTTAATTTTGACCGCCTAGATTTAATAGTCAGATACAGGGTATGGCTATTCAGAAAAAAACTATCGAATCGACTAGATAGTCCGTATATCAGACCACTAACATTGATAAGAAAAGAAAGATGAATGCTTTATTTGTCATTCACACAAACACGCTGTGACTGTTCTGCCGTGGCCCGGACCGGCTACAGCATGTAAGATTACAGAACCTGAGATGGACTATTCATGTCAGCTACCAATGGACCAGGGCCCCACCCCCTGCGGCATCGAGGACCCTCTCCAACTACAAATGTCATATATATGCAAAACATTCCCCAGAATTAAGACACTGACATCATGCATGTTGTATAAGCTCATCACATGCTACTCTTATGCCTCTCATTTTTAACTATGCAATATTATTATGGTGGGAGTTATAGCACAGAAATATATGGTATGATGCTTAAAACAATTTTGAAACGGAATAGTTTGTAATGATTTGTAGTCAAACTATGTTGTCCAGGTGTGTATTTAATGAAAAAATCATGTTTGTGGCTCTACTGCAGTGCATGATGGGTATGGTATTTGGAAGCTAATTAAATTTCATCATCTGCAACTCTTGCAACTGGCGTAAGCAGGCCCTAGGTGTGAATTTGGAAAGGGAGGGGACATGGTCCATTTTTCACCCCAGGGCCCAATGTACAGTGGTTTCGTCACTGTACTGAACTGAACTGCCCTCAGACACTGGTGTGACTGCTCTGTAAATACATAATAAATAGGGTTATAAAAAATATCAATGAACATACAAAATCTTATGTTAGATGAAATTATTACCCTTTGTTTATAACTTTTTTTTGGGCAGTGGTGGCTTAATGGTTAAGGAAGTGCACTTGTCATTGAAAGAGTACTGGTTTGAATCCTTGACCAGCAAGACACCACTGAGGTACCCTGAGCAAGGTACCACCCCCAAGCACTGCTCCCCGGGTGCTGTATTAGCCGCCCCCTGCTATGTCATGACGTCACATATTGGTTAAATGCAGAGGACACATTTCATTGTTGTGTGCTGTGGTGTGTCAACAATGACCACTGATCACCAAATTATTTTTTGTTAGTCATTAGCAACCAAATGCTATCCTCTGATGAGGTCCTTCAAAATATATCAACACTGCGTGGAGTGTTTGGTCATTGTTCACAGAGCTAATAGTCACTATAATAACAGTTCGATACAGTGAATCACTGGCTTATCAACGCAATATCCATGAACTCCTATGTCATCTGCAACATTTCTAAAGACGTACAAGTCAAATGTGTTGCTTTTCTGCTCCATCTAGGTGATGAAAAAGTTGGCTCCTGCCTCATCCTACATCGTGGATGGGCTGCGAGCGAACACCGACTACTCATTCTCACTGGCTGCCATCTCCAAGAAGGGCATCGGGGCCTTCACCAACGAAGTAATGCAGAAGACCTCTCAAGCTAGTAAGACGCCCTTCGCTCGCCTCTCTCTACCATTCTCTTGGTGTCACCGCGAGAGATTTCCTCGGAGGAAAGGCGTTGTTGGGTGACATCAAAAGCCCGACCAGAAAGTTGACCACAGTAAACACTAATGCAAGGTTTACATCGTGTTTGTGTCATTTGGAAGTCTTCCGAGAGTACAACGCAAATGATGCTTTAAACATTTTGCCGCATTGATTTAAATCACACAGCTTGTTGGAAGTTGCGAATCGCATATTTCAGTTTGACTGCATTATGGACATCTTCAAGTGCATCCAAACCTTTATGCCACCGATGTGAGAATCTCTGTGTTATCATGCTGAATAGCAACCAGAAATAATCTTTCAATCTTCCACGTGTTGGAATATGCAGGAACAGTGAAACGGGTACATGATTTAAATTCAAATATAAATGTGTGGCGTGTTGTTTGTCCGGTATATGTGTTGGAGCTGAGGTGAAAATGCATTTCTTTGCTTAGATTAATGGGCTGTGCCAGTGATTATGTCAACGGGGGAGCAGCTGCAGTGCATTTTCTGACTGCAGTTGCTGTGCCTTGATGTAACACATACTATACATGTGGCGGAATTCAGGAAAGAGCCCAACCCAAGCATCAGGTGCATTTTCCTTCGCTTTTATTTATATAGGGTGCGCTGTTTTCGTCGACCGCAAGTGCCTTGAGAGTGAACCACACACGAGAGACTTAAATGTCACGACCCTGTGTAGATGTGCGAGCAGGGGTCTGACGAGCTGGGGGAGCGGCAACAAAACGATAGTCGATAATGACTGCTTCCTGAAATCCCTCATTCTGTCAGCAAACAGGGAGCCAATCAAAAGCCAGGGCTCCTTCGTCCGTGATCGAATTGCAGGGCCTTGGCGGCCCACTGAGTGCTGCAGACCTGCAGGAATCACATTGTCTTTTATGGGGGCTGATGAGCTGATGCCCCCCCCTTCCCGCACCACCACCATTCTCCGCATTCCAGCTCCCAGGTCAAACTCCTGATTCAGAAATGATGTCACTTATGTGACCCTCCTACTCTGGCATCTATTTAAAACTTGTTTATCTGGCACGGAAATTAAATGACGTCCCAGCATTTGTACTTTCTGCACATTCTGCATAGGCTTCTCTATGGAATTATCTTTGAAAAAATAGGATGATTGAAGGAGAGTGTTTTATAATTAAATGCTAACAGAATACTCAGGACGGCTTCGCTTAACGAAGAAGGTGGCACCTCAGCCGCGGAGAGGTTAATTGCAGGGAATTCACCCTTTACCTCCTGATGGACATGTCCCTGTCAATGCAGATATTAGCATCGTAAAAATTAATTATCAAGTCTCTGTGATTTAATTGAAATGGAAAAAAAATGTAGATGAGTAAAAATGTCCATGAGTGAACCGCCAAGTCTCGTCAGATGAAAAGCCTGCATCGTGACAGACAATATTTAGAATTATCCTTTGTCCCAGATTATGTGGAATACATGTGTCCAGAGTTACTGGGACCCTTGGATTTGTGACTCTAGCTAAAGGCTGATGGCCGTACCCTCAGATAACACCTGTATGGTCTGAGCGGCAGGAAGCCAGTCGTGGCCATGTGAGGAGGTGTCGTGTAATACATCCCTCTTTTTTCTGGAAGCTCTGGGGGTCTTTTTGTCCTATGGTCTTTGTCATTGCACTCATCGAGCAGAGCAGGAAGACCCAGCGCAGATGCGGCCATGCGCCCCAGTGCCTTTTATGTGTGTCTCCCTATGTGTGTGTGTGTGTGTGTGTGTGTGTGTGTGTGTTTGTATGTTCCGGAACATACCGTGTGATCCACCTTACCTCTGCTCTCAGAACAGTGACAGCTGTAAACAAACTAGACTGGAACCCCCCCCCCCCCACTGCCCCATCTCCCTAAATCATAACAAAAACATCTTTCCCTAGAATGTCACCCGCCTTATAATTTCTTTTCTTTTTAGCTGTTTTATTCTTCTTTTTAAATATCTCTTAGTTTGTTGTCCAGGTGAATACATCTCAGATCACATGAGGGAGGTCGCCTGCATGGGTCTTAAAGCGGAAGTGAGTGACAGTAAAGCTTTTGCTAGTACGTAAACACTGTCATTCATGTTAAACTAAAGTAAGTATCTCTGAAGAATGGGGGGGTACCGGAGGCTTGTTAGCCCCCTCCCAGAGCTGACAGGATCAGCGTGCGCTGAGGCCTGGTTCTCTGTTCTGCTGGTAAAGTAAGTTTAGCTAGTCGCTGCACAGATCAGCCCTGCCAGCAGGGGGCAGTCTGCCTGCAGAAAGGACATCACTGTCCCCTCAGCTAGAGGTCAGTTTTCTTTTTCCCCTCTATGGAGAAGGTAAAGAAACCAATTTCAGACCTTTGGAGTAGAATCCGACAGACAGAAACACTAAAGAGGGTAAGCCGAACTGTGTCTCATGGATGGTACCTCAGGGAGGTAAGTTGTGGGGGTCCAGCCCGCCTTTGCCGGTTAGCAGAGTGCGGTATCTTCACCGCCGTTTGCGGTCCAGACTGCGTAAGCAGCTCTCCGGTCCCACGGGGTGGTAAATGAGGCAGAGCAGAGCAGGCGGCAGCCTACCGGACGGTCTGATTGCACCTTTTCAAATCCACGACTTTGGAAGGGGAGGCGAAAAATAGGACGTGAAACTTCACCTGTATCCAGGAGCCCGTCGACAGGAAGAAGAGCAGGCGTGTGGCGTAAATACGCTTGGAAACCTCCGAGAAGACAGAGCTGTTTTTTTTTTTTTTGAGGGAGGGAGGGAGGCATATAAAAAGCCACCCACTCACAGGAAATTACGCATCATGTTGTACATCTGAGTTGCACGGCGAACAGAGCCCAGGCTATCCTTCTGGTGCCCTGTAAAGATGCGGCTGCGGCACATCTTCTGTCACAGCCGCGAATGCGGTTACCCCTGTCCTGCTCCGCTGGCCGGCCTCATTATCACCACTCACCACACCGCGGCACCATGGGACCACATGCTCAACACAGGCCTGATTACTGCGAGCTTCACCGTGTGTGCGGTCCCCCCTCACCCAGACACATGTACACGCTCACAAGCGGCAAATAACCGGGACGGGTGACGCCGTGAGTATCCGATGGAGGCTGCAGCCACTACTCAGACGTTTCTCTGGCAGCCTGAACATCACAGCAAAGAGGAGAACGAAATGTTTGACGGGTGCCTATCTGTGGGATGTTCGTGTGTGTGTGCGTGTGCGCGTGCAGTGCAGTACAGTGCAGTACAGTGAGCCTGGCTTTTGTTGCCACGGGGACCAGCATGACCAGGATAAAATGAAGCAGGTGGGTGTGCTAAAGTCAGTGGAAAGTACAGAGTGATGACCAATGCTGGTCCTGTTCCTGGTCCTGGTCATGGTCCTCATGGCTGCATTGCCTGCTCAGAGGGGTTGCATGCTTCAGACAGCTCAAGACAACAACACTCGCTTTGGAACCTCCCCCCCCTTAGGTGTCCAGCAGCTGGTAAGTGGGAATTCACACCACCCCTCATGATCCCACATGACAGTGGGCAGTGGCACACCTGTGTAAGGTGGGAGGCTCAAACTGGAATCCAGTGTATCTCACCACGGTTGTGCAGAGGCCTTTCCAGCACAGGTTTTCTAATACATTTCCATTGTACTTCGAAGCTTCCATCAGCTGTCTCAAGTTAAAGAGCCACCTTTCAAATCTGCGCATTCGGCCCCTTGCACTTAATAATCACTGCAAGTTTCTAAATATTTGTGTTTACGCTTTCATTTGCCAGCCCCCTAAGTAAATTAATCACAGAAAGGCCTTTTCATGACTCATGTCAAACATTAACATAAGTGCTTACCACTTAAATACAAGATTTCTTTTTGTTTGATAAACAGGTTCTGTCCATAAATGAAAATTATTGTTTGACTTCTCTGAAGCTTATACTGTACTATTCAGTGGGTCACAAGTGGCGAGATAAAACTGGTTTAGAAAACGTGATTTGGTCGTGATTCGTCACTGCTGACGTGAGCCAGGAGTATCGGTGCTGCGTCTGTCAATAATGTGTGTTCCTTTCTGAGTCACGCCTCATTTAATCTGACATGAGGGAGGTTGTGTAACAGTGCGATCCATGTCGCACGCCTAGTCTTTCCTGTCTCATTACAAGTGTTTGAAAATTAATTCTCGACTTTAATATTTCACTCATGCAGTTAATCTCTCTGAAAGTACAAAGCAGGATGTCTGCATGGTGAAATGTGTAACGGCTGAAAAAATTACTGCTTAAAAACTATAGCAGGTGATGGTTTGGGGAACCTCTTTGACAGACCACTAAAATAAAAGTGCCGTTGGCTAAAATCACATGGAATCCAGTGTAGCCTTTGTACCAGTTGCATTGTAGTTAGCAGATTGTACTATGTACTGCTGGCCCACACCTGCCCAGTTTAGCTCTTTTTGGTATAAATATAATTTTTTTATTAGGTAAGATTTTAGATTTTAAAAAGAGATCATATATTAATTATCATTCGTTAATCACCTTTGGCAAGAATTTTATTTTCCCCAGTCTATTTGTACACCAGCAACAAACCACCACGGTAACCTCTGCTCTTAGTCTGAGACGTGCTGTTGGATATAAATCGGGACGTATGTGAAGGCTTCCAGTACACAGGGAGGATGTGTGTGGATTCCCAGCATAACTCCTATTCCCATTCCGGCTGTGCTGGACACCTTGGTTCACGGGACAGGCGGATGGGATGGTTCCGAAGCGGAGGGTCAGCCCCCTCTCTCCGATCACATGACCGCGGCAGTTAGACCTGCCTGCGGTGGGGATCGCTGCCTTCAGGAGGAATTACTCCTGGGACAATTCGGATACGTAGCTGGGATTTTGAGGAGAGAGGGGCCTCACTCCCACCGGCCCAGGGGGGGCTGTTCTTACTCTGACCGGTGTCTGGTGTTAAGAAAGTCTTTAGAAGTTAGTGTTTGTCAGAATCCAGGTACGTATAAATGCAGGACTTTCCTGTGACTTGCAGCTTATTGTATTTTCTTTATGCTTAAACTCCTGTATCATTATTTGAAAGTTTACTTTTCATTCATGTCATTCGAGTTTCTTTTTCCCTCCTCTTCCAGTTCATCAATGTTTTATTTTAATTTAGCTTTTGCTTCGTTGTTATTAAAGTATATTCTTGCTACATTTATTTTCCAAGCCTCCATCCTAAACAAAGCATAAAAACCGTCCTGATTAACTAGGCTAATTTAAAAGGCTGTAATTAACGTATATGAAGCCAGCTTAAATCAAAGCATTGTTTCTCTCTCTAAGCACCAGTGCCCTAATTTAAGGCTTTTACATATATATGAAGAGAGACAGCCATATTTGTTCTGGTGCAAATTGAAAAATGGCATTTGTTTGTACTTATTCCCTTCATTGCGGCTGCCAGCACAGAGTCTGCACCTCCCAGCAGCCTTTGCCATGCCACATGCACAGTCTCGCAGTTTTAACATCCCCGGCGGAGAGCACAGCCTGTCAGCTGCCAGGCAGCTGGCCTCTGCGCTCCCTTACACTAAATCCATAGGTGGACTGTGCCGGATGCCCCATCCCCCCCCCCGAGAGGCAGCTCCTCCTGATGCCGTAAGAGTGATCTGTTGTTTGGAAAGCCGGCTGTGATCCAGGGGACACCATTTACATCGTCATTATGCATTTTCTGTTTTCATTACCCTTTTCATTTGCATTTGTCCTATGAGTCAGACCCCAGATTTTCTCTTCTTTTTCATTCTTTCTTTTCTCTTCCCCTTGAGTTGTTCCTCTTCTTTTTTCATTTTCTTTATCTCTTCCATGTTTTGTTTCTTTCACTCCGTTCACCCCTCTTTCACTTTCCACTTGCCCTTGAACCCCTCCC
>JAODKF010000038.1:3183298-3193299 GCA_026779585.1 Mormyrus proboscirostris | reverse complement strand
GCCCTCCACCCCCCCCCAAGACGTTAAGTGCACCAGCCCCAGCTCCACCACCCTGCTGGTAAGTTGGCGCCCCCCACCTGCAGAGAGCCAGAATGGTGTCCTGGCGGGGTATTCGGTGCGCTACCAAGCGGCGGGAGCCGAGGCCGGCGCCGGGCCCCTGGACGAGCCCGCCCTGGCCCCGTCCTCCGAGCAGGTCCTCCTCCAGGGGCTGGAGAAGTGGACTGAGTACCAAGTGACAGTGGCGGCCTTCACCTCCATGGGGTCAGGCCCAGAGAGCCAGCCGCTGCTGTGCCGCACTGACGAGGATGGTACGAATGCCCATCATCCTCTTTGGGTTTGGGTTCGCCTGGGTCCATAATCCACAGCAGTTAAAGCTGTAAAACTGGGGCTTGCAGTGAACACCTACCCTCAGCCCCCCAGGGGAAATTCAGTTAGTAGGTTCTGTGGGGGGGGGGGGGGGGTCTGATATGTGAGGCCTCCTAGAGCTGCATCATTGAAGGCCAATGTTTGGCAAACAGGTTTCCAAAACTCACACAGTCCATTTTTCTGCAGTTTTGGAAGTAAGACCACTAATGCCCTAAAGTTAGGAGATCGGCTCACGTCATAAAGATATTAACATGGTGGGGAGTGATGGGGGTGGAGAGCCCCCCCCCCCCGCTACTGGGTTTACCAAGGGGTGGGGGGGACCGAAATGTGTACAACGGAAATTTTCTCGTGGGCTGTGTGAGTTTTGGAAGTGTGAGCCTCAGTCTCAGCATTTAGTAATAAATGTCAGTCACGCTTTTCTTGATGGGACACTAATAAATACTGAAGTGCAAATCATGAACAAATCGTGAACAACTATAGTCACTACTTGACATAAAACGTGCATCATGATTCATTAATGATGAACAAACATGAGGTCAGTATTTCACTTGTGTTATTCGTGACTCGTTCCTTCGGTAGTTCACAGAATTAATTAAAGGTTTACAGAATTAATAGATATAGTAACAAATATAGTAACAAATATAGTAACTGCATAGGATAAAACATGCATCACGATTCATTAGTGATAAATTAGTATGAGATCAGTATGTAACTAAGACTTTGTGATTAACTAAAACTCTGTACATTGTTTGTGTTTTGTGCCACTTTGCCTATGTGACAGCTAGGGGGCGCTTTTCTCTCTCCACAGTGCCGGGGGCCCCACCTCGCCGCGTGGAGGTGGAGGCCCTCAACTCTACAGCGCTCAGGGTGTCGTGGCGCTCGCTGCCCCCCGGGCGGCAGCACGGCCAGATCCGCGGGTACCAGGTGCACTACGTGCGTGTGGAGAACCGGGAATCTCGCGGACCGCCGCTCATCAGGGATGTCATGCTCGCGGACGCACAGGTGAGCCGCCATGCCCGGCAGCCCCGCAGGACCCGGCGACTCTCAGCGCCAACGCTGCACCCCCGAGCGGTGTCCGTCATAGAGGACGTCAAACACACAGCTAGACATTAAACAACCCGCTCGCTGCTGTGTCTCTGATAAGCACAGGGTGACAGCATTTCCTCATTTCTGCTTCCTGTTGCCTTCTATCAGCACTAAGAATTTCCTGTAGAATAAGGAATCACTGAGAGACTCAGCACTCGAAGGCACCAGCAAAGCGTGCTGTTCACTCATGTACTGCAAAGAAACCCAGGAATTTAAAGCATATAAAATATCACCATCAATTTTGAATTTTTCTTCCCTAAAAGCGTCAGTGCTCTCACTAGAAGTTTTTTATGGTCACCGGATTGTACACTCAAAGCAACACACCTTCCTGTAACATTTTAGACACATTACAACTTTATTAAAATATGTTAAAATTTTATTAGTGATGTTTTTGCATTTCCCAATTCTTCATTTGCCTCCTTTGGCAAAGGCAGGGCCGCCGTTTCTGCTTCTCAGTAGATGTTTGACTAGCAAACAAGTGGCTTCCTTCTTCCTTCATATTCTCGCTTTTCTTGAATGAAGGCCTGCGACGCTTCCTTTCCTATTCTTTCTGCTGTTTTGCACTAAGACCTGTTTTGCTGCTCCAGATTAATTTCCCCTGGCAGCCTGTCTCACCCTCTGCTTTCTCTCCCTTCTTTTCATCTCCCTCATGCTCTTCCACCGGGGGGGGGGTAGTGGGAAACAGACGACACAGCTGAATATGTGAGTGCCCCCCGTTCTCCGCCGTCGCTGCTGCATATTGCATCACCGCTCGTATTTACGGACACGAGTGAGGCTCTCGCAGTAATCCCATTCATTAACATTATCACGTCCAATTATGGCGCATTTGTTCAGTGATCTCTGTTGACATGCTTTAACGTTCAGGCGTACAGAAGCCGCTGCTCATGACCCAACACAGAGAGATAAGTGGGTCTGATCCCCTTCAGTCGCTCCCAGCAGAGAATGCATATTGGTAGTGAGGAATGATGCAGGGTGATGCAATACCTATGCTCGCTTGTGCCTTGGCTGTGATCTGTCTCTGACTGCTTTCCCTCTGTTCGTGACCGTGAAACTTTCAGTGTGAGTGGGTGCCCCTGGTGGCGAGTTTGGACACTACAACAAGCAGCTGAGGTCATTTATTACCATTATGTTGACTCTTACTATCAATATTTTCATGTGCATGATATTTGGTTCTGTTGTAATGCCCACAGAATGAAAAACTCAGTTTGCCTTTTCCAAGAACGTATTAGCTCTTACGTATGGGTAAACGACTTTGTGGGTTCCGTTTTACAAATTTGTAATGACTATCTGATGATCACTCTTGTGGTTTTGCATGCTGGATTTTACACAAGACACCAGTAATGTTCAATCCTATTGTCAGATGAACATGACCTTGTATCTCTGTATTTTCATTTCTTTTGTAGAAAAAAATGCCCGTAAGGGCAATAACCCATAATAATGTTAACAAAAACTTATACACGACGTAAATATAGTCTCAATGAAAAATGCATGAACATGGTCCATTTCCTGAAACTGCTTGTCCTATTCTGGGCTGCAGGGGGTCCAGAGCCAAAAGGCACATCACAGGGAACAACCCAGGATGGGGTACCAACCCATCACAGGGCACACTCACACATCTACAAGCAATTTGGCAACTGCACTTAACCTCAGCATGTTTTTGGACTGTGGGGGGGAAACTGGAGCACCTGGAATGTACCACACAGCAACATGGGGAGAACATGCAAACATAGTAATGACAGAGACTCAAACCCAGGGCCTAGTGGTGCAAGGCGACAATATTAACCACTGTGGTTTAAATCGCATGGAGAGGGGTTAAATGAGAGGTGTAAACGTTCAAGGGTTCCTTGGGAGCCCGGAGGGCTTGCATGTGACTGAGTGCTGCGTTTTGTCCGCAGGAGATGGTCATAGGGGGGCTGCAGCCTGAGACCACCTACTCCATAACTGTGGCAGCCTACACCACTAAAGGAGATGGAATACGGAGCAAGCCCAAGCTGGTGGTGACGAAGGGCGCAGGTCAGCGACGTGACGTTAGCAGGGGAGCTAGCTCCTGGCATGCGGGCGCGAGCAAGCGCTGCGCTCCTTTGCCTTATGCTCTGTGTGCACACCACAGAAAGCAAGGTACAGACATAACAGGTAATAATTTAGGTAGCACTCCATATTAACATCAGAACTGCATGGTATCTGTCAGATAGTTTCCATTATAGTTTACAAAAACCAAAGTACTGTGAAAAGGTAATGTGTGTCACTGCTCCACATGTCAGTGTAACGTGTAGAGCGAGTAGGGGATGCTATGTAGTGAGCGTGTAAATAAATGTAGCAAGTGAATCTCACACTGGTGCCTATTACTCAACCTGCCATTTCTCACTCGTACAGACATACGGTAAATGTTCCCAGGTACAAAATGGCCCACTTCCTCCTTGCAAATGGAAGAAATTAAATGTCCCTGTCACTGGGCCTTGTAAATGACCACCAAAACCCCTGTCTGTTGTCATTATTGGGCATTACAATATGGATCCTTCCATAAATCCACCGCAATCGCCCACCCTCCGTAGGATGGACTTTAGTGATTAATGTGATGACACACAGGAAGATAGAGAGAGACTACATGAGATAAGGTTGCACCAACAGCAGAAAGAGAATCTCCCTGTGGTTTGACACTGGAGGATCTGGGGGAGAAGGAGGCCTTGTGCTGACTTTCTGGAGTCTTGTAGGGTTTTTTGGCTTCTTTGAGGTTAACATGTTTTTCGGCCACATTTAGGCCTTGGAGATAAATGTAGTTTTCAGCTCAGGTTAGTCTAAGCCTTCCTGCATCTTGCGCTAAGTGCAGCGAGCGTGAACATTACAAAACACAGCGAGCATGAAGCTCCCTCGAAGCCAGGCTCAAAGAGGTTGTCAGGTATATAATGTTCGGCTGTTTGGACTCAGCGCTTCTCCAGACTTTAACCCCCCCCCCAAGACAGGGGCTTGAGCTTGACAGGTATGTCTATCGCAGGTGTCACAGTTTGACAATGGTGGAAAGGCAGCCTGTCACTCTCCCCTGCAGCCGGGCACCGTGACTGCGGCACCCAGGTCGATGACATCACCCTTCAAAGGAGCATTTTCCCTTTCCCGCCACGCCAGAAAAATGGCTTAAGCGCGAAATAAATAAATAACTGAATAATGACGTGAAAATGACTTAGGCCTACTTAGGTAAAGAGCTGTGCGCCCTTTCATGTGACAGTGTCGGCGTGCGCTTTGGCCACGGGCCCCAGTAATCACTCTAGACAGTTTCACGCTCCTTTTCCGGAGCGTTCTGCTGTCAGACAACTTAAGCAGAAGCCCTGCGGTATTGATAAGACCAGCTTCCTTTTGAGTGTTTATAGGCACGCTGACTGCAGTCCCCACACTGCTGCGGCTACACACACACACACACACACACACACACACACCAGAGCCACCTGTGACACCCCAGACCCAATCCTCTACGCGCTACCCTCAGCTGTCATTTTTGGTAGCTTCCCTCCCTTTTTTGGGAGCAGATTGCAAGCTGGCAGTACGTAGAGAATTCTGATCAGGAGAACTTGGACTGTCTGGCACGCTCTGGGAGAATGCCGTCTGGACTCCATGCAAGTCCCTAGACCCCAGGACTGCTCCCTCTTTAATTAGGGTACTTAGTATCTGGGAAACCCACTGACTTCTCTGCCAAGGACCTGGCACCTAAGTGAAACATTTATGGGTAATGATTATTTAAAATTAGCCTTAGAATCTGTGGCTCGTTTGACTGGGCAGAAACCAGGAGCTATAGATCATCACGACCTTTACTGTCAAATGCCAAGCCTGAGACATTGTTCTTCAGATGACTGAATTATGAATATGGGTGGCATTTTCAATTATATTTGCCCTCTAATATTTCCAGGTTCTGCTCTTGCTCTGATGGCATTAATTTGGTAGAAAATGCTGTGGGTCGTTTCTGTAGTGCCCGGCACTATTGGAGTGGCACTTTAAGCCCTGCCAATAAGTCGCTGCAGCAAGTTAATCACCAGAAAGTTCAAGGTTATTATTATGTGCTGTTTTTTTCTCCCCGAGTGAAGCGGCCCTCTCTTCACCTAACTGTCCCTGGAGATGAGGAGGCCAGACACAGAAGGTAGAAGGGAATTAGGCGCCAGGCAGGGGAACAGAGACGGGGACGGGGCAGGCGACAGACAGAGGGGAAATAAACGCGGAACTCTATCCCATTTCAATCAGCGGCGTGTGTCAACAGCGGCCATTAATGCCTGTGCTGATGGGAATCGTGTCCATGGTCCCTCTGGGAGGGATTGAGAGCGGCGCCATTGGGGAAAAGGTGGGGGTTAATCAAGGAGGCAGTCGCTCTCCTCACCCCCCCCAACCTTCATTCAGCGCAGCAGATTGAACTGCGTCCCCATCACCTTCACCGCCGCTCCCCCTGCTGGTCCCGGAGATGCACTCACTCTGGTGCTGCTTATTAGCAGGCCACCTTCTGAGCCCGCCAGAGCCGCGCAGCATCGCAGTATCAGACTGCTGCTGCATAGCGACGCCTCCGTGCCGGTTGTGTCAGTAACCTGCCTCGGAACGTCACCTTCAGCGCGTGTTGTGCCTTTGGATGCTAAGCAGGCTAATGGGATCGCAAGAGGCCACTGCTGGGGGCACCCTGCTGCCCCTCGCTCCTACACGCTCTCTAGTTCACAAGCCGCTGTGGGGGAGTCCAGCTGTCTACCGTCAGAGATCTCCTGCGGAGGTTCATGTCGAGTGCTAAGTTTGGAGATTGGGAGACTAGAACACATGCTGTCAGGGTCCTGGTGTGGAGCAAAGGGAGTTTGTCTGTCAGTTTTTCAGTCAGGGGTGTGGCGCTTCTTAAAGTACATCTACACATCGCAGACCCATTTTGCTGAACAGACTTTGATCTGCTCTGAGAGGACACTTAATGGGATGCTCCAGCCCCTTTGGGCCGGAATGGGCGCTGCCTGGTCAGGCCCAGAAATTTTACAGCTACAGGTCATTGCTTTCCAAGTATAAAACAGGAAATGCTTCACACAATAAAATCTCTTCTCGTGTTGCTGCCAACAGTCCCCAGCCCGCCCCGCCTATCTGCCCGGCACAATGCAGGAACCACGGTGCTGGTGAATTGGCAGCCCCCGGACGCCACATTTCCGGGGCCCGAGCTCCTGGGATACCGACTGCAGTTTGGGCGGAAGGACGTCATCCCTCTGACTGTCTTGGAGTTTGCGCCTTGGGTACAGGAGTATGTGCTGAACGAAGTGCACCACGGAACCACCTACGAATTCCGGCTGTCGGCCAAGAGCCGCTCCGGCTTCGGAGAGGAGGCTCTGCAGGAAGTCGCTATCCCGGAGGCGGCGCCCCGTGGTCCCCCGCGCATCATACAGGGTTCCGATGTTACCTGCTGCTCTGTGCGGTTCTCCTGGCTGCCCCCGGACCTAGCAGAACGCAATGGCGCCATCACAGAATACACGGTGGCCTACAGGGAGGCAGGCAGCTCCGGGAATTCTCGGGAACTGACTCTGCCGGCCACGGAGACCAGCCACACTATCGGCAGCCTGAGTCCCGGCTCCGCCTACGACGTCAAAATACGCGCGCACACCAGAGTAGGTGCGGGGCCCTACAGCCTGCCGACGCGGTACCGGACCGCAGCCTTTAAGACAGGTAGGGCCTGCTGGTTTCCTTTCATGGGAGCAAACAACAAAAAAAACACAAAATGAGAGAAAAACAAGCCCAGCACCAGCACCAGCATACGAACGAGCAGACAGTTTGCTGAGGACACTCACTTCCCTAACCTAAAGGTAAAAGTCAGTAAGCTGTAGGCCCCGGTGGAGAGCGACCTCCAAGGTAAGTGGGGAGCAGACAGCCAGTGATGCAGGCAGCACACGCAGTCAGGCCGCCTCGCACTCGTAGCTCCGCCAAGGTAGGCCTTTCTCATTTTATCACCTCAGTCAGGGTTTATTGCTTTGTTTCTGTTATTTTGGGTTCATTTTAAAGCCCATACCACATCCCTCCCCCCGCCTTCTCTTCCTCCCCCTCTTCACACCAGGGTGTGCATGGTATCCCAGTATGCACTGCTCAGAGCTGCCGGCATGCTGGGTTTTGTACACTCTCTGTCCCTGCCAAAGCCCTTGTCGGTAGCACCCGTCCAAGCTCATGCCTCCAGGTCCATTCCAGCAGGATAAAACAGGATCAGGGCCGGCACTGACTTAGATCTGGGTTGGGTAGGGAAACACACTGGAGTGTGCCTGCCACTAGGGGGCAGCAGTGAAGATCTGTTCTCTGTGGGTCTGTGTCCCTGAGTCGTGTGTCGTGTATTTAACCTGCCGCCCTTTTGCCCTCACAGTGGCCACTGCTGCTCACATCAGAGAAATCCTCGTGGGTCAATAACCAAAACACCGTCATATTTCCTCTCTGCGTTGCCCCCTTCTCCAGAGTGAAAAAAAACAAAACAAAAAAAAACTTTTTGAAAGTTTTTGTTTTTCAATTTCTCTTTTTTTGTGTTCCCCGCAGATGTTCCGAAGAACTTCACGGTGAAATTTGTTACCAAGACAACAGTGTTGTTGATGTGGAAGTTTCCGGAAAGCCGGCACCCATTTCGATGCAGTGTAAGTGTGGAGGGTGAAGTTGGGAGGCAGGACTCCCTACGGACAAACAGATCGAAACATCAGATTAGACTTCCAGCAGAAAAAACAAAATTAAAATTAAAGCAGAATAACAAACACTTCTACATATTTCCCAGATGTTCCTTGATAATCTGAAGTTTCCTTTTCTTTAATAAATGTTTTCATCACAGTGCTACGTCAGCATAACTTTCCAAATAAACTGAATGTTCAGCAAGATTTTAAGTGAGTCTAACAATGTCTTTCTCAAACAAATAAATGAATCTCAAAAATCTCCCACCGCTGCTCAGTGTGCTGGGATTTTATGAGGTTTTATTGTATTTCACAGTTAATTTTCTCCGATGACTTCATTTACAGCTGTCTGTCAACCATACATTAAGTGGGCATCTGGCTCAGGGCGTGTCACGCTGGCTGAGTAGCGTTTTGTTTTAGCCTGTAGCCCTGATTCTGATTTGGTTTTTGTATTCCACCTTTACAGGTAGAGTACAACCGGCAGAAGATGGAAGTGGATGCGAGGACGACAAAAGTGCTGATCACCAACCTGAGGCCCAACACCACCTACGACTTCAGGATCACCTGCCAAGAGGATAATGTCGGGGGCCTGCGGCACCGCGTCGTGGCCAGAACCGCCCCCCCCATCCTGGTCAAGAAGCCAGAGATAGATCTCGGCCGAGAGCCAGACAACACGATCTCCGTTGTGTTTCCATCTCTGGAGGCCAAGGACATGATAAGGTCAAAAAGAGACTCCTGCCTTTGTCTCGCTGTACACAGAGGCACACACACCCACACACAGACAAAGCATTAAAAGGGTACGGATACAGCCCTATAGACAAACCGTGATTCTGCATGTTACATCTAACCAATACCACTAACTATAAACACTTGCTACAGAAGATGTGCAGCGCTCACAGAAAGTCTTGGGATGCTGACTAAATTCAGTAAAAATTCATTTGTTTACAAGAACATATATCACATGAGACACAACTGGAACACATTCATTTCAAGTACTAATAAACTGAGACCCAAATTATAGTTTTAAAAGAGCTGTTCTGAATTAGTAACACTAATTCAGCCAAACATTTGTGTTTGGTATCCCTTTGGGAACCAATGAATACAACTACAATGAATAGCAAAATCACAAGAACAGAACTGAGTGAATCAGTCAAAAAAATTATGATCCTTAATGAAAGGAACGTCTGCAAGATATGTGCAGATATGTTACACATTGCTTATCAATGGAGTTTTGTTATGAAATCAGTAAATTTGCAACATTGTTATAGAATTAAGCAAACCCTCCCAAGACTTTTTGTGAGCACATACTACACGAAAAATATGTGCATTCTGAGTGTCTGTGAAAAGGGACTGTCTGTGTTGTGGCCACAGGAACATCTACGTGGTGGTGGTTCCCCTGAAGAAGGGCCGCGGGCCGATCAGGAATATAAAGAACCCAGACGAGATGGACCTGGATGAGGTCAGCAGTGAGAGAAGCGAGGTTGAAACTGGGAGGTGGCAGATCCATCATGGATAGCTGAGGCAGACCCCTCATAGAGAGCTAATGCAGATCCATCATGGATAGCTGAGGCAGACCCCTCATAGAGAGCTGATGCAGATCCCTCACAGAGAGCTGAGGCAGACCCCACATAGAGAGCTGAGGCAGACCCCTCATAGAGAGCTGATGCAGATCCCTCACAGAGATCTGAGGCAGACCCCTCATAGAGAGCTGATGCAGATCCATCATGGATAGCTGAGGCAGACCCCTCATAGAGAGTTCATGCAGATTCCTCACAGAGAGCTGAGGCAGACCCCTCATAGAGAGCTGATGCAGATCCCTCACAGAGAGCTGAGGCAGACCCCTCATAGAGAGCTGAGGCAGACCCCTCATAGAGAGCTGATGCAGATCCCTCACAGAGATCTGAGGCAGACCCCTCATAG
>JAODKF010000038.1:3172717-3183198 GCA_026779585.1 Mormyrus proboscirostris | reverse complement strand
AGAGAGCTGATGCAGATCCCTCACAGAGAGCTGATGCAGATCCCTCACAGAGATCTGAGGCAGATCCCTCACAGAGAGCTGATGCAGATCCCTCACAGAGAGCTGAGGCAGATTCCTAACAAAATCTTGAATGTGAAAACATTTTAATTCCAGTTGTTACCTCTTTCACCCTGTTTCATATTGATGATTGTCTTGCCCCTTTTATCAAGATGCATCAATAAAAAATAAATAAATATTTAGGTGTACTCTTCTTTAAAACATAATCAAACCACAACTAGTTAACGGAAAAGGGAAAAGTATATATACAAGAAACGAGAATGGTGATAAATGTGAAAAAACATGAGGTAAATGAAACAAAAAACAAGAAATCTGTGTAAAGTTGGAGCAACATCATGGTCATACTTCAGAGCAGAAAGAAGGAAGATGGCAATGTTAAAATATCCCTCAAGCCTTGTCCTGCAGAGAATTGCATTTCTCTACCCAATCACGCTCAGGCAATTGCTTAGTCTCAAAGGATGACCTTGCAGCGTGATCAGTCAGGAGCTATTGGCATCAGAATTAGTGTCATTTCATTTCATTTGAAAAAAAAAAACAAATCAGCTTATTCATTCTGGCCTGTAGTCAGTAGCTGTGCTGGTGACGGAGCTGAGAGAATGTCTCTAAGGGCTCGAATCGCTCTGTGACGCGGGTCTGTTGTCCCAAAAACTTTGTTGATTTTCTTTCCCTTCCCGCACGGCATGGATTGTCACCCGCCGTGTTCAGCTGCTGAAGGACGTCGGTCAGAAGACGCCGCACGGGCGCAGCAGCCGGCACCGGAGGCAGCTGGACACACGCAAGCCCTACATCGCTGCCTGCTTCAAGCCCATCGCCATGCCCAGCTCCTTAACCCTGGGCAACCAGGTGGATTACAATGGCTACCAGAACAAGGCCCTCGAACCCGGGCAAGAGTACGTCGTCTTCCTTCTGGCGGAGCTAAACACCACTGCCGGGGTAAATGACGTAGATTCGGCCGTTTCTTCCTTGCTGCCCACGCACAGATGCACAGACCAATCAGGGCAAGTTTTCTAATGTAGGTATAGGGACAGGAGGAGATGGATAAAAAAGATGGAAAAAATGAATCACAAACTGGGAACTGAGCCTAGAGGACAGAGTATGGATGTAGACAACACTAAATAATTCATAATCTACTTATTCATACTATTTGGCCAGTTGCATATATTTGCTAGACAGAGAGTCCTGGCTGATGGTTCTTCTTCCCACGCGTGAAATATCAGACATGGCTGCCACTCTGCCTCCTATCTTGCCGTTATTCAGAGGATGTTCGTGGCCAGCCCCTACACGGACAGTATCGTTGCCCCCGACGTGGACCCGCAGCCCATAGACACGGGAGGGGACGGGCTGATTTGGGTGGTGGGGCCCGTCCTTGCCGTGGTCTTCATCATTTGTATTGTCATTGCCATTCTGCTTTACAAGAAGTGAGTATGCGCGACATGCCGTGAGTATTCACAACAACCTAGCCGAGGGGTTCGTCTTTTTGGTCCCTGCCTCTGGGCTGATAGAAAAGAGCTCTCCTCTTCTTCGTATTTGAAAGCTATAGTCAGCAATATGTAATCCCAAGAGGCCTGCATGGGAATGTGTAAAAAGTTTGGTACGGGTGAACGCTGGATTCCAGAGGCAAAAGGCCTCCTCTGCTCCTGGCCTCCGTGCTGGGAGCCGGGGGGGGGGGGGGGGGGGATGCCCGCCAGGCCAGTCCTGCTGATTGTATTTCCGTGACTTACCCTTGACCCCCATGCCCTTCCAGCTCGCGTTCTTTGCTGGGATCGGTTAGTGTCTCTGCGACCGGTTCCACTCTCCTACAAGCTGATCCTAATGCAGATAGGCTTTTTCCGGCGCTGCTCTGCTCTCCTGCGAATTAAAATGCTCTTTATTGATTTCTGCCTTCCTTCCTTTGTTTCCTTCCTTTCATGTTTTTACTTCGGTCCCTTGCTTTCTTTGGAAGCAGTAAACCTGACAGGTAAGGCTTAGCTGAATTTTATTGTTGCTTTTCAGAATGAGGACCAAAATGAATGGTCTCAGAATAAATGACTATTTCCCTTATGTATTTTTACACCTTTCTCTGATGTATTATATGTCATTGGTGTGGAAGGCTATGTGGAGTATTTGTAGAGCAAGTGGAATAATTGTAGGGTATTTGTAGCATATGTGGGGTAAATGTAGAGTATTTGTACAGCATGTGGAATAATTGTAGAGTATTTGTTGAGCATGTGGAACAATTGTGGAGTATTTGTAGAGTATTTGTAGCGCATGTTTATACGTGTCATTACTGTATATCGTGTAGCGATGAAGCTCGGCAGGGCCCTGCTCATGAAATGGCCCATCATGGCTTCAGGATATTTACGCTGTTTTCTCTGCTCCCCCATGAAGCAGCAAGAGGAAAGACGCAGAGCCGCGAACCAAATGCCTACTGAACAATGCCGAGATCGCCCCGCACCACCCCACCGACCCTGTGGAGATGAGGCGCATCAACTTCCAGACTCCAGGTAGACACACACAACTTTGTACTCATGTCTTTGTAGGGGCCCTCCATTCATTTCTATGGACCGGCGTTATCATATAGTGGGGACATTTCATCCCCCCCAATGCAATTTATAAATAACCCACATATACCCACAGACACATGCACACACGTACATACACACGCACATGTATGTGCCCATGCTCTCCCGCGCCCGTGACCGCCCTTGTTTGGTCTAAGCCCTCGTGAGGGAGGTGCTCTCCCTTTGGAGTCCTCGGAAGAGCAGGCTTTCCCTCAAACGGCAAACCCAGTGGGACCGACGGGGGAAGCGTCCTGCCATTGCTGTCTGCCTGCCTTCCCGCCATCCCTCAGATTGTTAGCACTGAGTCCATTCTTCCTTGTCATGAGCTGTCAGTGCCACTCAGGGAAAAGCGAGGAATCGGGTATTTGAGGGGCGGCATATACCCCCCTACTGGCTGTGGTTTAGAAGAGGTGTAAACAGTGACCTCTCAAACCTGCAACGGGGGAGGCAAAGGGGAATCCCCGAAAAGTAAAATAACAACAAAATTGTAAACACTTTGCTAATATAGTCTGCTATAGTCATCTTGGTAGATTTTATTGAATGATATTGAATAAATGTGAGTTGCTGCATGAAGTAGTTTCCTATATTGTTTGCAGCTGGTTCACCTTAGCTGAATATTTACCGCAGCCAACTTTTAATCCCATAGATGATGCAAAAAAATGATTTCCACAATAGCTTTTAAGTCGTTACTTTGCAATAATAAACAAGCGTTGGATGTTGGAAGCTAATTCGGCAACGGTGAAATCTCAGCTATGGATGGAAAAACGACATTAAGAAAAATGTGTAAAAATGAAGCTTCTTAGAGGAAAGCAAACACCGTTTTTCAGATGCCTTGATGTCCAGCTGGGATCCCCCCACCGAAATCTACCCTCAGCATCTGCCGGACTCACGACGGCGAACCCACCCTGCACCCGTTTTCTCTGTCTTTGGCGTGTAAATCAGTCCGCCACCCTCCACCCTTCCTGTCTGTCAGGCTCCTCTCCCTGCGCGTCTCTCCCATCTGTCTTCCGTCTCCAGTCCATCAAAAGAGTCTTCATTTCAAAGCCCATAATCCCTAGAGTCGTGCGGAGAGCGGCCATATTATAAACCAGCCAAAAGACGCCCACCGCGACGAGAATGAAGAAAGGAAAATCATGGATGTGAGCGATCCTGCGGTGCGGCTGCGTCAGGCCGGGTTACGGCAGCCGACTGGTGCTCGAAAATCAGCCGCTTGATTGGCCATCTGTATTCTCAGCTGTGATGGTCGCAATGAAATTAGCCCGGCCCCCATTCGTCTCCCTCCTTTTACCGTATGCACTTTAACAAGCCCCTATTTTAACGCGCTTCGCACCCCCATATTAATAAGGGGCACGGCTCCCACTGCCGTGCCTCTGCTGAAACATGGGGGGTCGTTATCTGTTCGCTCGGATATCGTCACCAAAGCGGACATTTTATCCCAATTAAACGAGGCGCCGGACGCTAGCGGCAGCTAATAGCGGCCATCACTCATGCGGCCGCAGGCCCGTCACGCAGGATCACATGCCCGAGACGCCCAAACATATGGCGCTTCCGTACTCGCCGTGCGTGCCAGCTCTCAGGCATCCGTGCTCTGCAGCGAGCGCGCTCTGCCGGCTCGTCTCCATGTGCTTAACATCCCTGGAGCCCCCCACCCACCTCGTCTGATTCCTTAAACCCCCGTGATTATAAGTCGGTTGGGTGCCGGCTCGAGTCCTTGGCTGCACATGCCCTCATCGAATTTCATTTCAAGGTTTCTTATTGCTGTGAGGCTCGTTGAATCTGTCTGCCAGTCAGGGAGACCCTTCCGTACACTTTGGAGTCCTCTCCTCCCTCACAACCGGCCTCCCACAGCACCCAGGATGCCCTGCTCTTCATCGGAATCCCGCCCACTGCCCCCAGTGATGGATGCCTATCCTAAACCCACCCCAGCTTCAAATACTCCTTGTCACAGTTGAGTGAGGAGAGACTCCACGTCTCCATTGACGCGATCCGTCAAGCACATCCCCCACTCATTAAGACCCTCTGAATGTGATGTTCTGTTCAATTTGAGAAGGCTTTTGAAGTGGCACCCAAAAAGGACAAGAAGAATTAACGGTAAAATGATGTGCTCGTTAATTGCCAGCAGCTGGGGTCCCTGTTGCCATGACGTTGGAAGCATTGACTTGTTTAGCAGATGCTTTTATCTGAGAAGGCAGGGTGAACCAGGCCCTAGAGCAGTGGGGTTAGAGGTCCTGCTCAGGGGCCCCAAGGTGACATCACGCTGCCCACTATGGGTTTTGAACCCACGACCTTCTGAACACAGCATCCTGTCCACCTGAAGATAAACCTCCATGCTGGGCTCGGAAGTGGGAGACAAGACTGGTCTGCATCCTTCCCCGTTATCTTTCTTGGGGGCCGGTAAAATAAGCCCCACTTGCTCCAGAAGGGAGGTAATATCTTCTGCCACAGGAAACGTGGCTGATTTTAGAAACAGCAACCTGCAGAAATCCTCTATCCCATCCACACCTAATAGTGTCATTTTACCCGATGGACGAGAGCGGTTGACAGGGGAAGTTGAGCCGCACGCTTTTAAATTGATGTATGGAGATTACTCTGCTTTCCAGTCAAGTCTCATTTTGTCCGGTGGATTCCCTCAGAAGGTCAATCCCCCTGTGAGCTTATATTTTCTGTACATCCCGCCTCTTGTTATGGATTTGGCTTTGGCTCTCGTCAGCTCCTGTCGACTGCGCCTTCTAACATCTGACAGTTCATTTTGTTAAACTGTCATAATGCAGAAAACTGATATTTTTGGCAACCTTCTCCTGAGCTTCCCGTTAACGTGAAAACAGTAATAGGTATGGAGACGTAAACTAGTTTGCCTTGACCGGCAAGCAATTTTAAGTGAACTTAAATGCACGTTCGAATGCTTAATTTTGCTATCGTTTTTTGGACATTAATGAAGCATATTCTGTGTTGTCAGCCTGAATGCTTGCACATTCCTGACTGTGCCTCTCTGTTTTCCCTGAGCTGTTTTCTGGTCTATAAATAACGCTCCTTTATCCCTGTTTCTTGCAAACCAGCGATGATTCTGACTGTTCCCAGCGCCATTGCGCTTCTGGGTGACAGACAGACATAACACACCAAATCTGTCCTAGATTTCTGTGAGCGTTTTTGGCAGAAATACGGCCTTTTATCATTCAGTTCTACTTTTAACCCTCTCAGCCCCTGTGGTTCTGCACAGGAAGCCTGAGCTTCCCATTTTCCAACTTCCTCCATAATTTACTTGCGCCCTCTCCGCATTAACGAAAAGCTCAAAATCATGACACGAAATTGCTTACTCGCTCAACACTCGTAATTACTGAGGTCGAGGCCAGGGTCTTGCGGAAAGGCCCTCGCTGGGACTGCGACAGCCAGCACCCCTGGCAAGCAGGGAGCGAGCGCAGAGCTCTGATTGGCCGGTGGGACGGACAGGGTGCAGCCGCTGTGTGGCCTACTTTCCTGTGGTATCGCGGCCAGCGCCCGTGCTCACGCTGTGCAGACTGGGCCTGAATTTCTGCCCAGTAATGCCACATGGGAGGGCTTCAGCTGGAGGGAGAGGAAACGCAAACAGTCATTTTGGGTAAATGTGAACCACTTCATAAAAACAAAAAAAAACAATGAATGAAATGTATATAAGGTGTAAGGTACATTTTGTTTCATTTGTGTGTCTCCTGAGCTATGCTGGCCTTTATTTCAATATCATTTGGTCTTTTTTTGGTTCTGTTGTCAATGTCACCATCAGTGTTTTAAGCGCTTTCATTGTTTTTATGTTTGCTGTCCCTCACAGATTCTGGTCTGAGCAGCCCTCTAAGCGAAGTCGATTTTGACTATGAAAGTTAGTTCTGACCTATACAGTTCTTGTTTGTCTTTTTTGACTGTAATTTTGATTTGTACCGTCCCAACTTTTCAACTGTTTTGTTTTTTGGTGTTAATTTTCTGTTACATAACATACATTTCTAATTACTTTTGCATTCAGCACTAATTTCATTTACTTTGTGACATTGTGCATTTGTCTAATTTTCCCCTTTTGATTCGTATCTGCATTGCTGTGCTCTCGCAAGCTACTGCCTGCTCATTAAGTCACTGTAACCTCAGTCACAGCTGATGTAGAGATGGTCGGTTTTACAGACTTCCTGTCCCCCCTCTCTATTCACACTCCTCTCCCTACTCTCGTTCCAATCTGAAATTACGGGGTCTTTGTGGAGGCAGAGATAATGAGCAGAATTAATTAAACCAACAGTAAACAATGGGCTGACATTTTGCAGCTTCCCCCCAATCAAAAGAAAACAAGAAAATTTAGGTTTCCCAGACATTGTTTTATATGTAAATAAATACATAAATGCACCTTCAGAGCTTAAAAAGCTATCAGAGGAAATCATTAATTTAGAGAGGCGTCAGACACGACTGGAGCACCAGAAATGTGAGCATGCAGATTCAGGTTCCTTTTCCCCTGCACATGGTGAGCTTGCTGAATTTCAGGGAGCAGAACAGCGTCGCTTTGGAAGGGGCGCTCTCCAGCGACAGACAGGATACAGACATGTCCTTGAAGCAGTTTAGTGTGCAGTTGTGTGTGGCAGAGCAGAGCATTGTGATTTTGAATGTCTTTCGAGTAAATACGCTCAGCACACTGTGAGACAATCAGAACGAGGGAAGTGGCTTTAGTACAACAAACTGTCTTGTCACTTACTGCAATAGAACATAACCGAGTGAAACTAATTATGTGGATGTACACATTATACAGAGCTGAAAATGAACAGAGGAGCATCATAATACTAGGATAAGCTACCTTGTGGTATGAAATAGATCAAGTTATGTTTTATGCAATGGAATAAATTCAGTGAGAGGTATATTTGAATTTGAAATCCATATAACATTTTACTGGAAAAGACTGGTTCTGACAGGCAAACCATAGTGGGTAATACTGGTCTAGGGCAGGTACGGACAAAAAAGGGACGAGGAAGATGGATGATGGCCTGAGCAGGAATAGTGTTTTTGGAACTGTGTGTATCATGCGGACAAATACTTACTGTGAATGAGAGGAGATGGAGTTGATCTTTAAAGTCCGATCACCTCTGGATTTCTATTTTTAATCATTTTTCTCTACTGGAGAAAATTTTGATCTGAGAATTTCTTCAGGCAGATGATCATGCCTTAGGTATTGCAGGGAACTGTTTTGAAATGTGTGTATCATTGACTTTTATTTTACGTTCCAAAACAATTTGTGCTTCTGGCTAATCAGTCAGTCGAATGAAATTAGAAATATATAATACAAGCAGTGATTTAAAAATGGAAACACATGGAAAATGTACCATCCTGCTCAATTCCTGACACAGAATCAGGTAGCAGCTGTTCAGTGTAAGTCAGCTTATGATAGTACTTCCATGAATTGCTGTTTTTGTCTTTGAGTTACATTCAAGCTTTTGGGAAGTTGCGGTAATTATGTCTTGCAGCATATTGTCTCTGCTCTTCACATTCCCAGTGCTGCTCGCTGATGTACACGCATTACTTTCAGTTCTCACCGGGGCAGTTCGGCTTTTGCACGCGCTCAGCTGAGCGGCACGTCTTTGGAATGTGGACGGAGGCTAGGGGGAGTGGACGAGACCCAGGGAGGGACAGACGAAGCCAGATGGGGGCCCACAGCCTTGATGCTGTGAAGGGTTTTCTGTGAGCGGGAGTTTCCACACTGCTAAATGCAAACCCGCATAAGTTCATAAATGCACAGATTTCAGAATCAAGCCTGTTTCCTGTCCAAAGCATAGACATTTATTTGCTATATTTCTGACACCAAACACATTCTCATACATACATACATATATATTATATGTATTTACACCTTGCATCCATCAGCTACATGCTAATTTTTTGGCCCTTTCTGTTATCGCAGTCCACAACATTTTTTCATATTTCATTTAAGTGCTTAACTGCTTCATGGGGCGCAAATACTTAGTAGTAACCCAGTTACAACCGAGGAACAAATCATGCACAAAAATAGTCGCTACTTGAGATAAAAGATGCATCACGATTCATTAATGATGAACAAACATGAGGTCAGTATTTCACTTGTGATATTCATGACTTGTTCCTTCAGTCGTTCACAAAGGTTTAAAGAATTAACAGGTATATTAAATACAGTAACTGCTTGAGAGATATCACAATTCATTAATGATAAATAAACATGAGATCAGTATGTAACTAAGACTTAGTTTGTGTTTAATTAATACATAAGTAATCACATGATACTATGTTATATGTGTCCCATCAAGTAAAATGCTACCAAAACATGAATATATGGCAAACAGTAGGTTAGTTAAGTGGCCCTAACTCCATCAAGGAGAGGACAGACCACGCAAGTATGAATGCTGAGCTAGTCTATTCAGAGTGGGGTACATTCCCTTGGTGATACCGCCTGGATTAATGAGAGAGAGCTAACGATTCTTATTTTTCAGAAATCTGAGCAGAGTTGTTTAGGTTACGTAACGTGATTTGGTCATTTCGATCGCACCATCTGGTCCCTGACCATGCCGCGTTCCGATTATAGCAGTGGGCTGTCGCTTTCGCCCGAGCACCAGCCCACCACCAGCGGACGGCTAGCTAAAGAGCGTAGCCACACAATAGAAACAGGAAGGGCTGGCAGGAGTCAACGTCAGACGGGCACGGGGAACGGGACCTGGAAAGGCCGGGCAGATATCCGAGCCAAGGACAGACATGGTAAACACCACAGCAGGCGGGCTGCGGGGAAACCAAGTAAGACGGCAGACAAGGAACAGTACACCTACATCTCAGACAGTAAAGCTTTGACTGGATCTCAGAAGAACAGTGTCACATGTGAATAGGAACTTAACAAGGCCTAATTAGTGGCCGTGACCGGATTACGGCAGGACACTGGAGCTCTGTGTTCATCAGATCTTCGCTCATGGAAGCGTGGATGACAAGCAGATCTGGGTGTCCTCTCATAGCAGGACAGATCTCGGTTAGGTTGTTCCATTTATTTATTAACTAATAATAATAATCATTTATAAATGTGTTTATTCACCTGATCTGTCCCGCAGAAATGTACAGTAGAAATAAATCAGGTTTCCCTCCTATGGCAGGTCAGGTCTGTAAAGGCTTATTCCATTCTTAAGTACTAATGATAGAAATATGTCTTTATTCATGGCTTGTATGGTAAAAGTGTGAATATTGGTGCTTTACGTTTTTAACTCGTCATTATTGTGTGCCTGCTCACAACACAGTGGCTTTGTAAACTGCGGCCAGATCACTGCTCCTCAATTCAGACATTTCTTTAAAATAACATTTCCTGTAATGTCCTGTTTTAGGGTTTAAGTAACGTTGCTACTCTGATTTGACAATTATTTTTATTTATTAGAAT
Organism: Mormyrus proboscirostris; assembly: GCA_026779585.1. NCBI lineage: Eukaryota > Metazoa > Chordata > Actinopteri > Osteoglossiformes > Mormyridae > Mormyrus > Mormyrus proboscirostris. Next base: position 3,173,217 of record JAODKF010000038.1, on the reverse strand, counting down.
TCCTTTGATAAAGTTGAACTAAAGGTCCGAGTCATTGATTTAGCAAAATGTAATAAGATCCAGATGACAATTAGACAATGAGGACACTGACTGAAGGGGAAATTGGACATACCTAATTTAATTATACCCGTTTAGCATGTTTAATTACATATACTGAAGTCTTGAAAATTTGATTGCGGAAATGAGTACATGAAAATATGACATCTTTAAGGAGAAACGTCCCACAGTAGTAAAGACATTTAGGTGCAGTGGTCTCTGTCACTGCGGCATCTGAGTCACCATGGATGTGAGTCGCACAGGCGCCAAAAATAACTGAAATTGAAAACTAACTAAAAACAAGCCATATACATCCAGCTCCTGTGAGGGCTTTGCCAGTGTCAGTGCAGACGGCCCCTAACTGTCACTGGTAAGGGTGCAGGTTTGGCAGACGGCCCCTAACTGTCACTGGTAAGGGTGCAGGTTTGGCAGACGGCCCCTAACTGTCACTGGTAAGGGTGCAG
>JAODKF010000038.1:3146376-3164905 GCA_026779585.1 Mormyrus proboscirostris | reverse complement strand
GAGGGCGGAGCACCAGCGGGAGGGTGGGATGCTGACAGGAGGGCGGAGCACCAGCGGGAGGGTGGGTTGCTGACAGGAGGGCGGAGCACCAGCGGGAGGGTGGGATGCTGACAGGAGGGTGGGATACCAGAGGGAGGGCAGGGGGCTGGTGAGAGGGCGAGAGTCTTGCCTCCCCTAAAGAGATACCATAAGCAGCATGAAGGCAATGAGCTCCTTGCCTCTAAATCAGCCATTACAGAGACAGCCTGGAGAGTTCTAACGCCTCTCTCATTCCGCGTCGGCCTGCTTGATTTCCCCTGATTCCCCCGGTGTCGGGCTCTCTAGCCCTCAGCCTTCACGTCTCACACCAAGGCCCTTGAATCCCATCTCTCATCCTCTATTCTCCACCCCCCTATGCCCTCTCCTCTGTGCGCATTCAGCACTCTGATGTCATCCGATTGGATGGTCAGATCATTCTGCGGTTCAGCCTGGGGGGTAGAGGTGGATGGTGTGAGAGCAGTGACCAAAAATGTGTGGGTGCATCCCAGATCACACCACTCTGTGGCTGCATGTGCCTGCATGCCATATCAAGGCATTCGGGCCACTAAGGTAATCTGTCTATAAAAAATTAGCCTGTCACTCAGCATGGTGAAAAATAAATCCGTTACAGACAGCAGCTCGGAAAGGTCCGGCTCGAAAACAGAAAGTAGGCCGCGATTCTTTTAATTGCAATGTTTATTTATTCATTTATTCATAAAAGCCTTTGTCAGGAGAGCAGAAACACTACATTGAAATGCAAAGTCCTCCTTTCAAGAGCTTCCAGGAAGAAAGAAAACTAGATTCGGGATGTTGTGTGACGCTGTGCAGAATCCCGTTCGCCTCCCGGCTCGCGACTGGAGGACATTTGCAATGGAAATCGGTGTCAGATGCAAGTCTTAGTCCACATTGACCCATCAGTGACGCTTATCCAGGCCCAGATAATGGTGATTGAGCGATAGTCTCGATGTGCTCAGTCATTTGTAACAGCCTCCTGCTTTCTGCTATCAGAGTGCCTCTCCTCGCCTGCACCTCCCGTCGCTCCAGGCAGTTTGAATCGCCACTTTAACACCCTCTACTCCTCTTCGTTCCTGATTCTTCTATCTCTCTCCCCCTCCTTCCTCTTCACACCATCGATGTTGAGGATTCCGGGTGTCATTCCGGGTGTCGCGAAGCCTTGGGTCACCGTGGGATCGTAATTGACCGTTTCCGTTGAGACGCACGGCTTTCAGATTCGTCACGGGGTAGTGGCTCGGGTCTTGGTGCTGTCTGTGTTGTCGTGACAACCACACGTGTGGTCCGATGCTCTGCAGAATGGCTCCAGTGAGAAGCGAGAGGTGCGGCAGTTCCAGTTCACGGCGTGGCCCGACCATGGGGTGCCGGAATACCCTACTCCGTTCCTGGCCTTCCTGCGGAGGGTTAAGACCTGCAATCCTCCTGATGCTGGTCCCATCATCGCCCACTGCAGGTCAGCGGGCCGTCCAGAGTACCTGTCTTCCCAGCAGAAAATGCTTCTAGTAATAATTGCAAATTTTTAAAACCATAGATGCAACACAGCTACCAGATAGTATACCGGCCTGTGCGTGGTCCCTCCAGCCCCCTGTTGCTCCTGATCATAGTGTCGCTCCATCTAAGGGGGGGGGGCAGCCATCATCTCCATGGTGACTGGTGACTGCTCACAGAGCATGGATGACAGTGTGTCATGTACAGTAAGCTCAGGTTCCAGGTGAATCCTCAAGAATATCCTTTCATCTAAATCCTATGTGAAATATGCAGCTTCGTTGAGTTTTTTATATAGTGCCTTTCACAACCGAGTCGCCCCAAGGCACTTGACAAGAGTATGTGGCAGTCCCTTACTACAAGGTTTATACAAATCGGTGCATGAAACAGGAAAGAGGGAAAGAAAGAATGTCAGAAGACAAGAGGAGAGTATCCCACTATATAAATAGTTATTCTTGCAGTTCGCAGTTTGCTTGAGAACCACTTTCTGCACTGTAGTTCCATGACGGTTCATTGTGGTTCCGCTGTGAGATCTCCTGAGGAGAACCTCTGCCCTCTGCCCCTCCGCAGCGCCGGCGTGGGCCGCACAGGCTGCTTCATCGTCATCGACGCCATGCTAGAGCGCATCAAGCACGAGAAAACCGTGGACATCTACGGTCACGTGACGCTGATGCGCTCGCAGCGGAACTACATGGTGCAGACGGAGGACCAGTACAGCTTCATCCACGACGCGCTGCTGGAGGCGGTGGCCTGCGGGAGCACTGAGGTGCCTGCCCGCAGCCTCTACTCCTACATCCAGAAGCTGTCGCAGGTGGAGAGCGGAGAGCACGTCACCGGCATGGAGCTAGAGTTCAAGGTACGAGAACCTGCAGAGCAAGACCGCCAGGGCATCACAGCACTGTTCTGACCTCCTAATTATGGTGGTTAAATAACATCTTTGAGGTTTTTGAGACTGTGATCTGAAGGACAACAATGTGGAGAATTAATGACATTCAAAGCAATATGACATCCATTTAACAACTGCTGTTCTTAATGAGGACAGAATAGCAGGTACTTAATAGTCAAGTTGCTTGAAAGGAAGAATTACAGCATCTTTCAATGGTATCCCACAACTGGGAGACACTGCTAAGGCAGGGAGTGTGTCTTCTTACCCAGAGCGGTGTTTTAATCTGTGACATGAGTCAGAAAACATAAAAGGATGCACCCTGAGACTCCGAGGGGACTGAGAAATCCTGGGTAAACATCGGAGCTGACCGGCGGGCACCAGGAGGGCCAAGCCTGCCCGCCATGTTTTATTTGCTCCTCCTGTTTCGACTGCAGAAGCTTCTCAGTTATCCATCTGCTGGGAGTTTTCATGCATCTCCAGGTATTCCTGTGAAAGGCACTCAAACAGAATCCCGGCCAGGGACTGGGCGAGCTCCAGGTGCGGCCTGCAATTTGGCCCAGAAAGAGGCGGCTGGTGCCATCTGACCTGGGAAGGGAGACAAGTAACAGGAATTACAGGAAGAGCTGAATATTTTACCATATGTATAAGCCCATGGATGCAGGCTGGGGTCTTAGTCAGGGCTCTCAGAATCGTGCGTAGGCTGTGTCACTGCATCTCCAATGACAGCATTGATGATAGCAAGCTCTTATTATGAAGTAGAATCAATGGACCTGTGCCGTTGTTGTTAAGTGACCTAGCATTTCCAAATGGTTAACAAGCATTTATCTTCTCATGCTTGACTTAGCTCGGCCCTGGACTTGTGGAAAGGTAATGGTTTTGTCAGTGATTAAAAGAAAGGGTTACGTCATGTCAACAGCCTGAAGTGTGCTGTTAAACGTTTCCATGATACAAGCCTGGAATTATGACAGAGATTACTATAAGGCATAAAAAAACTCATGAGGGTGAAAACAAAGCCTTAATTTGCTAAAACCTGAATCAGGTTTCTCATGTTATCAAGCTGGATAAAAGGTAGAAATCTGTTTTGTAAGAGCTCAGCCCGGTCACTTACTTAGTTATGTAACAGATACTTTCATCCAAGGCGATGTACGATGGCGCAGGGTCAGTGAGTTACTAAGCGATTGGGGTTAAGGGTGTTCTGCTCAAGGGCCCACAGTGAAATCACTGCTGACCACAGGAATCAAACCGGCCACCTACTGATCACGACCATGACAAACTAAAGACTCCCCCCTCATCCTTTCCACTTCACAGCGCCTGGCCAACTCTAAAGCCCACACGTCTAGATTCATAAGTGCCAACCTCCCATGCAACAAGTTCAAGAACCGCCTCGTCAACATCATGCCATACGAGACGACCCGCGTGTGCCTGCAGCCCATCCGGGGGCTCGAGGGCTCTGACTACATCAACGCCAGCTTCATCGACGGCTACAGGTGGGTTAGTGGACCAGAGGGAAAGTCAGTGGCCACCTCTTTGAAGGACATGGGATTTCAACAGCCCTTTTTGAAGTTCAGGAACTTGGTTCCTGGTTCTGAGTTCTTGGGTCATCTCGACTGGGAACTTTTATAATTAATTGGCCACTTTTTCCCTGTTAATATGGTTCAGGAGCTCATAGCCAGGAACTAGGTTCTTGAACTTTGGTGGGAAAGCGCCTCAAGTTAGCGTTGGTGTTTGTGGTCAGCCAATCAGCAAGTTTATCACTATATTCCCCACCCCAGTAATACCTGGGTGAATGAAAAGTATGTACCCCAGAGAAGGTTTCAGGAACTACCTCCCAGAAATTACAGTCAGGCCAAGTTTATGCAGTGAAAACACAACAGAAATTCCTGGGTCCTGAAAAATGTTCTAATTCCAGAAAAAAGTGCCTTGCGTGCGGTCAGGAAGCACACAGCTGTTTGTGACTGGGCGACCATCGGAGTAAAAACAGGAAATAAAAGTATCATCTTTCCCTTCAGTGTAGCTTACTTGGTTCGCTGGGCCTTGAGTGCAGTTGTGCAGTGTTGTTTTTCTGCTGCTCCCCGAACAGGCAGCAGAAGGCCTACATCGCCACACAAGGCCCCCTGGCTGAGACCACAGAGGATTTCTGGCGGATGCTTTGGGAGAATAATTCTACGATCGTGGTGATGCTGACGAAGCTGAGGGAGATTGGAAGGGTAAGGGCCCCCCCCCCTCCCCCGACACACCCGTGTCCTGCCATATCCATTGAGAGCCCCCCGTTTCAGTCTTACCGTGTCCCATTTTGCCCCTCAAAAAATGTCAGCGCTAAATCCTGAATGCTTAATGCCGGGTCAGAGGAGGGAGAATATTTAATAGCCTCTTCCTGCATGCGGTTATAAAGGTCAGATCTAATTATGATTCAGTGAATTAGATTAATTTATTCTTATCTTGCTTGTGCGTGTGTGTGTGTGTGTGTGTGTGTGTGTGTGTGTGCGCATGCAACCACAGGAAAAGTGTCACCAGTACTGGCCAGCTGAACGATCGGCCAGATACCAGTACTTCGTGGTGGATCCCATGGCAGAGTACAACATGCCTCAGTACATCCTGCGGGAATTTAAGGTCACCGATGCCAGGGTAAGTGGAACTTCACGCGAAAACCACCGTCTGAACATTGCATTCCGGAATGGATTGGGGACCGGAGGAATCCTGCCACGGATATTAGCAGGAATGCTGCCTTCTGCCTTATTGCCGCCGTATCCAGCTGCGAGACACACAAAGGCTTGTCACTCCCTCCAGATGAGCATGTGTGCTAAATAAGAATGGCTGTATGTGGCTGCTGAAGGTAATTAATGTAGAACACAGAAGTGCTAATTTGCATTTATCGTGCGGATGTGAAACCAGCCGTTCGTGTCCGGCAACCGCGTTTCCGCGGATAGGCCGGCATTGCATCACCCGCGACGCTCCCGACCTCTGCAGGACGTGACCCTCTTACAGCATGCTGGAGATTGCAGGCCATTGGTCCCACAAAGATACTGAAGAAGATGAAACTGCCTGAGATAAAGGGAATGGGCTGATGTGCAGCCCTGGCAGACCTCACATTGGCAGGGCCTAATCGCGGCTGAGTAATCAAAGCAGCCCGTCTGGTAATCAGGCTGTGTCCTACATGACATACCTCCTGATAAACGAAAGGGAGCTCTAATCAGAGGTGACTTCAACAAGGAGGGGGGCTCCAGGTATGCTGCTACACCCACTGGCTCCCCAGGAGAGAGGCAATCATGTGTTTAATTAGACAAAGCAATGTAGCACGTATCCTCCAGCATGTTTACTCTTCATGTGTGTTTTTTGTTTTTTTTTTAATCCTCCTGTTTTACACTGTAATGAAGGGGGTTAGGGGCTCCGTCGAATGGGCCGTCGTTCTTTAGGAAGGATGGGTGGAAACGTCATAATTAAAATTTGGAGTAGCATTCCACTTGAGGCCGGGGGAAACGGCTGCGACTGTTAATGCGTCCGGAGCCGCGGCTGCTGGTTTTAAGCTTTCCGCTTTTCTGCTGGGGAGAGGAATCGAAATGAATTGGACTTGCTTGTGTTGAGGCTAAAAATAAAGCGATCCTCAGTAGGTGCCAATCTGCACCCCCCACACACACACACACTCCCACACACACGATGCACGCGCACACACTTTATCTCGACTGCAGCATATTGTATTTTGGCGGCCTCCCCGTCCACATCATCCGTCAGATTCTGCGATGGGCCACTTGAAAGTGGCATGTTCCATCGATTGGTTCCAGATTATTCCATTTAACACCGTCTCCAAAATAAGACATTGTCACGGAGAATGCGCTATTGATTTCCCTTAACAGAGAGTTATTCCAGTGAAAAGCGGCAGATTAAAATAGGTATAAAAGGAGGAGGAAGCCGGAGCCAGATGCCTGCCGCCAGATCTTCTGCGAATTACGGGAGACATTTGCCTCTTAGAATGTTCTAAAACAGTGTTTCCCAATAGGGTCCTCGGGGACCTGCACACAGTCCATGCTTTTGTTTCCTCCCAGCTCCCGGAAGGGAGCAAAAATGTAGACTGTCTGCCAGGTAGCTTGGAAGGAGCAAAAATGTGGACCGTCTATGGGTCCCAAAGGACCAGGTTGGGAAACACTGTTCTAGAGCATCAGGCACTGAGAAACTCTGTGTGGGTTTTGTCTGCAAAGGCAGGATTTAGATTCCTGAGTTGTCTCACGACTGGCGCACCATCCCCTCCCTCTGCCGACAGGACGGCCAATCCAGGACGGTACGGCAATTCCAGTTCACCGACTGGCCCGAGCAAGGTGTGCCAAAGTCTGGGGAGGGTTTCATCGACTTCATCGGCCAGGTGCATAAAACCAAGGAGCAGTTTGGGCAGGACGGGCCCATCTCTGTGCACTGCAGGTGAGCTGCCGATGGCACGAGCCCAGGAACCAAACACACGTGGCATTTCCTAGCCAATAAACACACGGCTTTCCCAAGCACTTAGGTGCAGAAGAATCTAGTCAGAGTGAAGATTTCATATATAATTAAACTGGCAGCAGTGTTCAGTCCCTTGACGGTGTTTGGCTGCAGTGGCTGATTCACAGCCGTGATCAGGGGATCAGTGTGTCGCCGCCGTATCATATACGACTCCCACACTCTTTTAACAAAGTAATGTCTTTACCAGATGTGACGTACGCTTTGCTCTTTCGTCTGTGGCTCTTGGGTTTCGTCTGACGTCTCTCCTAAGTAATAAAACCAAGCTGAGGAATTATTTTATTTTCGAAAGGCTCTTTATGCGGCCGCTGCTTTTCTCCCTGCCGTAACTCTGTGCTTTCTTTCCGAATGAGCTTTGTTTTTCCAGCCTCATTTGCAAACATAGCTGGTCGGCTCGCTGGAGGCTGTCGGCGCGTCCGGGAGGGTAAAAGGAGGATGCAGATTTAAAGCCTCCATTTAATGAATCGCTAAGCTTCGCCCTACCTGGCCTTAATGGAGCAGAGATCGTTTAATCTCCTTCGCCTTGGCGGGTGCCTTTTGCGGGATGTGTTCTGGATTTAATGAGTCTTGTGTGTGCTTCCATTCTAATTCCTGCCTGGACCACAATGCTCTGGTGCAGCTGTTGCGATGCAGCCCCCCCCCTTCCTTCCCATCAGGCCCTGCTGTAATGTCACAGGACGTTTAGCGTGCCCTGCAGGGAAGGGATCCATCAGGCAGGACTTTAATGATTCTGAATTATCTCCCGTCTATGAGGAGTTTAACAGGCGTGCGAGCCGGCGATGAACATGGTGGCTTGAGGTCTGAGCCCTGTGCGAGCCGGGTCTGTCATAAAGGGAATGCTGCCCCCGATGGCACCCACCTGCGTCTGTACGCTTATCTGATGTGTGTTGGGGTCACGTGCACGCTGAGCTCTGATCTAATCAGCCACTGGGTCCCGGGGGCAGGAACAAGGGCACAGCAGCGTCCCTGGGGTTTCGGAGCTGCTCTGGTCTGTGTCGTCACTCGACAAAGGATGGGCCTCTCCACAGTCACCCATCCTCCGCACTCGGCTCTCCTCTTCAGACGCGTATGACACGTCTGTGGAGATTCCAGCAGACGCTCTCTCTGTCTCTCCCCTCCCCGGCCATCTCCCACCCTCCTATCTAATAGCGCCACATTGCTTTGTTATTAATTGCCTGATTACTCCCAGTGAATGGCAATGCAAATCCGTTTTTTTCACTGCCACTGCACGGCTGTCACAATTTGAAAGTCTATCTGTTTAAAGCGCTTATGCAGAGTCTAAGCCATGTGGCAGACTGTGACCGGCCTCCCGGAAGGGCTTGTTTTCAGTCTCGCAGGCGCTTGATTTTGTACGGTGCCATGAAAAGTGAAGAAGGACAGACCGCAGCTAGCATCTCTCGCTAGCCTCCCTCGCTAGCCCCCCCGTAGGGGTCTCTAGCCGCACCAGACTCCGTTCTCCCGCCAGTCTAGGCAGAATTCCACATTCCTTTAACAAAATGTATTTAATTATGTAATTGTTTGTGTCGTTTTTTGTCGGCAATTCATTTCAGTTTATTTAACTTGTTGAATGTTTGTAAAGGTAGAACTTGAGGATATTTACTTTAGCATGATGGCCGTTTTCAAGCAGTTAGTGCTGTTTTCTTAAGGGATCTTTGCTTTTTTGCATTCAGAAATTATGACTTTTTTTTAAAAAAAAAAAATTTGTTGTCACATCAATTACACTGGTGAAGTGGAAGTAATTTCACACCTAAAGAGCTTAAAGAAGGAACCATGGAGCATTCCAGAAACAGAGTTTAGGGAGAGTTTTGGGAACTGCCCGAAAAAGATGCGTTTCTGTGTCTGGGTCTTTATACTTTCTTACGAGGCCAATTGCCAGCCAATAAAGTAAAAACTGATTTTTCAGGTACATAAAATGCCTGTTTCAGAATTTTTTGAGATATTTTAAATATGACTCGTGCGGCTTATAGCTGGTAACCATGGTCCAGAAAGGAGAGGAGCAGGAGGAGACATGAGAATCTGAGGGCCCACGACGGAAACACAGCCTTACGGGCAACAACCTCACATCAAAGCCTCACGGGTGACAGAGCCTCTCTTTGTCTGTCGCTTCAGTGCTGGTGTCGGACGGACCGGGGTCTTCATCACCCTCAGCATCGTTCTAGAGAGGATGCGTTATGAGGGCGTGGTCGACATCTTCCAGACCGTCAAGATGTTGCGAACACAGCGACCAGCGATGGTTCAGACAGAGGTGAGACCCCTGTCTGCTATTAGCGTCTACACCACCATTAGCTATTTTTGACTCCCTTTCGAAATTTCAAACAGGATTATTTCCTGCTTTAGCCGCAAACATGGGAATTTTAACTCAGATGAAGATGTTTTTTTTTTTTCCACATCACAGAATTTGTGTTTTATAGATATATATCCTGACAACAGATATGACGTCACTGAGGCCAGCATAATGACATCTCATCTCTGCGCTTTACTCTGTGAGCTGTCATATGAGGGATAAGTGCTGACACAAACTGTTGTCTTTTTTTCTTCAACAGGATGAATACCAGTTCTGCTACCAAGCAGGTCTTGAATATCTGGGAAGCTTTGATCACTATGCAACATAAAAAGCCATTTACTCCCCCGATCCCCTGCCCCGTTTTCCACCCCCTGTAAAGTCTTCTGAGCCACAGAAACATGCTTGAAATTTTTAAGACGACTCGAACACCAACATGAATATAAAAACGACTTAAGGTAAATCAATCAAAAAAAAATTTAAAATAAACAAGAAGCGAAAGGATAGCAACTGGATTGGGGGAACACGTTCAGAAAGAATCCACAAAAAACATTCATGACCCTCAATCACAACTCACCTGGAGCTCAAGCTGAGGGGGTGGAATCTAAAAAAAGTATCAGACTGCTAACCTTACCTCAAGTGTCCAGATGTGGAGGTCATTAATATTAATTATCAGTGTGTGTCCATTCCAACACTTAAGCGAAAACGCTACAACGTAACCACAAGCTGGAGGAGAAGAATCATACATTTGCATCTGTAGTTTACATGAAAAGTATATTCTTGCTGTGGGAAAGGAAGGTGAGAAGATTGGGCTCCAGAACAGCATTAGCACTTCCTTCGAAGACCAGCTTTGAAGGTGGCGACCCAAGGTGCACGTCCTCTTAGAAGATAAGTCGGCGGACGCGTGAAAACAGGAAGTCCCGTCCGAGAAGCCCAGTAAACAAATGCCAATGAAGCAAAGTCATAAGTGATGACTCTCTGAAGTTACGCTCTGCTTCCCAGAGGGTTCAGACTTTCTGTAACTCTACGTAGGAAACGTGGAGCTCTGCGTCATTCTGGCAGCACTCATGCTCCTGCAGAGCTCAAAACAGCAACCAAAGTTTTGGACTGCCAGCAGACATAGAACCTTTTAATCAATAACCGTGGTGTTGAGACAGTTTCTTTATTTCTTATATCTTCAAAGCTAATCATGGCAAATGTGAGTTCTGTGTGTGGCTGGGAACATGAGGAGTGGACAAACCAAGCAGACTGTGTGTCAACAGCTGATCTCTCATTGGTATCCCGTCCTTGCAGATTTGGCTGTGAGGCCTAAAGGAATTCACACATTTTTTTTTTATTTTTTTTATTTTTAAAAAAAAAGAAAAACAATTGAATCATTTTTTACATGTGTTTGAGTCATGTATGGAGTTTGGATATGACTGTAAGGGAACCTGTTGGTCCAACAAATGAAGGTTGCAGACAGAATGACCATGGAAGGGATGAAGACGTGTAATCTAATAAAAAAATAATTACTGTTTTGGCAGATATTCATTTCAGATTTTATTTCTGCCATTGTTGTTACTAATTAATCATACACAATTGTCAATACCAACCTTGCTGCTTATTCCTTGCTGTACTGCAGCACTTAGCTGATGCACGGCTGTAGGTGAGCAGTGAAATGCGTGGCACAAAATGGTGGATCACCATCTAGATGCTTCCGTCATCAGGTACGACCCCATGCTGGTGTGTGTACATACTGTGCATCCCTGCCCAGGTATCTGAGAAGAGGCTCGTGTTCTCTGACCGGAGTCTGCCGTTAGTCAGGATTGCATCTCAGTCTCCCGTCTGGCCTTTTAGGCAGCCCTGAGAGAGCCGGAGGGCACGGCCTGTTTCTCCGACTGCTGTGGTGTGGGAGACTGCAGACGGAGTCTCCTTTTGTGCTGTAATCAGCCTTGGAAAGTAGCACTTTACACGACGGCACCGCCGGGCCTGCAAATTGACCGGCCGGGATGCGGGAATAAGCCAGCTCCCTCCAGCACGCAGCACATGAAGTGGAACAGGGTTTTTTTTGTGTGCGACACGAAACGTGAGCCGTAATGACCTCCTGCTGACAGCAGTGCCCCCCCCCCCCTCACTCCGCTTCTCTTTACTTCTGTGGACAAACCTGCCATTTCTGATTGGGATACCTTGGTGAAAAGAAATCCCAGATGCCGATCCGTTTACCGTAGTCGGAATATTCTAGGGCCCGTCCGCCATCTAGTTGTCTGAAAAACACCCTTCCGCCAGCTTCTACCAGGAAGGCCTGTGCATAGACTGGGCCGCTCTGGGGTTTGCTTTTAGCCTGAAAGTGAATTCATTGAGGATCTTTGCTAGATGTGCTCATTGACAGAGTTCTGAAAGGTGCTGTGAGTAGTCTTTTCTTATTTCCAAAAAAAAGCCTTATTGTTATTGTAACATTATGAACCATTAATGTTGTATTATTATATTTTAATTTGCATTGTTACATTTTTTAACAGAGATATTGTTCGTGTTTTTAAGATTAGATGAAAAAAAATAACAAAATGCTTAATTGTCCATATTATGTTCAAAGACATTCTATTTTTTCACTGTAGGGATGTTAGTTCTAATGTGTGGCTGTGTGTGTGGTTATGTATGACGTGTATATATATGACATATATAATTATGCACGCACATACACACGCACACATATTTAAACTTATTATAAATATATAGATATATGATACTCAGATTGTATATCTTTTAATTTTTTTGGTGCCACTCAAACGTTGAATCTCTCATGTATGAAAATCATATTTGATTTTTTTTATATATAGTCTCCATTTCTCTGGAAACAAACAGCAGTGATATCTAGCCAAACACCATCACCGCAAGAGTTTAGATTGCTACTGTAAGGTTCCCAGGAGTGGGTGCATGTCCCCTGATTATTCGGAACAAACATAATAGTATTTGCAGAAGTATTACTTTACAAGTAGATGAACATGTCTACAAAATACTGAAGTGGGCGTAACAGGACCATAACTAACTATTGCTGTACAGGGTTGGGCTTTTTTAACCATCTCTCTCTGGATTTTTTTATTTCTGTTTTTTTTATCTGAGTAATCTTAGATTAATCATGTGTTTATCGAACATGAGTAATGAATCAGAATATAATGCCTGTAAATATATTTGTATTTTATAATTGTGCCCTTCTTCTTTTAAACAAAGCTTAATACAAAAATACATCTTTTCTGTTACCCGCTAACGTCTGTATTTTTCAAGGCCCTCCCCCCCACCATTCTCTATCTCCCTTCCTGTTCCTCACTTTTTATCACTGCACATCTGTAGTGTTGCACGGTGATCTTGCAGGGTCTGTGTTCTCCTGTTGGATTATGGGTGTTTTGCTGGGGGGGCCAGCAGAGGACCGACCTGAAACTCGCGGCTGACTGCAGGCCAGTGTGCCTGTTGATTCCACTCCCCCCTACATTTAATCCCCTTAATTTAATCCCCCTCTAACTAGTGTCCCTTCTGCAGACTTGCGTAACAATCATCTAACGTTGGTCAGTATCAGTGTGTCTATCAATTATTGGAGGATTTTTTTTTTTAATAGTGGTCCCAAAATTCAGAAGGACCAGAAGCGCAGTGCCTCACACGCCAAGTATAGCCGGCCGTAAGCTGCCCAGGATAAAGGCACTACCTGGCATCATGTTTCTCCCTGTTGTTCATTAGGATAGGCTTGAGTGACAGATTCATGCTATTTCCTCGATTCACTCCTGCCCCGATGAGCCGCTGTGTTGTGCGAATTTCGTTTCTGTTTATGATTATACAGAAACATCGCTTTTTTTTCCGTACGAACGGCCGAATGAAATTGAAATGTATGAAGGAGCAAAGCAAGGAGAAGCCGTTTTGAGGAGATGAAAGACTCAGGGGCCACACAGTAGGGAGGCGGACACCTGCTGGCATCCCGTGAGCAAAATCGGGAAGTGAATACGCTGCCCGCCCGAGCAGCCGTGACCGCGAAGACTGCCGGACGCCTAAGGGGCCCGCTCTGCGCGCTAATCCGTGACTTTACCGGAAAGTTACCAGCCTTAGGACTGAACTACAGCAGCCAAACGGAACATTTTGCCCAATCGGGAAAAAAAAGAAAACGAAACATAATAAAAAGATTAATAACATAGCAAGATGTGGTGAAAAATGAACTCATACACAAAAACGTTCTTTGTACGAGGGCCAAGTGCTATCGCTTTCAAATTGTTACTTCTAACTGAAATAATAATTGGTTTAAAACCACTGTGTATGTAGATATGTTGACTTTGTATTAAAGAAAAGGTTGTCTGAAAACATTCTGTCAATCATTTGTTTGAATCTTTCCTGTCTAGCCGATGGTAGCATCATTTCCACGTGATCTTTGTTTTATGTCTTCTGGTTTTTGGCATCTGAGCAGAGAAAATCGCAATCAGAGAATGTGACGTCACTTTTGCCGCACTCTTTTAATATGAGCAATGGTGAGCAACGCAGACCTAAACTCATATTATTGTAAAAGAGCAACGTGGGTGAATCCCCGATTGAGTCCTGAGCTTTGATGAATGCCGTTTCACGCAGTATCATCACTCATTTTACATGTAAGATATAGCTACAGATTATATATTCAGATCTCATCATGCAGGTTTACTGTAGGACATACCCGGAAAACGAGAGCATAGATGCCAAAATTAAATGAAAGAAGGCAAAATTAAAGGAACAAAGATTTTATTAAACAGAAGATCATTAAAACAAAGTCAGGGGTTAATTTGAACAGGTCCCCCCGCCCCCCCGCAAAAAAAAATGATTCGGAATGGAATTTATGTAAAGTGATGGGTCACGTGTCTTAGAAATCAGCTTATAAACTGAATGTGATAAATATTAGTAAAGCATTTACTGATTTGACTGGTCATTTTAGTGGGTTTACTCACTTGCCGTTTTAATCTGTGCTATACATTTCTTCTTAGATACTTGAAACATAACCTGTTGTGTAAGGATTATTCATTTATTCTTATCTCATATGTAAATCTTGAAGTGGTTCTATTCCAATTGTTTCTCCTGTATCACTCATGAGGTTTAGCGTGGACACGCATATGAAGCAATGCTGTCCTCTTGTGGTCATCTGGGGATTTACTTCTCAATGATGTCAATATACCGCAGCTCGTCACGTGTTTGCGATCGTCTTTAAAAAAAAAAACATATAAAACTGACTTCCGTAGTTTCTTTTTCTTTTATGATAGAGTCTAGACTGCAGTCTCACTCCGTAGTATTGTGTACTGTGTCAAAACAGTAACACCACACTTTGGTATTTTAGCCAATTGCATCCTTTCTCGCATCCATCCATCCATCATCTCACTGGTACATCCTGTAAGGAATGTCAGTTCTCTCACACATGTAAGTCAGTTTTCTAGCGAGCTGACTGAAAGGTTGAGAGTCCGCCAAAGCACTGCTGAAGCACCTCCTGGCTCATCCATCTCGCCTCATTGTCAGCTCCTCTTGTGCAAAGGGACAGTGCTGACAGATCACCGTGATTAAGACCAGATAATGCTGGTGAAGGGGGGATTTGTCATGTGCGTCTTCTCCTCCTTTTCCCTAACCAAGCCTTTATGAGTCAAATTTACAACCTTCAGGCTGCTTTTTCAGCTCATCTTTCCTGGTATCTCCCATTAGCGTTTTCGTTGAGCCCAGTCATTCTGCCCCACAGTATTAGTAACAAGTGGCTGAAGGGAAAAAAAAAAACTCCAAAAAAGGAAATTAGCGGGTGCATTCCGTGATACTGTGATTTAAAGTGCTTGCATGCTGCAGGCTTCCCGTAGCATTTCACTCCCCACATACTGAGACTGCTAATTCATCACCTTTGAGTGCATTTAAGGATCTGCTTGGACCGAGTTTCTCAGAATCTTGCAAACATCCACAAGAAAAGCATTACATAGAGATTGATTACAGCAGAAACAAATTCACATGCACACACTTTAAATGTCTTTGCAAACCAGTCATAATAATCCATGTTTTTGTTTACACAAGTATTAATTTGTTTTACGTTATATTTAAATGTAGACTTGTGCTCCGTAGGAAACATATCGATTCACTAAAGCTGCTCCACTGCGATCGTTTTTGGTACGAAAAGACGGCGATTTAAAGCCTCTGTTTTCCGGTCCGTGTCCTTGTGAGGCGTTTGAGGGCAGAACAATTCCGTGTGGCGGTTTGCATCACTTACAGCGATTTCACACATCTCTTTGCCCCGGACGATATAACCCCAGCATTGTCTGGGACGATATGCCGCCCTATAATTCCACAGCAGTTAGACATACTTTGTGAGCCGTAATAAACCACCTTGAGAAGAACATCTTCGAGAAGAAACGATAAGTGTGATGGTAAGAAACCTTGTTCGATGCCTTAATGTTAATGTTAAAGAAGCTTCCCATAAGAGCTGATCTGATGTCCTCCTGCAGTTGCAAATATCAGACGGCGCTGATTTGCTCAAGCTAACAAATCCCTCCGACCTGGGTTTGAATTTCAACAATTTTGGATCTGTATGAATACTCCATCACAATCCTTGATGTTGAGTGCTTCGGCTTTCAAGTCAGAGACAGATAAAGTTTAAAACCTGTTTGATGAGTATGATCACTAACACAACAGGCTGCAAGATTCCCCTTTTTAATACTATTCGTGTCAGGTGTGCATTTAAAAACACAGCTGGTGGTTACTGTCATTGATTATACATCCAAGGTTACTCAGAGCAGATTATGGGATATCTGTGAATTATTTAAGAGGGACACAGGGCAGAATTCCATCCATCCATTTTCTGTACTGCATATTCATTACAGGGTCATGAAAGGCCTGGAGTAAATCCAAGGATATTTAGGGCACCCTGGTAGGAGAAACCCAGCACAGGATTCCAGTACAACTGCATTGTTAATAGTTAATCGTCAACAGTTAACAGGAACCGAAGCAGCTTAACGGATAAATATACAGCTTCTTCAAGTTAATTCAACTGCATTTCCAAAGTTAAAAAGGTCCTCCTGAGACAGAGCAATGACTAGAAAAACAGAACGAAATGTCAGATTAGCTCAGTCTTTATGTCCCACCTGCTCGCATCACAGCCAGCTTGTCTTCTCCACAAGAATTAAAAAGTGCACTGATCGCAGTTTCCATCCTCAGGAGCTGAAAGCACAGTGACAGAAACAAGGCTGAGAAGGAACAAAAAAAGCCCTCATGCATATTCTTTGCGTAGCTGTGTGTGTTTTTGCAGTCGTAGCCACATAAGTATGTCTGCTTTGCTGAAAGTTTTGTATTTCTTTATTTGGGTTAATGAGATTGTAGACAACACACTGAAATATACTACGTACTGTACTATGCTGCTGATAATGAACTGTGCACTCTGTGTAGGTGCTGTGAGTGAATTTCCATAGCATGAGGAGCGTGTCACAGGGACGAAGCAATTCACTTACTTTCATATCACCCTAACGATGCCTAATGGAATCCCCGTTCTCTTCCTAAGCATCTCCTGTTTTTTTCTGTTTCCTTACACACAAAAAAATACCTGGGACACCCCTCCAAATCATTGAATTCAGGTGTTCCAATCACTTCCAT
Source organism: Mormyrus proboscirostris (assembly GCA_026779585.1). Classification (NCBI taxonomy): domain Eukaryota; kingdom Metazoa; phylum Chordata; class Actinopteri; order Osteoglossiformes; family Mormyridae; genus Mormyrus; species Mormyrus proboscirostris. The sequence continues at coordinate 3,148,148 of JAODKF010000038.1, read as the reverse complement.
AGCTACTGGAGTATAAAATCAAGCACCTAGGCATGCAGACTGCTTCTGTAAACATTGGTGAAAGAATGGGTCACTCTCAGGAGCTCAGTGAACTCAAGCATGGTACCATGATAGGATGCCACCTGTGCAATAAGTCTGTTTGTGAAATTTACTCGCTACTAAATATTCCAGAGTCAACTGTTAGTGGTATAATAATAAAGTGGAAGCAACTGGGAACAACAGCAACTCAGCCATGAAGTGGTAGATCACATAAAATCACAGACAACGCATGCTGAGGCGCACAGTGTGCAGAAGTCGCCAACTGTCTGCAGAGTCAATACTTGCCCGACTGCATTGTGCCAAGTGTAAAGGGGTGATTATGGTTTGGGGTTGTTTTCTCTGGAGTTGGGCTTGGCCCCTTAGTTCCAGTGAAAAAAAACTCTTAATGCTGCAGCATTCAAAGCCATTTTGGGCAATTTCATGCTCCCAACTTTGTGGGAACAGTTTGGGGATGGTCCCTTCCTGTCCCAACATGACTGCACATCAGTGCACAACTCAAATTAAGGACATGGATGAGCGAGTCTGGTGTGGAGGAACTTGACTGGCCTGCACAGAGCCCTGACCTGATGAATTAGAGCTGAGACTGTGAGCCAGGCCTTCTCTTCCAACATCAGTGCCTGACCTCACAAATGCTGTCCTGGAAGAATGGTCAAAAATTCCCATAAACACTCCTAAACCTTGTGGACAGACTTCCCAGAAGACTTCATGTATGTGTAAAGGTGTACTTTTTGGCAATATAGTGTATATTTAACTGTTTATTTTTCATTCTGATGGCACACACACACACACACACACACATATATATATATATATATATAAAATCTGTAGTTTCCCAACAGAGTATTAGATCGTTTGTATTCATAGCCTTGGTTTTACTGAGCTAGTATCAGGGAAAATTCATAGCAGAGTCTTAAAGCACTTATGTAAGTCGCTCTGGCTAAGGGCGTCTGCTAAATGCTGTAAATGTAAATGCAAATGTAAATATCACAATTAGAAAGAGTTTTGCAAAGTGCTGAAAACATTTAAAAATGTAGATGGTTCATGATTACTCTGAGCTGCACCAATGTAATTAAAAACAGATTTTCTAAATGTATCACCTTCCTGTCTGGATCGTGTGATCCCATCCCTCAGCTGTGCACTGGCCTGAATCAGGGCCCTTCTCCATGGTTCCCTGTCGCGGAGGCAGCCAGCCGCCTTCCTCTGCACGCTGCCGCTTCCAGGTGAGACGCGAGGTGACGAGTTTCACGCCGGGTTTGGCTCCAGGCCCGCAGATTAATCACCACAATTATCTCCTTACTGTGATGTACAGCGGAGCCTGTCTGCTCACTCCCGCCAACCACTGGGTGGATGACAGGCGGCGCCTAATTACCGGAGAAACTTCGAAGTGCCGGTAAGCCGCGGCTGCTGTTACGCACCAGGTTCCGTCACATGTGTAAGTCAAAAGACGCAATAATACCTTCTGGCCGCTAGGTTTTCTACAGCAAGTCGGTGTTCAGTGAAGTTGAGCAGTCAAGCTTAAAGGCTGTAGCCCGCGATGGTGAAGAGGCTTCAACGAACCCGCCTTAATAAAACTGTAAATATAAACTTGCCACCCGTTCCATATTTTACGGGCCCGCCTCGTATTGTGCTTTATTTTTGTGTCGATTAAATAAAATTATCCGTCTCATCTCAAATTCTTATTATAAGAATTAAATAGATTGAGGAGTCAGTCGTGCAGACTGCACGACTGACTC
>JAODKF010000038.1:3131044-3146276 GCA_026779585.1 Mormyrus proboscirostris | reverse complement strand
TGACTCCTCAATCTATTTAATTCTTATAATAAGAATTTGAGATGAGACGGATAATTTTATTATTTACGAAATTACAAAACAGAATATAATGATGAAACAGTGCGCCTTATGTAGAGTTTTTTCCATGCAGTGAAGCTCAACTCCACGTAGTCTCCGTCTCTGGGGTGAATTGCCATTTCCGAAAGCCAGAGGGCGCTCTACTTCCGAATACCTCATCACATTACAGGCCAGTGCAATTATACATAGTGTTTTTCTTCATGGACTGCATGGTGACCCAGTGGTTAGTGTCTGTGTGGGGGGAGGAGTTTTAATTTTCTCCTCGTGTTGTGCAAAGGCATCTGGGCTAATTGGCATTTAGGCACTTTATTGCACATTATTTATGTAGAAACATACCACAGATGTTTGGGGTTCAGTGCTAAACGTGAACTACAAGACAATGTTGCAAAACGTACAGGAGAAACACAATAGCTCAATACGTGCAAAAATTTTAAAAAAGAGACTACAATGGAAGTTGTAGATTTACAGAAAAGACAGTGAAAGACATCTTAGGACAATAAATTAACATCGTTCACTCCTCCCGTGTGCCACACGCCCCCTCATCTACCTCTTGTGGATTCCCCATGTTCACCCGCTGTTTCCTGTTGCTGTCATTTGTTCAATGTATTTAGTCCGCGTTTCATGCCTTATCCACACATACACGGGTATTTTTTTAAAACGTACCTGTTTCTATACGGCTTGGGCTTTTGTCCACACGTAAACGGCGTCTAAGGTCACTGAAAACGGAGCTTTTGCAAAACTCCATCCAGGGTGAAGATTTTAAGAAACTCCGTTTTCAGCGTCGACATGTAGACAGGGAAAGCAGAGTTTTTGGCTTGAAACGTCACTTTGTTTAACGTCAGAGTGTGCGCTGTTTGCTGTATACATTAGGCGAGTTTGAGCAATGGCGGACTTAGCTGAAATAGCGCTTGTGCTAACCTTGCTGACAGGACTTCTTACATGTGTACAGATAAATGTCGAGTCACTCTCGCATTATATTGATCAACAAAGGTGTCGGAATGTGCGCCATGGTTTTCAACTTAATAGGACTGGCAATTAGGCTTCTGATTGGCTAACATGGCAGTACGGATAGAGTTATAATGCTGCCTGTTGGTTTGGCGTGCTCTTGACAGCGCATTTTAGCAGTTTCATGTGGATGAAAATATTTTAGAATGCAATGTTCGTGTGGACGGGGATTTTTTTAAAAACGCAGAAGGAAAAACACCGTTTTAAAAAATACCCGTGTATGTGTGGACAGGGCATCCGTTTGTTTCCCCTGTCTGGTCATTGATGTTGCGTGTGCTTTGATATTCTGTGTTTCCTAATAAACCCCCGCGTTCCCTTATTTTGGACTGTTTATGTTTCCACGCTCCGTGTCTCCCCGAGTCGTGACAATCAGAGTGTTAAAAAAAAAAACTACAAAGGGAGACACAACTATGCAGGGATCAGTCTGCAAATTCCACAGATGCAGAACCGACTGATAAGTGAACTAGTACAAAAATTGAAAACAGCTGTTCATTGCAATGCAAATTAAGCTACAGTGCACTTAGGCAGTGGGGGGGGAGAGGTGATGTTAGACAAGGCAAATGGGGAGTGGAGTTCACCTGGCCAATGCGATTACCACATTACCTATATGCAAACTGCAGAGTGTCGAGGTGGGAGTTTGTAATGAGCTTAAGGCAGAACAGCAACAGGCACTCAAAGGTTTTAATAATCGCTGAGGCCATCAGTCATTTAGTACATTGACCTTGTCTTTCTTTGTAACTGGATAGAGTCTGGGGCCCTGCATGCTTGTGGAGATCTGTTAAAGATCCACAATCAGATCTGCGCTGTGTCTGCTGAGACATTACCATGCCTGCTCATTCTCAGATGTTCAGCTTTCAGAAGAGTCTGTGGACTCTTCGTTCTTTGGGGGTGGGGTGCACAAGGGTGTCCAGCAGCAGGACTGGGTGTGATGAGACGCCATTGGTTACCATCACTCAGGTGGCAAATGGTTTTCTTTGACTGTTGAGGTCAAACTGACAGTAAGACTTGTGCTGATTGGCCAAGGTGAGGGAAATTTGGGGTCTCATATGTTTGAAGCTGTTAAATTTCTCAATTCAAGTTTTTTTTTTTTTTGCAACTTTGGGTCCTTGATTATTTTGTTGAGCTGCTGCTTTGCATTCCAGCCTATTTAAGGAGTTTAACAACAGCTGACGGTCTTTGTTGACTTAGTTGGATCAAGTAGAAGTTGTCCATATCTTTGTATGCCGCTGTCAATAGAAAACTTAAATACCTGATAAATGAGTTTGCTATTCAATATTTCTAAATGATTTATGTGGAAATAACTTATGTGGCAAAGAAACTTGTATAGGACGGTTTAGCCTGCGGTAAAAGGCTCTGAAAATGCTGTATTTCGACTGAACCATTTTGATATTAATAGGCCAAGTAAAAACTGTTCATTAAAACTTATTTCTAAAAGTTAATTAGAATTCAATTTTATTGCTTAAGCAAGGAGGAAATACACATTCATCAATTACACAATGGTGTGACTGGAGAGTCAACGTTTTAACTAGCGAGGTTAGACTTTCGTGGGAAAATGCACTTTTAAAGAGCATTTATTGTATGTTTATCTTGGTCGCTGTTGGGAGCTGTGCCAGGACCCCCTGACCCTACTTGGAAGTCAGAGCCCTCCCACAAGTAAAGCGCCGAAATGCATCAGCTCAGACCGGCTCTCTGACCGCCGCCGGCGCGCAGCAGCTCAGCCTTCCGCCGCCAAGCGAGCGTCTTCATTTCATACTAATTCATTGGTAGTGATGTCAAGCAATGATATGGAACAAAATACAGATAAAGTGCAACAAAGAAGGATGATTGAATGCCTATAAGGTACGTCTTATTTTAATTCATTGTGGTCATTTTAACGTCCGATCATAAATACGTACGTACACAAAAATGCATAATAATCGTGTCCGTTTATGGTAACGTATATGCAAAGTAACGCGTTATATTACCATTTAAGATATAGTAGGCATGCGAGGTTTTTAGTGTGTATAGTGATAATGATCAATATTTCTATTATGCAAAACTTAAATGCAGTGGATATGCGTAGAAGTTTAAGTGAAATATCATCCACAGGTTGCGAAAGACGGCAATGTCGTTTCTAAACGATCAAAGATAAAGATTAGAGACGTTTTACCGGCCACATGCAACAAATGCATTAGAATACTTATTGTTTGAGGACGAATAACAGGGAAATACTAAAATGGATTTTCGGGTTAAGTAATGAATATTCAACAAGGCAACACAACTGAAAAAGCGAAAGCAATCTTCATTTTGCAAATTAGAAACAGAACTCCAGAACTTCAATAAATAGAAATATTCTCTGTACAAGAAGCTTATTTGCTATGTCTGTCGTTTTGTTTTTATACAACATGAATACCAGTGTTAGTGTATTATAGTGCTTTGCCCTCTCGCCGGCTGGTTTGCCCCTCTGGGATTGTCTAAGGGCGAGTCGCTGTTTCCAGCTATGCGAAACTCAGTCCTTCGAAGAGAGATCTGTCCAACATCTTAACTCTGCCCTTGATTCTTTTTTCTTTGTTATACAGAAGATTTGTAAACAGTGAGTATTTTGATAGTATTTTGTGAAAGCAGTGATTAAACGGGACATGGCATAGAAGGCCATTATTAATATGAATAGGAAGTATTTTGTCTTTACCTGCTCCCCCCAAAAAATGTGTTTATGCTTAACCATTTTATTCCTATAGCACATAATTAACCAAAGTAGCTCTTGTTACGATTTTTCCTGTTAGCCCTGTTTAGCTTGCACGCCCCTAATATGACAGTTATGATCTACATGTTTGTTTATTTTTTATCTAAAAACATCTTCCACATGTTGACCTCTGTGTTAATTTCTTCCACTTCATACTAATTAAAAACACAGATGCCCTTGGCTGTCTGTCCAGTCTGTGCTGTCCGATAGTGACATGCTCAGTTCTCCAGTGTATGATATTTGTAAGCATTCTTTGATTGCTTATAAACATTACCACATGCTAGATGTTGGTTGCTAGTGTGTGGGGGGAGGGGAGGGGGTTATGTTTATATTACCATTTTTCAATTCCCTCAAGGATTTGTGAATGCAATCAAAAAACTAAAAATGCCAAAAATCTAAAGCTGAGTAGGGGTTAAGGTCGTCATGTTGGGATTAGAGTTTTCCCCATAAAGATATAATTACAAACCTGTGTGTGTCTATTTACATGCAACAGCAATAACAGAATAGTGAGTGTGACAATATGCTGCATAGAATGTCAAAAAAAAAATAAAAATAGCAGTTAAATCCGATTTTCTTTTGCTTTGAATCAAATCTTTTTATGCTACATTCTGCAGGTTCATGAGTTCAGTCTTGATAAGGGCCTCAGGAATGTTTATCGTGCAAATAATTTTGGATAAGAATCATAATTTATTTGTTCCCTTTGCTTCTGAGGATGCAGATGTCCCTGGTGGAATGGGATCCCTAAAGTCTGTAATGCATACAAATTTATCTCCTCGTGATTTTAGAGTTCCATACACGCAGGAACATCAGCAGGAAGGTGAACCAGTCAGAAGCCTTGCATTTGCCATGTACACAAAGTAGAATGGATTTGTTTTGGCGGTGGTATGAATAGATAATTTAAACATACAGTCAAAAATACAGAAAACGATAAATGGAATAAAGATGAAAAGAGAGACAGAATGAGAAAATGTGTTAATGCATAAATAAATAAATGAACTTCATTTCAGGTTGGGTTATGTGGTACCTGAAGATGTTCTCTTGCTTAAGCATAGAATATGACAGTACAGAATCTGTACTGTATTCTGTACTATATAACGGACTTCAAGGGACCTGGTAAAACAGTCTGTTATATCCAGAGTTGCTGTATTGCCAAAACACAACTACAGGACACCATTTACTCATGCCACACCCCAACAGATACACTTGTTGTATACACTGTACATGTAGTGATCCAACTTTACCTGACCATATGCATGACTATCAATAATCCCGACTACGTATCTGCGCTGGATATCACCGGCACGCCACGCGCCTTGTAGGCGGAGCCTGCTTGTCCGTTATAGCCGAACAAAACTACAGCTAAAAGCAGCCCTGGGGACCAAATTGTTTCCCCGTTATCAGCAAAATTCCATTATATGCGAGTCAGATATATCCGATGCCTTTTCTGCATGTTCATAAAGGTGCATGACCGGTGTTCTGACGAGTTCAGCTACCTATCGAGCCTTTCTGCACATGTGCAGTTCCACCGTTTTGGGATTAGAGTTGGGGTAAGGGATTTAGGGTTTTTTGGGGGGGTTAGGGTTAGGGCTATGGATTAGCACTACGGTAGCCTAACTCGACAAAGTAGCTCAAGTCGACAGAACACTGGGACCAGCCGACCTCGTCCGTTATAGACGATATTCCGTTAGGCTACAAGCAAGTCCATTGTAACAGGATTTTACTGTACTGATAATTAGTCACAGTAATTATGTGTTTACTTATTCAGTGACAGTAGTTATTAATATTTATTAATGTTCAACTCTTTTTTTTTCCACTTGCTTCATCAGAACGTAACCCCACCATAAGTCAACAGGCACCTGTATACAGCTACTCTAATACCTAAAAACCTAATAAACTAATTACTCATAATGTGAAATTGCTGAGGAAGGTTCTGGAGCCATGGCTGGTGTGTATGTGGGATGGCATATGCTCCATGCTCATCTGGACCAGGGGCATTAATAATAATGGCACTTTATTGATCCCCGTGGGGAAATTCCCTTTTCACCTCCCCCATCTTGCTCTCAGTGACACACTGCTGAGCGGAGAGCCCCCGCCTACCGCAGCAACCCCCAGAGCTATCCCGCCGATGCCATGACTCAAAGGTGTAACCTGACAATCACCAGCGTTGACGCTTAACCCACTGAGCCACATGCTGAACGCATGTTAAGGGCCTTAAACTCCATAGTGTAAACACATATTAACATTTACACCAACACAACCTAGAAGTCACTTGCTATGAGATAATTACGCATGAGTTCCCCAAACATGGGTCATGTTTACAGCGTAAAATGGAGGATGAGTCCCTGCCACTTTTTTAATTGCTCAGTGTGCTGATATATATCCTGAAACTAAACCTGGGACCTGAATAAATTTGTGTTGCCAAATCAATATGCATGGGCTTCCTGAACGATACTGTAATGAGTAATTTGCAATTGATCACTGCATTTAAAACCTGTGATACGAAAAACCAGACATGATGCCGCTTTCCAAAATATGAATTTAGTGACTTTTTTCTCGTTCCTTATGCCAGATAAACAGAAAAGCTAAACTCGGCCATCGCCTGCTCTCTCACCTGGCAGGCGGATCTGGACAGAATACCTGCGAAAGCTGAAGAGGCAAAGGTCCCCTCCCCATTTGACGTCATGACGACTCCGGCCCCGTCTAACGCCACCAGTCCCCCAACATGCTTCGCCGATTACAGACCGCCTTCTCTCACTAACTACACGACGGTGGTCGCATCCGTGTACTTCTCCGCAGTCTTCAGTGTGCTGGGCCTCAGCTCCAACCTGTTCGCCTTTGTGGTCCTGATGAAGACCTACCAGCGGAGCCAGAGCAGCTCACGCTCCTCCTTCCTGATATTCCTCTCCGGCCTGGTGGTGACCGATTTCATGGGGCTGCTGGTGACAGGCTCCATCGTGATCCCCTTCCGCATCACCAAGTTCAACTGGGGCAAGTTGGACCCTCACTGTCACTTCTGCAACTTCATGGGCTTGTCCATGGTCTTCTACGGCCTGTGCCCCCTGCTGCTGGGGGCGGCCATGGCCGTGGAGCGCTTTGTGGGCATCACTCGGCCCTTTTCCCGCTCCACACGCATGTCCAAGGGCCGCGTCCTGAGCACGCTGCTCATGGTGTGGGGGATGGCGGGAACCGTCGGCCTGCTTCCCGTCACGGGACTCAGCAGCTACCGCCTGCAGACTCCTGGCTCCTGGTGCTTCTTCAACATTAGCTCCCAGCCTCTGGACCTGACCTTCTGCCTGATCTTCTCCCTGTTGGGGCTGCTGTCGTTGGCCGTGTCCTTCGTGCTGAACACCGTGAGCGTGGTGACACTGGTCCGCGTCTGCTGCGGCCAGGCCGCCACCATGCGCCGGAGGGATCATGAGGTAGAGATGATGGTGCAGCTCATCTGCATAATGATCATCGCCACCATCTGCTGGTGCCCCCTACTGGTGAATATCCTGCCGCCTCTTAATTCCACACGCTGCATCAGCCATGAGTTTCTCTATACCCTCAAATCTCATTAAAAACAGTCGCACGTTAAACACTTTGTCCATTTATGATAATATATTTTCAGGTTCAGTTACTGGGCTACGACAGCAGATTCTCTCCCAGAACTGCTCTTTGTCTTTAGAGTAACCCTAAGATTAATCATTATCATACCAAAAAGTGCAGTGGCACTCAAATAGTTATATATTTAATATAAGGCAAGGCATGTCTGACTCATATTAATGCATTTGTGAAGCCCTTTTTGTTTTTATCTGTTGGTTATTAATGAAGATGATAACCTTCATGAAGCTTTGTTTATTGTGTATTATCTTTTTCATCGATAGCCAATAGGGAAGATACAAAAGGTCCGTAATATATCTAATATTTGCACCAAACAACCAAAGACCTCTTTTATCAACCTGTTCATGTGAATAATTTAACAGGGGTATAACATGAGGCCCCATTATAGTCTTTTATGATGCTGAGAGCTCAATATTCCATCATTAATGGCCCATCGGGGGTGCTGGACATGTTTTTCTGTGTAAATAAGCATAGCGGCTGCTTTGAGCTCCATCCGGGAAGCGTTTGCTGTCTCCACTTCCTGCACCATTAGCCCTTAGCCGTCTGCGGCCTGCTGATTGCTGCATTCTGACCGCATGATCTTAGACTGCTGGGAATATCAGGAAATCCTCTGTGCTCAGCCCAGTATAATGGGCCTCTGTCACATCTACAAAGATGTCCTCAGGCTGGCCGTCTCCCTTTAAGCTCTTTCTCCTAAACTCAGGGGAGGTCGACATGGCTGAAAGCTCAGGTAGGTCTTTTAGTGACCCACAGTCATGGTGGTAAAAGTTTTTCACAGAGGTGCTCCCATAGAGAACTGGAGTTACATTTCAGCGGTAGCCTGAAAACCACCCTTCCAGTATCAATGGGTGACCTCACAGAGCCTGGCAAGGTGGTGTGACGTTCTCTGGCTCTATTGGATGCGTGTCCACGCAGCAATGCAGTCTGTCTGCTGTTGAACCTCTAAAACAGGGCTTTTCAAACTTTTTGATCAAAGGGCCGCATCAGATTTTTGTTCGAAGTTACATTTTAAACTGAATTTAAAACATGTCTTTAGACAGCGTGTAGTTAGAGTATGGAATAGTCTTCCTGCTAGTGTAGCGGAAGCTAAAACCCTGGTTTGCTTTAAATCAGAGCTAGATAAGATTTTAACAACTCTGAGCTATTAGTTAAGTTCTCCCCAAACGAGCTCCTCTCGTTTGTAAATATATATTTTATATATATATATATATATATATTTCATTCGGGGGGGGAGATCATTACGAGATGTGTGCGTGAAGTGTGAGAGATCCACATTGTATTTTTGCACTTCAAACCACATTAACCATTTTGATTCATAAGGCGCATTATTAGCTGGGCTTGGAGTATCTTGCAGTTCGCTCCGCATCCAGACTGCGGTCCAGACTTTGAGAACCCCAAATCTAAAACCCCATCTAGTTCCTGTTCTTCCTGCATTGACTTCTTGTAACCATATGTGTGGCTGCATTAAGTCCTGTTGGGACGTCCAGCTAAACCCCTGCTGCTGTGAGCCTAGAGTTTATCCTCCAGAATCTCCAGTATCTACAGCAGTGGAGCAACTTTTCCCTAAATCACAACAAAATGTGATTCATCGCAGACACAGGCGGCCCACCCCTCTGATCTTCTGCACCCAAATTCTTAAGTTTAACTTAATTAAATTCGTTGTCATATTATTTATGCAGTTGCCCTTCAGCTCATTGACCCACTGGTTTCTTCAGCCTAATCCAGAAAAAAAAAAGTCTGCATCACACTGTGTGGCTTGTTAATGCAGTTTGTCTACCACCAGATACAGAACCTGCACACCCTTTTCAGAATTAGCATTAGCAATTTGACTGTCTTGAAATGCAGCCCTTATAGCACCCAAAAAAAACTCTGGAGTGCTGTTCCTTAGGAGAGCCCATAGCGCCAATGCATGTGTAGCCCTGCACTCTATATTTGGTCATGTAATTTTGGTAAATATTTCCACGCCTATTCTGAGCTTTATCCTGTACTTGGTGGAGCTAAGTCTCCAAAGTCTGCCCTCTGCTGTCTGGCAAAATCTTAACAATAGGGGGGGGAAGCAAATGCCATCCCAGACAGAGGAAGACGTGCTACTTCCTGGTTTGGGCTGGTTCTGAGTTAAAGCAGTAACACATTAGCTTTGTTTTTGTTTTTAATGCTGTCTAGTGGACATGATTGTTGTATTGCGATTTAGCCATGTGCCGTGCATGTGGAGACATGTGAGAAGGCTGGTTAGAGTGCTTCTGATCACAATATCTAGCAGAGTGCCCGTGAGGCTGAGTTGATATTCACACTCCCTGGGCAGATTTCCCAACAAAGTTATGTGGTCCTTTTTGACTAAGATCACAGATTGCGTGTGCATTCCAAACTGATGTACCGACCTCACCCACACTTTCTTCACCAGGTCTTCATCGCCTGGACCGTACTGTCAGATGGCCAGCTGAAGATCGAGTATCTGCTGCTGGGGATCCGTTTTGCAACCTTAAACCAAATTTTGGACCCCTGGGTCTACATCCTGTTCCGCCGTTCCATCCTTAAGCGCATCTACCCCAGGGCTAACTGGTCCCGTGACTCCATCATGACCATGCACCCCAACTTTTTGGAGTCTGTAAGGAAACTGACGCGTTCGTCACTGGGAGGAGGGCTTGACGAGACCCCCAAACACAGGCCCTCGGAGTCGACCGGCGGATCGCCCACTCCTGCCCACCTGCTGTCCTCCTGACCACACCGACCACTGTGATCCAGAAGCGTCGATCAACCATGGGCCACTTGTTTCCGCAAAGGATCACGCGTCTAAAATGTGAAGTGGCTTTACAGCGCGGCAATGAAGCGAGAGATCAGATGTGAATTGTTTATGTAGGACGTATATATAAACGGATGTCTTATGCTTTGTGAACGGCAGCCAGGTTGTTATCAAAGAAGACTTCTCCAGAGGAATGCGACCTGGTTCCCTGCTGGGTTCTGCGACAATGGGATTTATTCTAGTCCATGTTCTAATGTGCATCTAATTTGTTATTCATGTTTGTATCCATTGGCCGGTACTAATATAAAGACTCCCTCTGCATTCCAAAAATGTACTGAGTTGAACTGATAACTGCTGTATGCATGTGTGCCCTGTTATGGGTTGGCGCCCCCTCCTGCTTTGTGCCCTACTTTGTGCCCGTAGTTTGCAGGATTGGCTCCAGTCCCCCCCCCGCAACCCTGAATAAGATAAGTGGGCATAAAAAATAGGTGGGTTTGTTGTTTCTAGGGCTCCACTCAAAAAAATCATCATGGGGCTTCGTGCCCAAGCCCTTTGTCATCGTTTGTGGCATGGAGATTGGTGAGCTTGGGTTGAGGCTGACTGGTTACACACTGTCTATCTTTGGTTTTCATTCTTTCATGGCGTCGCTGGGATACTATCACCTCGTGGTTACATATAATGTTAACCTTAGCCTAAGATCATAGGTAGCCAGCTGGTTAGCAGAACATGCTGCTTCAACATGTTTGTGTGATATTTAGTGTAGTGACTGTTTGTGGCCAACAGGGGGCCCTATGTGACTGCAGGGATTGAGTGGTTGTAAATACCACTGCTGCATATAACTAATTAATCAAGGACATAGGGAGAATTTCATAGGTAGCAGCATATATATGCTGAACAAATGTCACTATGAAATATTATATGAATAATATATGGTAAGTACATAGTTATGTGTCCAGGTGTAGCTGTCACTGGAGAATATAATTATACTTTTGCATGTATTCATATCTACATTTCTTTCTAAGCAATAACTTTGTGAACTGGCATGGCGCATCACACACCACAAAACTGTATAGATTCCAGTAATGTTATTTAGAGAGAAAATGCTTGTATATCTGAATGCACATTTTGCGTGTGATAGCTCCCCCTGCTGCCTGAGAATTTAGCAGGCGTAATAGCACGTATTCATTTTAGAAGGGCATTTGTGTAACTATTTGATGTGTATATCCCTCATTTAGCCAGAAGTGCAGTTTCAGCAGATATCTTCAAATATCACCAATCGATTTCAACGCCTACCTGCTATTTTTTGATGAGGCAGGCAGCCTCGAGGACAGCTTTATCTCCCTTGTACGTTTCTGCCTTTGTTCTTCATGTTAAAAATAAAAATTCTTTTACATGAGCATATATTTGTTTTGATAGCCCTACCCATTACCTTATCCATCAGACGTAACACAGAAACTCAAAGTGGTATTTGAATGTTAATGGTTTTATTAGCAGTCAATTGATGTGAAGATATACGCCATTATCGTCAGGTCTTCATGAGGGTACAAGGGCTCAAAATGCACCAAACCAATGAACCGCTAAACTATCACACCCAGATTTTCAGATTTCATTTGATATACTCCTTGGCCTTCCATAAAGATAAACATGCAAAATACTGCGTTAGATACAATCTCACTGCTTTAATCAAAGCAGTATTTACAAGCAGTTTAACACAAAAAAAACCCATAAAACTACATATTTTTTGTTACAGACAGAGAGGACTTGTGTAAACTTAAAGTTGGACAGGAAACCTTCATTTTCTTAGGCATGAAGTTGGACAGAGAAGACCTTCATTTATTTAGGCATAAAAGTACAGTACGCATTTTTTTATAAGTATAATTAGCTCAAATATGATGCGGACATTAAGCATTTCCTGTTATATACGGATACAGGAAGGGGTTTTTATATGAGTCTATTAGTAAGTTTGTCAAAAGAAAAACACTAACATATAGTCCTATCCCTTGTTTGTTAGATTTGGTTCAGATGCCAAAATGTCACCTACATTCACTGAAGAGGTTTTATGATTGTTAAACAGATAAAAGTGGTTCTGCTGTACCTCTACACTCTGCCATTCTTTACGTCCCCAATAGCGCCCCACACGTCGAACAAGAAGACATCCGGGAAGGCAAAGTCGCCCAGCACTGAGTCCAGAGCCTCTGCAAAATCATCTGGGTTCTTCTTGTCTTTGCCAGCCTCCACAATAGTGGCCGCTGGAAGACAAAACACCACTTGGGGTCACTTGAATACTACAAAACAAAGAGCTGATGGCGTGAGAGCGCCTCCTCTATGGAAGCGGGTTTGCTCTGACCGCTGTCCCTAATTGTATTGTGTTATACTGTCTTTGCTCAGGGAATCTCAAGACCAAATGTCTGGGATCTCAAAATATGATCACCATGCGGATTCCTTGAATTTAAAAGCAAAGAAAACTTTGCGATTTCTCATTAAATAAGGAAGCCCAACCAAAGATCATTTGCAAAGTGCTGTTTTTGTTTGGAAACATTACTGTCTGTAAATGAAGAGTCCTGCAGAGACTGAAATCTACGTCTGGGTACGTCGAGGATATTATGAGTACAGATTTTCATTTCTGATGTAGAACACATTTTGACGCTAATTTAATCAGGTAGTAACATTCACTGGAAAAACAAATGTAAGTGATTTTCTATTGGAATGACTTAGGCTGTAAGTACATAATTACCCAAAACTCTCCAACAGTAAAACTAACATTTTTCAGGCAGTTCTTCGAATAGTGTGAAAGCAAATTGAGCTGTCATCTTTTTCCCTTTTCGGGATGAGATATTTTGCTTTGGCAGTGAAGAGCAGTCCTCCACTTAAGTAGATAATTACTACTTGATATGGTTCAATGGCTCCAGTGATTAGAAACAAGTTCTGGGAAAGGCATTAGTAATGTCACTGGTATATAAATCTGTGAGAAAGAACAAACTCTCTCTCTCTCTCTCTCTCTCTCTCTCTCTCTCACTCTCTCTCTCTCTCACTCTCTCATTCCTGTAAGGGTAATGATATTTACTGCCCTATATGGAAAAGGCTACAGCTGTTGTTTACGGATGTCTGATTGCATCAGAAAGCAGCTATGTTTTGTAAAAGTTCTGATGTGATCTCACCAAGTTCAAGGTCCCGGATTCCCATGTAGCTTTCCAGCAAGTCGTCCACCTTCTTGGTGGCTCGTTCTTCAAACTCATTAGGCTAAGAGAGAAACCTTCCTCACTGATCCTGGTCACATTTAACTGCCACTTTTATCCAAAGGAACTTACAATACAGCAAAGACAATTCATGCACACTCCCTGGGATTTGAACCCACAACCTTTACAATGTTTGCAAAATTGTTCACTTGCTGGGCTACAGGAGCTTCGAGAGCCATTACAAGGGAATGCGCCAGGTGGCGATATTCAATGTGAAACTGTATTTACTCAAGCTTGCTGAACCTGCTCTGTTAGAGCCGGAAGTTTCTGAGGTGACAGCCCTCACTGGCCAGTGATGAACAAAGTAAGGTCCAATCATAATATTTGCTCCATGTGATCCCGTCGTGTCCCCGACACGGACTCACCACCTCCTGCACAGTAGCCGTCCCTTTGGATCTCAGCCGAAGGGTCTCCTTCCCGCTCACAATCTTCCCTTCGCTCGATTTGGGCGTCCTTGTTCTCTGGCCAATCATGTCTGGGTGGGGTGACGGTACAAGGTGTTACGGCGAGCGGCCTGTCGCCCAGTAATGTCCAGGAGGAGCTCCAAAAGGTCTGGCTAATTTTGGGACATGCTCTTACAGAAAACAAAATGGGTTAACATGACGTTAAGAAACTGCTTACATTTAGGCTTACATTTGTCGCAACTGACTGCGCTCTTGTGTTTCTTCACCTTTGAGGGATTCAGTTGTATTGTACAATGTGATTTTATCATTGTGACACATACAGTGTCTTAATTACTACATAATAAATTGCTAGGAATCAAAAAATTTTCTCCCATGTGCTTTATATAAGTACCGGCCAATGGATCCAAACATGAATAATTCCTTTTCATGGTGGGATTGGGAACACATATGCAAGATTTGGCAGCATTTTCCATTTCAAAATCCAGACCCGGAGCAGCCATATGCCCAGGAGTAGGACTCCGAAAGCGAGCGTTAGCACCCCAAGGACCACTGTCTGTCCGCCAAAACAGCCTCAGCTGGCTTTTCCCGCTAAGATCACATAATCTTATTAGTCACTCTGTGGGATGCTTCCTGCTTCCTGCGGGCTTGTCTCCTTCAAAAAGTGCATGTTCAGAACATATATAAAACCCGGTTAGCGCTTATGGGATTTTAAATCATTTGAAGTAGCTATTTGCCTTTATTGAGTTCTGTTTCCCTTTACATTCTGTCTCATTGACATTGGAATATGTCGCCGACTTTTTAAAAAAAACTTTCACTGAAAACAGCCTCAACCACATGTCCGGGTCAGCATCACTGGGGAGTCTGTCCCACGCAGCACGGGGCTGGGGTGCAAGTCAGCGAGAGGCCGCATTAATGCCCCCACCACCATTCTGTCCTGGCAATCCAGAGACGCTAGGTAGCCTAACTGCATGGCTTTGCCGATGGGAGGGAACCCAAGGGACACTGGGATGGAGCAAAAACATTGACCCTCGGGGGGGGGGGGTCCCCAGAGACCGGGTTGAGAAACACCGGTATGCTTGTTTTTACTTTACACTGTTGGCATTCGGCTGGCTTCAGACTCGCTGTACTGGACGAATGATCAGAAACATGGTTGTGCACAGTTCAGAATTCATGAATTTGAACTGAACTGGAACTGTGGTTTAAATATGAATGCAAGGAAGTAGAATTTAAATTGATTAGAATTTAAAAAAAAACTATATTGTACATAGTCACAGATAACAATAACAATACAGCTTTATATTTCAATACGAATTACGCGTAAACGTTACCGTGTACCACATACACTGTGTCATAGTTATAAAAACTGGGAGCAAAAAATAAATCAAATGTGTCAGGGTCAGTCCCTGTTGTCTCACTCTGTGTCCCTTCCCCGTTTGACCAGCAGGTGTTCCTGGTCATCCCGTCC
>JAODKF010000038.1:3100474-3124921 GCA_026779585.1 Mormyrus proboscirostris | reverse complement strand
GCGTCAAGTACGTCTGGCGTCAAGTGCGCCCCACGAGGACTGGCAAGGAATTATGGGTTCAAAATACAATTAATTGCGATTAATTAATTTTAATCGAGTAATTTCTTATCGACAATTAATTGATAATCGATTAATTGCTTACATCCCTACATTGTACATCTAATAACTACCCGCTGCTTCCTGTCTATTAACCGGTTTTTGATCCAAGGTGCCACAGTTCTTAAAATCCCTGCAGCTTTGAGCTTAAGCAAGAGCCATTGGTGGGGGACAACATCAAAGGCCTTCTGGAAATCTAAGTAGATCACATCGTGGGCCTTTCATAATGAATGAACTTACATTGCTGTTATCAATGCTGTGGGAATGCCGTACTACTCAAAGCACTGCAAGTATATGCATAGAAAATAATGAAATTGTATATTCAACAGAGAAATGAATACACCTCTGAATTAAAGATTGATGTGAATTATAGGTATGATTTCGCACAGTGATAAGCTTTCATTGGTCTTCAGTAGTGGGTGGTATTGCATCGGGTAGCAGTATGGCCTTGCATGTCTGGAGTTGTGGCTTTGGTTCCCGACCCAGCTCTCCATCTGTGTACAGCGTGCAGGGCGTCAGTGTGAAATCCTTCCCACAACCCCTGCCTTGGGCGCTGCCCTGCCTCAGACAGGCTGCATGCTCACTGCAACCCTGTACTGAATAAGCATGAATGGATCCTTAATGGAAATAGCTATTGCTTGGTATGAAGTGGAAGCAACCATATGAGAACCTGCTGTGAATTATCCAGGAGGAGTGAATTATAGACATATATGGTGTAATAAAATGATTATATTACATTTCTTTATATGGTAAAGCAATGCTGAACAAAAGAAATCAGAAAAATCCATACAAGCATGCGTTTAAAACATCCAAAGGAAAATACAGAAATATAAGTATTGTACCCATTCCTAAACTAATAAGGTAAATTATTCTTTGTAGTATAAAAAATACCCACTTGGAGCATATAAACACTGTCATGTTTATATTTCCCACCTAACAATAAATTATTAATCCTTGACCGTTAACCGAATGTTATAACCTCGCCTTGCACCCAGCCTTGTTAATCATCTGTTTCACTACCGCAAGGGAAATTGCTAATGACCCTTATATGGATATGGGCGGAGTCAATTGTCGGGAACGATCTTCTGATTGAAAGGCGCGCCTGACATGACTGGCTCTTCCCGACATGAGGCGGCCTCTCATTGGCTACTGGACTTGGTCCGATTCAGACTCATTTCCTTAATCAGCATCAATGGAGTAGGACGAGAAAAAAAAAACGAAACCGTCCCGCATAGTCGGATGAAGAACGTATAGACACCGGCGTCTGGGAAAAAATGCTGGAAAACAAGAGGGAGAGGTTGAAAACGTTTTTGCGGAAAATAGACGAGAAAGCCATATTCAAGATAAAGCACTTCATGAGAGAAAGGTACAGATTACATATTCCCCTATAAACCGTTACGCGCCGGGACTGATGTGTGGGTCGCCACGAAGGTTTTTAACCATCGTTAGCCGGGTAGCAATGGATACGTATATGTCATATTTCCAAATAATGTACCTTACAGTTTATTTGAATATATTTTTACGTTGGTAGTACAAATAATGGCAGTTTTTTCGATGTCTTTTTTAATGAAATAGTATCCACGTATAGGTCTTAGTTCTGGGTTTTGATGTACACGTTGGCAATTTCCTGTCATTTCTGTGTGCGGATCACAAAATTCATCTGAACTGAAATTATGCAATAACAGAATTCATTGTAACTATTTATTTCAGAAATTATGTATTTCAAGAAGCTACGCATGGGCACGGCAATGTTATTTTATACATGTCATAAAGCTAACGGCGCAGCTTAGCCTAATTATAGGGTACGGTAGATATTTTTTTTCAGTAATTAAAATAGCTGTTGCGGGTAAAAGATATGGGCACAAAGAGAGAGTAAGCCGTTACTGAGGCCTTAACTGGGGATAAGCACTTATCTCGTGCTCGAGCTGATGACGTCAGGCCTTGACTTTGCACATCCGACATTTAAACTGCACATGGAGTCGAGTTATCTTGTCCACTACGGTCATGGGTTTTCCTTAACACGTCCTTAGGAGTTTCCAGCCGTAAGGGGCGTTGTCTTCCTACATTTCGTTAGAGGTGAAAACTTGACGTGAATATTATGCAAATCATAACATCATTGTCCTTCTTTATTCAATGGTCGGTGTTGTTTATCCGCAGTAACAAAGTGGCACTAATGTAAAAGATGCATGCATTCATGCATATGTTATAAGATGGTAATGGGTGATTAAAAATAAAAAAGTGCGCTAGCGAGCAGATACAATGAAATCTATTCATTTGCTGTAGCATGAGTATACACGTAGAAATTACATATATAAGGAGTCGGACATTTTGCTTCTTTATCTTAAATATGATAACTTAGGAAAGTTAAAACAGCAGGACTGGTGGGGGGACTATCAGAAATGCTTGTAACCTTGTTACAAGGTTCTGAAAAATACTGCTATTAAAGGCTGTATGTTTAATCTGCAAATCGAAACAATAATGTAAAAAGACACATATAATGAGGAAGATCTCTTTTTGTGAATGGTGTGATAAGTGTAATGAAAAAGTTATGGTCTATGCCATTTCCCAGTCTCTACATTTGTGAATTGACTGATGTTCCTGGTGGAAAAAGAACCCTGGCAGTGAAGTTGTAGTTTTAGGAAACACATTCATCTTGAAAGAAGATATTATGATGTGATATGAATTAAATCTAGTGGTGCCCATCTAGATGTAACTCCACTATCATCAACCCAAAACAGGGAGCCAGTTCGCCATTTAAAGTTCATTTAAAATTATCATATACCAATGTACGGCATCAAAATCAACTAAGTTTTTTTTTTTATTTAAGGGCGTTTTATATAATTTACTTATCTGGGTGAGATTGATACTGTTTATTTATTCCAAAAATACTGTTGTGAGTGTTAGATAATCTGAGTGAGCAGGGTTTAATTCTTAACCTGTTTGGTTGTGTAGCACAAGATCTGGCCGTAATAAAATGTCACTAATTTGTTCTTAATTTTTGCTTTTTGAGTTCTAGCAAACTGCAGAAGCCTTCAGGGTTCCACCATAGGGTGTTCACTGTTATGACATTAAATATGTCTGTGAAACCTCCCTATTATTATATTTTGTTTTATTGTCTTTGGAAACTTGAACAGTAAGTATTTTCAGGCAGTAGTAAAGAGAGTGCTCTTTAACATTCAAACTACTGCATGCAGAACCATTTTGGGTATGGCACTGGTAAAATTTATTCCAGAAAATTTCACCACATACAGCTGTGGGTGGCAGAGGTGCTTAGACAGGGTGAAATATAAGTAACTTCTGTTACCAAATCATATGTGGTGGCTTTTGAATTTTTTGTAAATTCCCATATTTACCTTGTCTCTAACCCTTCTGGCAACTGATCATTTAGGGAACTGTTGTCTGTTAGCGTAGTGTCTGCGGAGACAGGCATCCTCTGTGTATTCCCTGAGGATCTGTCTGCAGTATGTGGATCACATGATCTGCACAGGCTGAACTCAGGCTCGGGGCTTTTCTGTAGCTCAGAAATGACATGCTTCTCGTTTTCTCCGGCTCCAGAAATTGCTCTACAAGATTAGTTCACCACAGGCAAAAATAAACAGGTGGGAGAGAGCGGCACAAATGTGTGTGCTTTCTGTCTAGCAAATTTACTTCTAATTATTTTTACATTCTTCAGTATGCAAGTTAATATAGTCAGGCTAATTCCTACATGCTAATATGCAAGTGGTTTTGTACTCCTGCCATTTTAATGCCTGTAGATAAGAGCATAACTCCTAAAGTAATATTGTGTTGTTGTTTCATATTTGTGAGTTATTATATTCCACTTTTCGATATCTTCAAACAATGTTCCTAAAACAGTTTTGGATCATAGCAATCTGCCTCCTCTTTACGGACTACATTCTGTCGATTTTAATAATATTTTACTTCAGCTTTTTTTGTTCAAGCAGTGCATTGAGCATGAGTGTTTTGGTTGAGTTCTCTGAATGTTTTCCAGCTAAGGCATTGATCCTGCTCTGCATTTGTCATTCAAAATTTCACTTCTGTTTATTTTTGTATGGCACCTTTCACAGTACTGTTGCCCCAAGGCACTTAACAGGAGTGTGTGAGGCCATACAGCATTTGTGTTGCCTATCATAAATCATACATTTTGAAAATAGCATTTGGTGTGGGTCAGCCGTGTAGGACTGAAAGCAAACCATTCCTCGAAAACTGTCAACCATCATCCAATCATATTTCAAATGGGAACAACCTGGTTGGGCAAGATCAAAGTAATTATGCTGGAATCCAGTCTCAATCTATCGGGGGTTACTTTGGGTTTAAGCCCTAGGAAAATTATTATTATATGTTTTCTGGTAATAGATTAGGCAACAGCCTACTTAAAATCAAGGGTTCAAGAACATGATCCAGTAGTTAAAAAAAGAATTATCATGTAACGGCCTTTTTGGGTGTATGACTGATGTTTAGCTGGTTTAGTGTCTGATTGGTTATCAGGATTTGCACGGCTTTAAATGTTCACTCGCGACCCTGGGCTTGACCCTGTCCTGTCTTTTCTCACTGAAGTGTAAGTACTTCCAAGCAGCTCAGTTTCCGAAGCTGGCTGATTATAGAAGCTTTTTAGTGAATTTACAGATGCTTGTAGGCGTGTGAAGGAAGGTCTGCCTGCACTGTGGAGGTGTGGCTGTACGAAAGATGAAATTGTTGGTTACCGAAGCTCCCATCATTCCTTTTATCTGGCTGTTAACTGCTCCAGATGGTTGCTTGGTCAGCTCAGTTTAGCTCTGTCTATCTATCTTTATCGTGTTCTGGCATTTAACAAGAGACCTGTCAAAATTCACATTGGGGAAATTTCCCAATAGTAGCACGCAGTCTAAAAACTGCAAATAGAAAAAAGCACACATACTGAAACTGCATTGCAAATGGAAAAAATACAGAAGGGAAAAATCCCGCATATTTCATGCCAGTCTTCTGTTAAACTTATCTTAGATATCTACAGTACTGGTCTTTCTTGTATTTGTCAGCACTAGTGAATTTCAGCCTTCCCAGTATACTGTTACCATTTCCAGTTATTCATGCTATAGTTTACTTACTTATAAATGCTTGTTTTACTGACTTTTTTACATCTATCCTAAGACCCCTTACACAGAAAACACCAGTGTCTCCATAGTCTGATTAAGTGCCTACGTGTAATTTAAGATTAGTAATCCGATCATGGAAACACATTAGAAATCATTGATGAACAAGGTAGCAGTTAAAGTTTCCTTTATGTAATATTATGCTAGCTAAGAAGCAAGGAAGACACTGAGCAGCACAGAATGTCCCCATGTTTACTGTCACTGCTGTAGTCCTCTATATCATTTGAGGAGAAAATTTCACTTGGATGAGAAAGTAGTTTCAGAATCCGTAGATGAATTACTAATGATTACATTTCTAAAACATAACAAGATTAGTATCTTAATCTTAAGCAGCTGCCCTATAGATAGATTTAGTTAGTAAAAATATGGCTTTATATAATAAGGTCTTTAATTTATAGATGAATTCACATGCTTTCGGACTCTGGATAATTGTCAATGCAGTGTTTTATGCAGTAGCTTTCTCAAGCTTTTGCAATGCAGTGTTTTATGCAGTAGCTTTCTCAAGCCTTTTGCATTTGCTGTGCTGTTTTTTTTTTTTTTTACAACCGTGCTTTTAACTTAATGTGGTTCTTTTAGCAAATGCTGCAGTATGAAGTGCTGTTTGGTCTATTTCTTTACTCTCAGTTGTGATGCAATCTGCTTATCCAATGCAACAACAGCACACATGACCCACTTTGAGATGTGAGTTTGTTTCGCATCAGACTGAAGCAGTCAGGCTTTGGGTGGCCGTTTGCCCCGCACTCGCTGTTTTCCTGGAGTCAGGCTGTAAAAAGCAGACTTTAGACCGTGACTGTCGAGCAGCCTCTTGGATCCCAGAGGTGTGGATAGAGCCCCTGCCCTGAGCACTCGCTCTGTGGTGTTCGTTATGGACAGAGAGCAAAGCCTGTGGTACCGTCAGGTGGACGGTGCAGACCCTTCTCCTTTGGGGGACATGCTGAGGTAGGACAGCCCTTATTTTATTTTAATGTTGAAGATGGAGACACTGAGAGACAGACGCTCTCTAGGCGTGTTGGTTTCTGTGGCAGTAACCATATAGCAGTTTCTGTACCACAAGGACAGGGATTTGTAGACAGACTGCAGACAAACAGCAAATGATTTGTGCTAATATATTATTCACTTACTTTTTAAAGTATCTCCTGTAAATGTATACTGGCATTTCTTGTGCTACAGAAAAGAAGAATCCAGGAAAATGTGAATGAAATTTGTGGATGCAAATAAAATACAAATAAAAGATTTTAAGGGCTAAATACAGGAAAGGGCCAGTAAATTGTATAATTCAGTAGTTTACATACCGGATGTTTGTACGTTGATTGTGTGCTCCTGTCTGACATTATGTTACAGTGTCAGTCAGTAAAACATGGCTAAATCATTCACTAGCACACATATTTATATTAATGCATCTTCATTTATTAAACAATAAGTCAGAAATGCAAACAGAACCCTGTGCTGTCATCCAGTTTTTTTGCTTCTATAAAGTTATTTCATGGTGATATCATGCCTTTGTATGTGACGGCCATGTTTGTCGATAGACTCAGCTATTGCATTTAGCTCAGTTTTTCTGACTCTCATGTGGCAGATTATAAGAAGGAAGTGCCACTGGTCACTTTTCCTCAACCATTAATCATCTATCAGCCATCAGAATTAATTACAAGGTCACTGCATGCAGACTTGTAACCTAGCAGATGATAAACAAATGATATAAAAAATGTATCAGTCTTCCCACAGTCCAAAGACATGCACGCAGGGTGACTGGAATTTCTGAATTATTCTGAACTATTCATCAGTAATGTAAGAAAATATTTTAGTTTTTATAAACATGTTGAAAACCTGCATATATCAGGGATGTTATTTACCCCCTGAGGAATACAGTTACATTTTAGTCAGTTTTTGTTATAATAAGCAGTATAGTAGCCTGTCATATTTATGTTTGTTTATTGTGGTAAAATGGGGGACGGCTCTGTTTTTAGTTTTGTGACATTAGTGCATGATGGATCTATTTAACTTTTGGCACAAGATCTTACTTTGTTAATAGTCATACGTGTAGTTGTGTAGCTGTTGCGTAGCTCCTGCTCCAGTGCCGTTTGGGTACCTGACTCAAAGTCTGACTCAAAGTAACCTCAACTTTTTATTGTGGAAGCCTGTATTTTCTGTTATAGTTCTAAAATACTGTTACTATTTTCTGGACTGAAGTCCAGAAATAGAAGTACTGTAATTGAAGTGATAGAAAAAGTACTGATTCACAACAGTATAACAAGCTACTAGGTTTAATCAAATAAATGTCTAGTTTTTTGAGATTTCAATTATTTCCTAGCAACAAATTTTGACTAATCATTTAAGCACCATGGAACTGTAAGGCTGTAATAACTTTTCAAAAATTGTATTCAAATTCATTTTCTCAGTGTAGTAGTTTCTATCGCACATCAACTTTGCAGGAATAACATTTTGACTGAATTTATGAGATTTTTTCTAAATACGCTCCGTGGTTCATTGACATTTTTGAAAATGGCCGTCCACTTCTGCTATTCGTCGGCCAAGTTTTTAATGAAGTCACAGATGCAGTAGGCAGAGATAGTCTTATCTGCATAGGCAATCACAGCTCTTCTAACTTCCATTGACCTTGACCTTGACCCACAATAAACATATCAGCCTTGATAAAGTTTATTACCTGGATTATGGTCAGACCACATTGGAAGCAGCGTCTGATGAAATACCAGCGCTGTGTCTGAGAAGGTAACATCCATTCATCCACTTTTAGCTCATTGCTAAGATCCATCAGTAGTACCAGTTCATCCATCCATCCCTCCATTTTATGTACCCAGTTGTCCTATGCAGGGGTGTGGGTTCCCAGGCCTATCAGCACAAGGCTAGTAGTACCAGTGTGAAGCAGAATTATTAATAAAAACTTTTCGCTGTTAAAGGAAGACGTCTTTGCTAGGTGGCGGTTATCGCTTCGAAGTCACAGACCTGCAGTTTCTTCATCAAGTCTGGTGTTACTTTAAGAACAAGAAAGGATGAACTTTGCCTTAAATTTGGTATCATCACATCTGTACTGTGTACAATAAGGTCAAAGTAAATTATACATGGTAATTCAAGGCCTTTGCCCTAATGTACTCCTGCGCTAATTACCCAGTTTGAATGCTTATTGCAGACTCGGGTCTGTTTATGTTACTGAACTGATATGTCTTCAGTTTGGTCTGGCTGTGTATGTCTGTAGCTTTGCTGCCTTTCCTAGTTTTCCATGTGATTTTAGAGAGCTCAGGCTTTCATGTCTTTCTGATTGCACTTTTGCTGATCAGCTGACTCTGGTGAATTGAGACAGAAGGTTGTAGGCTGAAATTTCAGGAGAACGGAGCTTGTAGGCAGGAAGCCTTGGCTCAGCTGAATGTTTGGTGCTCTGGTTAAGGCATGCGAGACGTCTTTGTCTCCCACGTGACAGAAATGCCGCATTGCTGTTATAAAGTGGCAGCATAAGTGAATGTAGCGCTCGGCGTGACGTAAAGCCTTCCAGTTTGTGCCAGTTCCACATTAATGCACTTTACTGTATGATGTTCACTTGAACGTAGCAGTATGTTTTTAAAAATGCCAGATTTCAGGGATTAGGAGGGTAAAAATGTAGATTACCACAGTACATTATATAAAGCACATTTACATACTATAAATTTCCTGTGTCCTTGAGTTCATAAGATATGATCCCTGACTTTGTGTGTTACACAATCATGTGTTTCAAATTCCGGTATTACAGAGATTTCTAATCTTGCAAGGAAGATGAGCTGTAAAAGTTGTAAAGCTTGTTCAAGTCACTGAGAGATCCTATGATGAATATGAACCGTTCACACAAATGGAAAGCCGGCAGGATAACTGATCCAAATGAGCTGGAAAGCCGGCAGGATAACTGATCCAAATGAGCTGGGAAGCCGGCAGGATAACTGATCCAAATGAGCCAACTCCCTTTAATCCACATCTCGGTTCCCTATAGAAAAATACATTTTTGGCCAGCATACCCTTTTCAGTACCTGTTTTGTAGTAAGGGAAATTCCAGCAAATTTCTATGGCCATTTTGTTTAAGGAGATCCGAATGTGGGACAGACTCATCTGCAGCTCTGCTCAGGATAAGTGGGTGCAAGATTGATGAATGGAGATCAGACGGCACACCAAATGATGACTGCTTATGCTTGTTTATTGTTTTGTTTGAGTTTTGTTGCATTTTCATCTTCATATACACTGTGCCTTGACTTCTTATATGAGGATTAATTAATAGTAAAGTGGTGATGCATATCCGGACATCCATTATTATGACCAATGCATCAGCATTAGTATAAAAAGGTTTGCTTGGCAGGGCTTCAGCTATGAGAAGCGCTAAGTAAAGTCAAAGCAAACTCATACGTGGAAAAGGGCAAGTAGAAAGGTCTCTATCTGTCTGCAGGCCCAGACTGGCCTAAAGTCAGAACATAGTCAATAAAGTGTGTGAGTGGTGCTGCCCTTCAAGCATTTAGGGTAGAATTGTTCACTAAGCATCCTCATAGGGCAGTTTGGCCAATCTCTATTCAAGCTGGAGTTGAGACGGCCTTCCCATGACTGCGTCATTATTACACCGTGTCAGACCATATGGCTAAAAGGCGGTGCATTGTTGTGGCCCCACCCACGGCAGAAGCAGGTCTGTGCAGGTCTTTGGCATGTCGATTTGCACCAGCCTACACAAAACTCATTACTGTGAATTCCAAACGATTCAATCTATTCTGTAAAAATACAGAAGTAAAGAAGATTAAAGAAGAGCCCCCCCGCCATTCTGGTCAAGCTGTAGAGCATGAAAGAAAGACCCGCCCGATGTGTGGTGCGTGTCGGCAGGTGTGTACTTTGCTGATGTTAAGCTCACACCCCTAGGAGGTGTGCCCTTGAGTCATCACCCACTCCAGCTGCATCGCCGCTCTACATCTGACACTTTTCTTTTTGGAATATACATTCATTCAGTGGGACTACGTGGCTCTGTTCCAGGATGTGGAGAAAACTCTCGAATGCTTTAGGTGTTTGCAAGAGCCACCTTTAACGGCACAATCAGAAAATTGATTCCGGAGCTGAAACAAAGGGATGATGGCTTGAATTGTGGTCAATATTTTATTTGAGTTATATGTATTTTAAGAAAATGAGGATTGCTATGGAGAGCTGCTTCAGTTTTCGCTCTGGTAAAGGAAAGTGTTATGAAAGGTATGATAACAATATTTTAATAAAAGGATAAAGATTTATGTAAGTATGGGACATTTATGATATGGAATTTTTTATCATTTATTTTTTTTCTATATGAAACTATCCCTTTTGGAATTTATAAGTAGAGTTTTAAGCTGCGGTCTTTATTTGGGCATGTATTACAGCTTACATAATGTTTGTTGATGCTACGTACCCTTGACTTTTTTGCTTAAATATGGGATTTTAAGTTTCTCACGATAAACAATACATTTACTCCTAGTTTACGGAAGATACATGCACATGACTGAGTATGATGTGGACAGAGAACAGGCATTGGTGTAACAGAACACCACAGCTGACTCTGAATCTGAGACCTTCTGCACGTTGCACTGCCCCTTCTAGAGTAGCTGTACAATCGTCTCTCCGGATTACAAATTTGTTTAGGAATTTCATGTTAAATTACCAGTTTTTGTAGTCCTGCTTAGTGGATGGTTTAGAGGACAGTTGTCCTCACATAGTTCAGAGATTCAGACCATCGGAAATCCCCAAAAAAAAAAATCATCGTAAATCTAATGTCACCAGAATCTGATGTTAGCAAATTTAATCTTGCCCGTTCTTGATTTATACAATAAGGCAGTCATTTCTCTGTGCGATTACACACTCATTTTAGTCTAGTAAAATAAGTCACTCCTGGAACACAAACACCAGGTAATTTTTAAACTCTTTGCTTTAGGATAACTGTTAGAAGAAATGGCAATAAT
Organism: Mormyrus proboscirostris; assembly: GCA_026779585.1. Lineage (NCBI taxonomy): Eukaryota > Metazoa > Chordata > Actinopteri > Osteoglossiformes > Mormyridae > Mormyrus > Mormyrus proboscirostris. The sequence continues at coordinate 3,113,754 of JAODKF010000038.1, read as the reverse complement.
TTCCTTAAAACACTGACATTTGCGTCAGATCTCCATCATAAAGATCTACATCACAAAGCTGTCACACTGATTCTAGAGATAAAGAACTAATGCATAATATATTGGAGATAATCTGGTTTGTTTAAAACAGGTCAAGGGCTAATGCTTATGTAAGATGATGCTTCTCTTTGTAGCTATACAGTGGAGGGCGGGGGAGAGTCTGGAGGTCTCCCAGTAAAGGAGAAGAAGCGGAAGAGCAAGCGCAAGCTGGAACTGAAGAAGGCCTTTAGTCTGGATGAAACCCAGCTGGAGACCCAGCAGGACAAGAACCTCACAAAGCAAGTTCCACTCAGGTTTGTGTCTGTGTGTGTATGTGTGTGATAGTGTGATTTATGTATATATTACATTGTGGGGACCAAATATGTCCACAATATGATTTTTATTATTTATATATGATTTTTTTTTTTTTTTTTTGTAAACGCGATTTTAGAAAAACCTGTGACTGCAATCAGAAAATTAAAAGTGCCAAAAGTCTTGTATTCTGTTTGGTTCCTTATGGTTTAGGGTTAGGGCTGGCTGTGTATTAAGGGCATCATTGTTGGATTAGGGTTTTTCCCATAGAAATGAATGGAGAGTCCTGTAAACATATGAATGCACATGTGCATCTGCCTATGAGACTGAACGTCAGAAGAGCTGCAAGTTCACTGTCATGCTCTCATTCTCCGCAGGTCGCAGACCTTCGACTCAAATGGGAGCCTAGAGAAGACCGAAGGCAGCGCCACACGGAGCGTATGTTCATGTTTGTTTAACCCCAGGAAAGAGCTACAGAAAATAGCCTCTTTATCGGATAAACCAAAAGTAAACAGAGGGAGGGGAAGATAATCTAATCCTCTGTACATTCTGTAGTCCTGTGTAACCATATTGTTTTAAAAAGATCCTTTTTTTTTAATAGAGCCATTCAGTAACATTACTAGATTCAGGAAAATATTCCTGTTTCATTTCTGGCATTTAAAACTGTTTATTTTTTTCCTATTTGCAGAGTTTTTTAAAGCACAACAAAACTTTCCACAAACTGTTTCCACACATTCCTGAAACTGAAGATTTAATACATGGTGAGTTCCTGAGTTTTTCTCATACGCAGGACACGCTCATATAAGCCTAATGTGCCCCACGAGTATGCCGACCTTTGACACACAGTGATAGGTGGAGCCGTGCCAGGTTCTTGTGTGAGGCGTTGTGGCCGATGGCAGGACGGCGATATCGCCTTGACGTCACGCATCATTGTTGGCTGCTGGTGCTGATCGGGGCTTGTTTAACGCAGGTGTGTTTTTCCTTGTCTAGCCTTTGTCTGCGCCCTACAGAAGGAGGTGCCGTACCATGGCAGACTGTACGTCTCTGAGAATCATGTGTGCTTCTACTCGTCTGTGCTGCTCAAAGAGACCAAGGTAAGAGCCAGGCCTCTGTATTCAATGTCTGTCTCACATCCAGTCGTTTTCCTGGAACACCTCTGTCTATATAATTCAGATTGTTCTCTGACTGGCTGACGATACTAATGAGTTTCCACAGGTATTCGTTTCACACAGGAGTATTTTCCGTGACCCATTTGGCAGTGGAAATGTTTATAAACATTTTTGTGTTGCTATAGGTGGTGATTCCTGTGTCTAGCATACACACACTGAAGAAGCAGAACACAGCACTCCTGGTGCCCAATGCACTCTCCATCCGCACTAACGAGGGAGAAAAGGTGCGAGCTACCTTAATATGCCCCTTCATTTTCCACCTTATAACCATGATGTTTAACCATAACAACTATTGTAATATTTAAGGTACATTTCTGAAATTGTAGTCAGTGACTGTTTAATATGTAATCAGCTTATTCTAGTATTGCTTGACATCTTAGTGTGTCTGTTTATGAGGGAGAGGCACCGTTCGCTAAATCCTGCCATTTATGTTTCAGTTCTCCTTCATGTCCTTGAGGAATCGGGAGATATGCTTCAAGCTCTTGCAGTCTGTTTGTCCCCAGGTGGAGGTATGTACCGTCTGCCCGCTGCTTTCGAAGCCAAGGCCATACCTGTGTTCTGTGTACTGATGGATGCTGTTTGTGCTTCTCTGTAGGAGATTAGTGCCAGCAGTATCTTGGAAAAGAGCTTTGACCCTGGCAAACTTACGGTAAGGCCGTTTCTCCATCTCCATGTGCGGCGTTTTGTCCTTGCTAGGTGGACTTTTACACATTTGCTAAGAAGAGCTCAGTAACACCGACCGTTCACCTCATGTTGCCACCAGACTTCCAGTCAGTCAAGTTTCGACGACAGCTTCGACCAAGCAGATTCCAGCTCCCCGTTGGAGTCATCTTTACCCAGCTCAACACAAGGTGAGTGCATGTATACAGCTGTGATAATCAGGCCTCTCACTGGCCAACCATCCGGCTGAACTGCAAGGCAAGCTAGACCAGATCCTAAGCCAGATCCTTTCTTAGCAGTGCCTTATGAGAAGAGCTCCACCAAGACGGAACACACTAATATGGACAAGGATGACTCCACACAGGACTTGACAGGTAGCCCACCGCACTGGATCAGTGGAGTAAATTTCCTGATTGACTCCGTACTTTTAGTATAATTTCTTCAGCCTCAGGGTGGTGTAGATGTGATTGTGAGGGCTTCTCTATGTTATACTGCTCTCAGAAACTGATAACATGAAACCGTACAGTCTCATCACTATGGCAACTGGTCATTGCTGTAGACACTGATGTAAGACTCTTCTTAAGGTGGTTACTGGGTCTGGACAGTGACAGAGAGAGTCCAGTCTCTCCTCGCCCTGAGAGATTCCAGCAGCCTCAGCACACTGCTCTTCATCTACTTAATACTGTGAGTACTGATTTTACCCCAAAACTGAAAAGATATGCTTTAGAGGGACTTTTTATCTATCCGTCTAGGTTGATCTGCTGTGAGTTACCTAGTTTTGGAGCTATCAACCATAGAAATGTCAGTATTCTCTCGAGTAGGGTTGGGAGATATATCGCTGAAATATCGTATCATAATTATGAACATGCATATTGTCATCCATTCGAATGTTGTGATACAGTCTAAACACTTGTTTTCTTGCATAATTAACAGTTATAATGCACTATTTTTAAACAAATTCCATCTATTGTCTATTGTTGGCCTCAATTATCATTATACTGGTCACGCCATAACTATTAGTAAAACAGTTTGGACATCATGATTACAAAAACTCAAAACCACCTGTCATATTTTACTGATTTCTACATATAAATTTTAAAACACTGTGATAAATATCGAAAATCATGAAAATCTCACCCAATTTTTCTCTCGAGTATAATGGGGCTGAATGGCATTATTTCTGCAGTGCATAAAGCTCCGAAACATACATTTGAATTCAACAGCATTGTCTCTTACCAGAAATCATGACCCGGTTACTCATGATAATCCACACACTATCATGTAGAACTGTTTTCTTCTACCAGACTCACACACACACCAGTCATATCACTGTGCAGAAGATATGAGCACAAGTACAGTGATACAATTAGTGTGTGGAGTTCAGTGAGCCATGCATACTACTCGGGAACACAAAACAAACAGAGGAATTCACTTGGCAGAGTGAGTAATGAATTCAGTCTGAGAGTGTGCATTAAAATAGCACATGTTATTTATCACGTTCTTGATGGGGTAACAAGTATTACGGAGCTGTGAGAGCGTTCAGCTATATGGTGAAATTTCACAGGATGAGTGTTATTCTGATGGAGTGACTGTCTGCTCTCTTGCTGTTGCACACAGGGTGCTGCTTCTCCTGCTGTCTTCAGGGTACCTCGGTCTGCGCATTGTGGCCCTTGAGGAGCAGCTGAGCTCGCTTGGCACCCTGTCAGAGTTCTCCCTACAGAGCGGGTAAGTGGCTCTATCCTGCTCTACTGAGCGCCAGAGCTCATGCCCCAAGAGAACACAGCTGTACATGCAAGATGCCGTCTGTGGCATGAAAGAGCATTTATGCTGTATGCTGCCACTGAGAATCCCTCAGACTGACTCCAGCCACTTAGTAAAGATCTTTACTTCTGGTTTTATTTATTATACTTTTATTTTGAATTTTAAACCTTCCAAGCAATGCACTCTGATCTACTTCCTTTAAGATCATGGCTCTAACATTTTAAGCACTATAACTTCCCACATGCTTCCACTGCTCTCTGTTTCTTGCAGAGGTGAAAAGTTCAGGTTCAGCAAAATCTTGGTCTGGATTTGTACTTTCTGAACCTGAACTTTTCACCTCAGGTTTCTTGCATTATGAATTACCTTTACTGTTCCAGTAAAAGGTGTGCTTTGATTTTGTCATTCCCAAAACTTCTGCCAGTTTACTACACACAGGAATTTTACTCACTCTGTTGTTTTAACTCTCAGGTACAACGACACATAATTTAGTGTCTCGGCCGCAGCCTTTCCTGGATGAAAGGTCGAGGATGCAGGTATGATGGAAGCTGACAATCTGCTGTGGATCTGCCGATGACTGGATTCCTCGCCTCGTATTCTTCCAGGATGGACACCGAACAGTCCTACTTTTAAGACAGTTAGTACATTTGAGGAATGATTTTGTCCAAAAGCTTCTGGGCGTTTTTCTTCCAGCTAACTCTGAATGCCCAAAAGAGGGCAGTAGAAAGCAACCAGTTGGAGGATTCAAGAGACAAAGACCTCTCACGCTATATGGCCTGAGGAACCACGTCTACCAAGGGCAAATAGCACAGACCCACTCAGTCTGCAGCATGTTCTTATTTGACTCTAAAGACTTGGCTCAGCACTGGGAGGGACCAGTGGGTTGCACAAACACAACAGTAGAACAACTGACCTTCGGTGCCGGTTTTACGGTGATTGATCTTTATTGAGATTCTGTACTTGAATTGTACTCAGTCTGACGTTTGCCAAGAAATATTGATGTTTATTACTGCAGGTTCTGCACAGACTGAGTGTAGTGAGCAGTCTCCTTTTTAGTACTTTCTTGTAGTGCCAAAGATCCATGCATTGACCACAGCATTTCATGTTGCTTGATCTTCTGTTTTGCTCACATTTTCGGCATTACCTGTAAGCAGGAGATGCTTGTACAGCATGTAATCTATTCAGATCTCTTGGTTTGCAAAAGTCTTTTATTTAACGGTACGTTTTCCCACTCCTCAGTAAAATAATTAATTGTGAACTGACAGAGCTCAGTGAGCAATGTATGGGTTTTATTACCTCAGAAAAAAAATTCACTCCCTTAGTCAAATAATTGTTGTACCATCGCTTGCATCCAAGATGCTTAAGAACTTTTGACTCTGATATAGCGGTACATCTCGTGATTATCGAAGGCTGCAAAATATTCACCGCACAAGTAAACACGATCAGGTTTTTGTTTGTGTTTGTATGTTCTTCTGTGAAGTTTTCATTTCAGTACTTAAACATACATAGTGTTGTCTTGTCTCTGTGTATTGAAGTATATGCAATTATTGATGCATATTGATGCATTGATGCCATGTGTAACCTGAAGCAAACAGTTATATCAGTCCAGAAGAAACACCTCGACTCGTAAGTATGCATTTCAAAATCACGAGCAAAATGTAGGTCTTACAGTATTGCATGTGTGTCCTAGATTCAGCAGGTACCCAAGTAGACAGCTGAAATCAACTCTTTCATCTACTTTGATTGGGTGACAGTTTTATAATGGAGATCGAACTTTCAAATATTTGTGGTCCTAAAATTACAGAATGCACATCTAATAGTGGCATAATGGTAATGTAGTCATTTATAGAATGAATGCTCAGTGCGGGCAAGAAAAAAATTTAAAGCAGTATACCATTATGTTTGCTTTTTCCGCATGAGCATTGAATTTGTACTAAACATGAAAAGCATGTGTGAATAGTTCAGTATGGGGGTTGTGTGGTATTTATGTTACTTCAGAGAGATTCTGTTTGGAGGATGTGCAATTTGAGTAGATTTAATCATTCTTCGGTAGCTCATGTCAAGAAGTGTAATGTGATCTTACAGCTGAGCGCACTTTACAACCTGTTCATCTTGTTTGTGATCCAAAGAAGGCAGGAATAACATTTGGCTGAGACTGTAGTTGCAGAACACTGTCTGTAGGTGTTGCTACAGGAGCTGTGTGTCCTGTAGGTGGATGCTCGCTGCTAACCTGAGAAGCCTTCACTTCTTACAGCACATGCTATATGCTGAGGATTTGACATGGGATGCTTTTTTTATCAGCTGCAGGAAATTCACCTCCCTCTGTAAAGGATTATAGACACCTCTGTTGAAATTTTTTTTACCATATTTTTGGTACAGCAATAGTGTGGTGTACTTGTAATAACTGAAATCTCTGACCGTTAAATTATGCAAATACATATCATAAGTTGCTGTTGCTTTTGACCCTTTCATGATCTTCAGTTTAGCTCAGTCTCTTGTATTTGCTCGTTCCATAAGGACAGAGTCAGAGGAGCACCTTAAGCAGGCTGGCTATGGTGGCCTGTCAGCCTGGGAATGAATGAATGCTCATGACGCACCGAGGGGGCTGCAGGCCATGTCTGGGAGTGGCACCTTTCATGAGGGGCTCCAGGTTTCACGTTCCCACTGGCTTTGTGCTGATGTTTTCTGCAGCTTGTTCACTCCAGAATGGTTATGGCACATCAGTCAGATAACCTTTACAAAGATACAATGCAAAAATCTCAATGAAGAGTATGTCATTTGTATTTTTGCACTATTTCAGTGTTGTAATTTTCTTTCCCAGTTTCTTTTTTTTTGCTATTTGAAATGTGTCCAGTAAATTCCACTTTAATAAAACTTGTATTTATTTGCTTCTCTTTAATTCAGTCTCTGTGAGACTTTTTTGGTTGTTGTTGTGGGCAAACCAATAAAACAAGAAAAAGTGGCGTGTTTTGTGTTCCATTTAGAAAATTCACGGCTAGCCTGTTACTAAGGGCAAAATACAGCAAACGTCCTGCATACACTGGTAAACGGAAACAGGGTTATTTGTAAACAAATTATTCTCTATAAGGGCCAAAATATTTCAGTTAAATATATCTATATATAGTTAAGAATACATATGTATAATGGATCATATGTGAATAATTTTATATAACAGAAATTAAGACATTTAAAGGGTAAAATACAGGAATGGTCTCTGTCGGTTACGAATGAAATCCAAACAAGTCGCATTTCATTTGCGCAGCAAGTCTGTTTTTTTGTTTGCTAAACAGGTGTAATGGCTTTTCTGTTAGAAGTAAGTTATAAAAATACCATTCCATGTCCCTAACAGGGAAGTTTAAAATACCATTCCATGTCCCAAACAGGGAAGTTTAAAATGTAGCAACACCCTATTCAAGATATTAAAAAATGCTGCAGCTTAGCACCTATGAGCTTAACATAAAGGAATAGATGATTGACTTTCAAGACGTGGCAGCTGGTATCCAGGAAACAATAAATAATTAATATTTTGTTTTGGCCCTACAGCTCGGTGCATTAATATCGGAGCTTAACTCGGTGAACGAGAGGGCTGTCTCCCTGTGCCTTCAGGTCAGGGATAGGTAACTGACTCATCTGCGCCTATGCGCCAAATGACAGTTCGGAGTACCCGGCCTTCTTGGACTCCCTGAGTGGTGTGATGGTTAGCGCACCACGAGGGGATTCCATCGTTTTGATGGGGGACTTCAACGCTCACGTGGGCAACGACAGTGTGGCCTGGAGGGGGGTGATTGGGAGGAACGGCCTCCCATCTGCTGGGGACCGCCAACGAGCTCTGTGTATCTCTCCTGAAGTTGTTACCCCCACAACCCGGGCCCCAGATAAGCGGATGGTGATGGATGGATGGATGGATGGATGGATGGATGGATGGATGGATGGGTATTTTGTATAGCTGTTTGACATGCCGCATCTGTACATTCTCCTTCGCAGGTATCAGGTTCATGGTTGTAAACTGTATCTATTGTTGAGAATTACTCCATACAACTGAAATAATGATTGGATGTCTGTCTGTACCCCTTAGACGCCATGTTGAGTTATAGAGAGAAGCCTCTAAATGCTCACTGAGTGAAAGTTTACAGCAGATGGCAAGATGATTTTTTTTTACTTTTTGGAGTGAGCTGTGAAATTCGTGAGTGATAAAGGCCAAGAGTTTTTGGAATGCCAATTGAGGCATGTTGGTTGGAGATCCAAGGTTACTAGCCAGTCACAGCTGGTTTAGATGTAACAGAGATGGAGTGCAAAGTGCATATCCCTTCTTCAGAGCTCAAATATCATCATCCATCCATCCATTTTCTACATGTGCTTGTCTGACGCAGAGTTGTAAAGGTCCAGAGCCTATCCCAGAATCTAAAGGTTCAAGGTATCATGGAATCTCCCAGGATGGATCCCCAACCGGTTATAGAAATATTATCATTAAAGACCTAAGAATGATTCATGTTAATTTTTTTGGTAGCACTTTACTTCACAGAGCACAAATAATGTAGCATTACCCTCATGTACTAATAAACCACAAAGTCTTAGTTATGTATCTATTTCATGTTAATTCATCATGAATCGCGACGCATCTTTCATCTCTACCAGTTACACTATATTTGTTACTATATCTTCCTTATAAGGGCTGTTCGGTCCGTGTATGACTGGTGTCAGTTTGGTCCGTGTGGTCGGAGTCTGCCAGGGCTGCACTTTGTCACCGATTCTGCTCATACCTTTTATGGACAGAATTTTTAGGCACAGCCTGGGCGTTGTGGGTGTCTGGTTTGGTGACCTCAGCATTAGGTCTTCTGCAGATGGTGTGGTTCTGTTGGCTTCATCGGACCGTGTGAAGCGGCTGGGATGAGAATTAGCATCTCCAAATCCGAGACCACCCACATGGTGGACAAGGGTGAAATGCTCTCTCTGGGTCGGGGAGGGGGTCTTCCCCCAAGTGGAGGAGTTTGAGTATCTCCGGGAAGGGTGGGACGGGAGATCGACAGGCGGATCGCTGCGGCGTCAGCAGTGATGCGGGTGCTGCATCGGTCTGTCGTGGTGAAGACTGAGTAATAACTGAGTTATTACTCAGTATTTGAATCAAGTGTTATCATTTTTTAATTAGTTTGAAAAAAGAATGCAATTAACATGATGCACCTTCATCTTGCCTTCCATTTTTAACATACTAAAAAACATGCACACATATATAACTGAGAAAAAATGAGATACATCAGAACTAATTCGATTTTCCTCTACATAATACACCATGTGATGACCACCCGTAAACTTGCAGCTGGGCACAACGTCCATCCCCAGTAGTGCTTTAATGCCCTGCTATTAGCTTGGCTGCTAACAAATCAGTACAAATGCATTATGCGGTAACAAGTGCCTTAATCTCCCTCCTCTTTGGCAGGCAGTAATATTATCTCCCAGGAAGCTGACATCGCACTTATAAATTCTCAAGAAAACATGCAACATGTTCTCATGGACTGAAATAAGTCGATTAGGTTAAAGAGAACTTCTGTAGATTCTCACACTTGTTTTGGAAACAACTCATGAGAAAGATTTAGCAGCTTGTTTTTGAAGGCTGAAGAGCGCCTATAATTAGCAATATATAAACAAACCTCTGCAAACAGAGTGTTTGCCACATGTCCTGTTAATCTTATAGGGCCTCGGGATACATTTTATATGCTTCACTTTTGACTCTTGGTTATGGTAGATGGATGGAATTGAGGGCAGTGGAGCTCATGTCAGACAGCACAGGTATATTCGACAAAAACACAGGGAAAATACGAGATTTGGACCTGGAGGTATAGATGTGGCAACAGCGGTAACCACTAAACCACCATACCACCCAATAACCAGCACCGTGAGCTTGAATTGTGCGGTCATACGGAAATCGTGTGGCAGTAACAACATTAGGGGATACTCTTGCTCCAGACCTACCACTCAAGATCCCTAGCATATTTGAAAAGATCCACCTTTTGTCAAATGTGTTCTTATAAATCGTTATTCGATCGAGTAAGAGTTTCAAGTCTCCCCTGACTGCAGAGGTACCTGAGAGTCTCTCTTAAAGCTGAGCTTGAGAACTTTGTAGATAATTTTGTGACAAATTATTTAACAGCGCAAACCACGGTAAATGACCGAGATCAGTGTGATTCAAGTCTTAATCATATGGGGGGGGGAGAGACTTCATGCAGAGCTGATACCTACCAGTCACTAGCAGCCAGTCCACACCCTTCATTTAGATCGCTCCGTCTGGGTGACTTTGTTTATTAAGCAGGCCTAAGTTTATGGAGTGAGTTAAGTAGTTAGGTTTTATTTTAAAGCACATCTATAATCACTGCTTTACATAACCTACAGTCCAAATGGTTAAACCGTGTTTATCTTTAATCAGATAATAATAAACGTTCAACTAATATAGCACCTTTCTCATAGCCAAGATCATTTTATGTACAAGGACAAGATAAAAAAAATGTAAAAAATGAGTAAATGAAAAATAATTATAGTCATTCAATAAATGACATGTGTTATATCAGCAATATCCATCCATAAATCCACCGTCTGTAACCGGCTGTGCTACTCAGGCTTGTACGGGAACCTATCCTGGAGCCAGAATAGGGCGCCAGCCCATTGCAGAGCACACTCACACCATTTACACACACACATAGGGGCAATTAGGTAACTCCAATTAACCTCAGGATGATTTTGGACTCCGGAGGGAAACCAGAGAACCTGGAGGAAACCCCACAACGACAAGGGGAGAACATGCAAACTCCACACACGGAGCCATGGCGGAGACTCGAACCCTGGGCCCAGAGGTTTATGATCAAAGGCCATAGCAAAGTTCTTTCCAAGTGCGATTAAAATGTTTTCTTTGGTTCAGACAGCTTTAATTCATAAATCGTTTACAAAGTTCTCAAGTGCGGCTTTAATCTAGACTCGGGCGTGACTCTGAGGCTGCAGCGTCCCGCGGGGGGCGTGGTCTCGGCGAAGCACCTGGCCAATAACAGCTGACGCACCTATAACCCCCCCTGTCAATCGGATCCGCGCGTCTGTCGCTTCACTAAATAAAACCGAGTCAAAAAAACAAATAGAAATACGCTCGATTACCATTCAAACGGAATATGAGGCGTTTTCCGATACTTCTTTAATCATACACAACCTGAACGCTATTTCCCCCTTTCGAGTGGTCTACTCAAACTGGTAAAAACGAACTGTTTTATTTGTTTGTTTTTTTTACGTGTAAAATCTAAACTAATTACATTGACATACACGGATCCTGAACATGGGTAGTTTTCCGAGAAAAAATGACACAGATACGTGAAAGTTAACCAGACAACTTGCAGGGAAATTAATGCGTACCATCAGGGCGGGAGATTTTGATACGGGGGGCACAACATAATCATTTAAATGCAAAGGCGTATTTTAAAATAAGGTGTACATGCCCCCACCCTTCCCTTTGGTTCCTACGCCCCTGTATACCATTATTTCTCTTTTAAGTAATTATTGTTTTTTTGCCCAATTAGGTGAACCATATGTGAAATTACGATCTTCAATGATGACATGTTCCGGCAGGTTTGTGGTTGCTCTCCGCTACACGTGGGGCTCATAGGCAGGGTAGTGAGTCAGCCTGCAGTTTGTTATAAGGCGACACTGTTTCATCTCTCCGAACCATTACGTGGAAGATTGAGGCACCGCGCTGCAGGGTATGTCTCTGGCTTCATCGTGGTTTCCTGTGTGCATGACTGTTGTTTCTTAACCTACTTTTAATTACTGAATTCGCTTGTATTTGCAAATTGACGAAAAATCGCAACAATGCCAGCAGGGCCGCCAGTCTTAAAGTTATTTTGTTGTTCTTTAGCATTTTTTAAGTTCTAAGAACAGTCGAAATTATTTACGGATTGGGTGAATTTAGTCTAATGCGGACCGTCAGTTTATCCTGTGCAGGGTCGCGGGGGGTCCAGAGCCTATACCGGAGGGTATGCAACCCAAGATGGGGCACCAAGCCATCGCAGGGCACACTCACACTGACCATTCAGTCACACATGCACACCTACTGGCAATTTGGCAAGTCCAATTAACTTCATCATGGTTTTGGACTGTGAGGGGAAACCGGAGTACCCGGAGGAAATTCATACAGAATATTCCTTCTTTTTCCGACCCAACAAAGGAAAAAAATACTTTAGTTTCTCCGTGGGCCCCCAGTGGTTCTACTTCCTCAATGCCTGCCCCTGAAAATCATGTAACACTGCAGTCTCTCTCTTTTAATGAACATTGAGTGAAATATTGCATTTGAACTCTATCACCCCAGGAAAGGAATAAACCTTGAGGACTTTTATCTGAGGCAGCACTGTCAGGTATGTCAGTCATCCCCTCCCCCCTCCCCAATTCGCAGTTTGCCGCAGCACAAAAAAATGTGAAATGTTTTTTTATTTTTTTAAACCACTGTTCCGTCATCCTCCGAGGGGTTTAAAAAAGAGATTTTTTTTTTTGTTCCGTCATCCCTTCATGCAAGTTTTTTTTTTTTTTCTTTTGGTTGCTCTATTGACTTATCTTTTAGCTTTAATTAGGCTAAAACGTATCCCTTTCGTTCAGGCGAGTGCCGTACTGTATAATAATGTGCAATGTGTTTTATTAGTGTATTTAATGTTGATAATGTCTCACTGTATATGATTTTATAAATGACCATATGCATGTACACGAAAAGCATGTTATGTATGGGGTTGTGGATGGTCCGCTCTTAGCCGCGGTAGGGCTTGCTACGTATGACCCGCAGGTACTGAGGGACTGCTGTGATATCATTTCTGCTCATGATTCATATGGGCCTATATGCAGATCCTGCGGAATTCTGAACCTGCTCTGGAACAGAGGAAATACTTATGCAGATACATTCATTTGAATTACAGCAGTATGCAATTTTATGTGTAATGCTTTGTTTTATCCCTTCATAGAACTGTTTTGTTTTATGTGAACAGGGCTACATTTTATACACACACACACACACACACACACACACACACGTGCACTCGTTTATATTCCTCTGTGGGGACTGTCCAGTCATTTCTATGGGAAAAACCCTAATACCAGTCACGACACCCTTAACCTCTAACCTTCTCTAACCTTAACCACAAGTAACCAACCAAAATACAAGACTTTTGACATTTTTACTTTTTTGATCGCATTCACAGATTTTTATAAAAGTTTATCCAAATGGGGACCTCAAAAGATGTCCCCAAAAGTAGGGAAAATTCAGGTTTTACTGCACTTTGGGGACAATTTGGTCCTCAAATGTGATCTATGCAAACACACACACACACACACACACACACACACACACAC
>JAODKF010000038.1:3050435-3074023 GCA_026779585.1 Mormyrus proboscirostris | reverse complement strand
CACCCGTCCGGCTGGGCCCCCACCCGCTCCTCGGACCTGGTCCGCCCTGGCAGAGTCCTCCCATCTCAGTCTCCCTCCTCCTTCGCCTCTCATCTCGCTCTTCATTCCCGAAGGGAGAGAGGAAGGGGAAGGAAAAAAAAAAAAAAAAGTCGCTGATTCGCACTGGCAGTGGTCAGCATCACAGGACCCCTATTGTTGACCGGGGAGTCGTGCCAGAGCCCCTGGCTGGGGCGGGACACTGACGCATCTGTCATTCCATTATCTTCCCTGCCATTCCAGACACATCTGCGGGCTGCACACCGGCATCTCTGCACTGCAACCACTGCCAACCCTGATGGCAGTTTAAGAAAACACTAATTTACAGTCAAAACACTGTGGTTGTAGGAGTCACTGGACAATCATTCATGTCTAGGATGAATTAATCCAAAAGTCAGCAGTTACTCCCCAACACTTCCTGCCATACCCAAAATAATTTAAATAGACGTTGTTTACGGAAAAACAGGAGCGATACCTCCTCCAATCACAAAGCTTGCTGCGTCTCTTTGTTGATCAGTATTTGACATCCTGTGTAATGAAAATGACACCATATCAGAGCCAGAAAACACCAGGCCCACGCAGCCACTCCGGGGCCTCAAAACGTAACGCGACGTCACAGGAGACGGCAAAACAACGCACAAACGGCGCATTATCCCGCAGCGGCCCCAAAACATCTCGAAGTCGCCGCCCAAGTCCGTACTGTACTGACCAATGGGAGCCAACTCTCCGTGAAATGATACATTGTATTACTTAAAGAAAGACTAATTCATGTAAGAGAGAAGTTTATTGTTCGAGTCGTTAAAGAATTTACAGCTGAAGACCAGGCCGAAAGGCCGCATGAATGAGGAGGACATTTCTATGCATCATAAACCCGGCATACAAACTCATAACAACACTGACCGCACTCAGTTACGAGACTGAGACTCGGAGAGTCAGGCAAACGGGGAACCATCACCCATTTTCTTAGGGGTACCTTCAGGGGCAAGAAGACAAGGAGAGTTTGTGCTCTTGCTGAGTGTCATGTCCCAGCCAGGCCGAGGGGCTCTATAGCGTCACCAGTTCTCAGAGTTCCACTCTTTTATTGTCCTCTGCACACTGCAGACATGGGGGGGGGTTACTTCTTGTTTGCGTGCCCCTTCCCTGCCTTCGTTCCCTTCCCCCCCTTTTTCCCTTTGCCCCCCTTGCCCCCTCCCCGCCTCTCCTTCCTCTTCTCGCCCCTCATGTCCTTCTTCATCCTCCCGTCCACGACGCGGAAGAATCCCTTGACGCCGGCGGGTCGGCGGACCTTCCTGCCGGCCCCCTTCTTGGCCACCACGTAGGTCACCTCCCGCTTCTCCTTCCCGATGCCCGCCTTCTTGTAAATACTGACAAGGAGAGAGAATGGAAATGAAGGGGTGACGAACTGGCCAATTACAAACGCGCGTGCCGGCCGCGTACATGCTCAGGAACGTTCTGACGAAAGCGGCACTGACCTTTTCAGCTGGGCCATCTTTTCCCGCTCGGAAATGTCCACGGTGTTCACCACTGCCTCCGCCTTCTTCTTCACCTGCTCCATTTTTTTCAGCATCTGACACACAGACACACCAGTCAGACTGCGACCTTCACCATGTCTGATATGGGCCCAGTCCTCCGCTCCCCTCCACCCCCCATTCTGTCACACTCCTGCCCCCCCCCAGTCCCTCTGCTCCTTCTCACCCTCCTCTTCTTGCGAGCCTTCGCCTCCGCCACACGCTTTATGGGCCGGGCGTTGATCTCCTTCCAGCGCTGCTTGTACTCCTCCACCATCTCGGGGGTCACCGACACCGGCTTGCGTCTGTGCTTCTTCTCGTCGTCCAATAACCACTCGGGGATGTCGCACATGTCCTCCGAGTTGGCGAACCTGTGGGGCACGTGACATGAAACGCAGTGTCTCAGACACAGATGCCTCAATTTGACTCGGCGACAGCCGTCCTCGTCCCCTGACGAAGCCAACCTTTGTTACGTAAAAAGTTGCAGCCCAGATCCAGCTCGTATTGCTCCGAGACCAGAAGGTGTCCATGTGTGTCGCTAGGCTTGTGCGATATTGCAGTATTACCAGCGATATCAGATTAATCGGTAACCTGGTGCTGATACCTGACAGTGACTGGCGATTATCGCCTTTGTGTACAGCTGACGCTTCCCCAGCAAAGCAAAATAGCACAAGGACTTATGATTTGGCTTTCGGTACAGCCAGGTTTTCAAAGCAGTTAAAAAAATAAATAACCCACACTGCACATATTAGCAGGCGTGCACTGCACATGCACTTTGGTCGCGCAGTGCTTTGCAGCTTCCTTTGCAGCTTACCGCTGCTACACTTCACCACAAGAGTAACACCTTTTGAGGTGGTCTGCGTCTAAACTGCTGCGGCAGATGTATTTAGACGACTCGTGACATTCGTAAGACAGGCTATCAATTCCACAGGGACGAACCCTGAAACTTGGTCAGCAAGTTTTAACAGCAGCTATTTAAGGGTTTACCGGAGTGTCGTTTTTTTCATGCTTTCTCGTTTGTCTTTTGGCTAAAAATAGTTAAATGGCTCACTTGGTGTTGCGTGTGTGTGTGCGTGTATGTTTGTGTGTATGCATGCACGTGTGCGCGGAGGGGAGACTTTATAAATACTTTATTTTGGAGAATCGATTGTTTTATTTTATCCCTACCACAGATACTTACAAATCAAAAGTAAATCTCGAGGGTGACTCCAGTACACAGTTCTGCTAAATTAAACCTGACGTTCTATCAACATGGGAAATAAAGGAGAAATAAATCGTAACGGGAACAATGTATACCGGCGAGGTCGAATCTGAAAACAAAGACTGGTAATCATGCCCTGAAGGAGGAGTTACTCAGGTAAACAAGGCTGCCTCAGGACCGGATGCAGAAGTCAAGCAGGTGACAAGAGACAGTGAAACATGAGAAGGTCTCACCTGTGAAAGGAGCCATCGATGAAGTCCCTCTCCTTCTTCTTGGACGTGGCTATTTGAGAACCGAGAGCCAGGCCTTCGGGGTCGAGGATCCGAGCGCGTTTACCTGTGGAGGAGGAGGACAGCCCCTATAAGCGCCAAGACCTGACCAGGACGCCCCTTCTGTGAGAGCCCCATCTCCAGCTCACCCCCCCCGCCCCCCCCAGGAAGACTCACTTGTGCTCTCCACTGGCACCACCTGGAAGTCTCCATCATCTTCAGCTCCAGCGGTTCCAGCCAGCCTCCCAGAAGCCTTCTTCATCTGGGCGATCTCCCTGCAAGGACACCAGCTCATCAACACAAGGCTCTTCCCGGGGTCAGCAGATGCTGGTGCTACAAGGGGTTTCAATTAAACATCTGGCAGCTCTGGGCTTTGAATCGGCATTTATCAAAGAACGTATCATATTTTAAAGGTACATAACTCCTGCGTACTTTGCACGAAACCACAATTTACACATTCATAATTTACGTATAATTTATTGTATTTGTATATATTTTAATCTGTACATAGACGGTAACTGCATTTCATTGGCTCTGTCCCAGTATTCAGCACAACAGACGTTTAATCTCATCTGGACATTAGAGACAGTGTTTATACTGCTGCCCTGCAGCAGAGCTCAGTTGTGGCGGAAGCAGGGGCCCTCTGACCTCTCGTCATCGCTGCTGTCATCAGAGTCGCTGCAGCTCCCTTCGCTCTCCTCCGCCTCTCGTGAAGGCCCCGCCTCTCGTGAAGGCCCCGCCTCTCGTGAAGGCCCCGCCTCTCGTGAAGGCCCCGCCTCCTCAGTCGCCCCCCACTCCGCTTCAGCTTCTTCCACTCCCACCTTTCGCTTCCTGCTTTTATCTGCGAGTACAGGGGCAGGTGTAGGTTGAAGCCCCGGGCCAATGAGATGGCGGAGCTCAATCCGGCGGCGCCGTCGGCCGCACTCACCGCCGTGCGGCGTGCTCTGCAGCCTCTGCGCCTGTCGGATCTCGCCGTCGGCGTCGGCGTCCAGGTCCAGCTCAGAGAAAATATCCTGTGTGGGAGGAGCCAAGGTGTCATCACACTGCCACTCTGGTAGACAAGCAGGTAAGGGGATCCTTAAATCGTGAAAATATTAATAAAAACGAAGGCAAACGCCCATCTGTGCAAGACCTTGCTAAACCACAGGCTGGTCTCAGAATCCCTCTTTTCATCTTTCCCCTCCAGATCCACCAGTAGTTCATTGCCTTGCTCTTCCTCCTCCTCTACATTGAAAGACACTCTGCAACGAGAGAGAGGCGGCCATGTTCAGACAGATCAGCATGAGCCCAGCAGGTACGGAAAGATCAGGGTCAGTAAGAGAGGACTGGTACTTTTTCTTCCCCTTCTTTCTGTCCATTTGTTTTTGTCTTTGCTCAATATCTTCCAGGTCGTCAGGATCCAAGTCAGACGCCAGGGACATCTTGTCGCTCTCGCCGTCGGACAGGTACACGTCGTCGTCCCGGTCCTCCTCGTCGACAGCCGCGTCTGCGGCCTTCATGTCTCCCCGGGAAAACTCACTCAGCGCCTGAGGAGCAACCGTGACATGAACCTGATCAGTCCGACCCGTGGACGAGCACAGCATACGGAACGAAAACGCTCCCCCAGGAACAGGGGGCAACGTGGAAGCAGGACTATATTCCAGCATCGCAATTTTTCTACTTGTCTGCCATTGTAATATTTGCACATTCCGAGTCCCTCCTATAACTAAATTGCACATTCGTTACTTAATATAAGAGCTCATATTTACATGTTTATTCTATGCTTTTTTATCCTCTGTAAGAATTGGAGCCACGTCGTCTCTTCTCACTCTATACATGTGTATTGCTGAGATGACAATAAAGTTCACTTTGACTTTGATTTAGATTGCGGTGCCAGCTTGTAGCTGACAATGAAAACAGCGTGAATTGATGGAATGGCGATGCTCGACGGCAGCCCCCCAGTTACTGACCAAGGCATCTCGGGGGGGGGGGGAGGCGATCATCACGTTACTCAGATTTGACACTGTATTTGACATTAGCCAGATAATAGAAAAGAAAACCACCCAACACACGCTGTACTGGCTAGCTAGCATAAATCGAATCATTAGAGTTTTACATCAGTAAAAAGAAAACACACTAATTTATGTTTTCATAATAGTATTTGATTAATCGTCTGGCCTGTGATAAGCGACAAAATGCCAACTACAGGTCGCACAGAGAGGGTGGGCAGATGAACTCCCACACTGTGCCAGACACATTATTCTAAAGGAACTTGTCCGATACGCACAGTCCATTAACAATCATCATACTGCTGAAGTAGCTGTGAATTCAGGGATTCTGTGCAATGTCACGATCAAAGCTCTCTAGCTATTTACAACCAGGAAGGAATACTATCGATTTCAATTAAAAATCTCCTAATTTTACCTCACGATAGAAGTATATCAATATCAAAGGTAATTCTGTCATCTTATGTCTCGTTTTGAAAACATAACAATATATCGTAAATCTTCGAAATACCACCCAGCCATATTAGAGAATCACTTTGTGCCAAAGGCTTGTGTCCTTGCACTCGCCGTTTCTCCAAATTTGGAGTTTCCCGCTGCTGTTTGAGCAGCCAATGACGGCACGAGATCTCCCTGATGTTAGTCACAGTAACGCTACGCGTACAGTACAGGCAGAAGCAGAGAGGATGACACTTTGACAGCTGCCATTCACACGCCATGTACGCTTGTGTGGAGACGCCATCGCAGTAATGGCCGCCTTCTTCACTCTACAGGACCACCATAGGTGCCGGATTATAAAAATATCTATAAATGCATATAAACAGAGGGTGCAGTTACACAGCCAGTGCAGACAGGGGAGGTAGAGGATCTGCCAATGAGGGAACCAGATGCAGCATTATCGCCTCCCGCAAGACCGGCCCGGTCGGACTCCCAACATGCACTGGGCTTACTTTGGCTTTGTTGATGGTGTTGAGGGAGAACATGGAGGAGTCGTTGTTGTCGGCGATGGAGACACCGGGCAGGTCCATCTTCAGCTCCACCCTTTCCCTCTGCTTCCTCCGCTCCTTCAGCAACTTCCTCTTCTTTCTGTAAACAGAAATTGGTCCATTTAATCGGGTGGCTACATCCAGCTGATTCTAGGTGTGCCCCGTTACACTTCCCAGGTCACAGGTGTGTAAACTATGAGTGAACTTCATGTCCGCACCTCTTGGAGGAGGACTCGCGGCACTAAGCGCAGTGAAAGCGTGAAGGCCGGAACCGCGAAGCTGGACGGCGGGAGACCTACCGCCGCAGCTCGGCCACCTCCTCTTCTTTGAGCTCGGCTAGCTTCTTCTCCATCTCCTCATCCTCCTCATCTTCCTCTATGCTCTCCTTAGGTTCTTTCTTGCTCTCCTTCTCCGCATCTTCTTCCTCACCACTGGAGCTGAAGCTGAGGTGGTCCATCACAAAAGATCACGCGGCAACTCCATAAATGCTGAATAATTTTTAACAAAGCATATAGCAAAGACCCTAAAGTGATGCATAAAATAGTGGAAGGTGGGAGTCAGGTGATGCTTCACTGAACTAACCATTTCATACTATATATATATGTGTGTGTGTGTGTTTATGAATATAAATATAAAAACTTTTGCAGAACTTCATCAGCCCCTTCCCCCAAAAACACCAACAGCACGTGGGTTACTTATCTGACCACATTAGTCATGAGAAATGTCAGGGACCAAGATAGTAAACAGCAGTTTTAGCCTTATGAACACCAACAATGAGCATGGACGTGGTTTCCATGAAATGCATTGACGTTTTCAGCCTGATGCACATGTGTGGAGGTCATTCACACACATGAAGACAAAATATCTGCAGATGGATAACGATGCGCTACAAACAACCAACCAAGTCAAGTACCTCATATCCTGATCAAGTTCCTTAGCTTCATCCTTCAGTTTTTTAGCCAGGAATTTCCTGAGCTTTCCCCTCCAGTTCAGCAGAAGTCTGGGTCACAGATGACAGGAAACAAAAGCAGTTTGCGTCACGCTGTGCGGACGGGCTCACGGCCTCACTGCCTCCGAGGAGCAACTGCAGTGCAGCAGGACGCAAGCGGAGGACGGTCTTCACCTACCGAAGCTCTTTGCGGCCCAGGACCTTAATGTCACGGCAACACTCTTTGATCTCATTGGTTGTGGCTCGGTGAGAGGTCAACTCAGCCTTGTCAAAAGTGATCTTCGAAAGGTCACGAGTGGAAAGAAAGCTTAGAATCATAGGCCATCTTGCCATTTATAATAGTGTAATCACCATGTCCCATGTGCACTAAAGTGCTCCGGGGTCTTTACCTCACTGGCTTTGCTCAGGAAGTCCACTGGGTTCTCAGCTTTAAGGAACTCTGTGACTGAGAAGGTGTGATACAGTGTCAGGTCGCCATCGGCGTAGCCCTCGGCCTAAAAGGACAAGTGTCGTTAGAGTGGAAACGTTTATCTACACCAGATGGTCAAAATCCCCCCCCCCCCCCAAACACCTACCTTGGGTTTCTTGACGGGAACCAGCTCCTTCACAGTCTTGGCTTGAACGTCCACCTCCTTGAAGGCATGTTTCGGGTCAAAGAATTTGTTGTCAATTTTATCTGGAGCCAGGTAACCTACAGAGCACATCGGAGGGAAAAACTTGCTGAAGAAAAAGGAACCACGAGTGCAGTTTCCATCGGAGGCAAAAAATAAATCAGAGAGCCGAATACGGCGTACCCTGGCAGACCACGAAGATCTCTGCAGACTCATTACGGGAGGCCTGGGGCTTGGTGGCCTGCACCTTCTTGAAGAACTGCTGGAAGATCCAGAGCAGCGGCTGGTAATCCTTGGAGCGGAACACCTTGGTAATAAAGCTACCTCCTTTGGCCAGAAACTCACAGGCCAGCTTGAGGGCCATGAGGGTGAGATGAGCTGTTGGGGGGTGAGGAAATGGCAAGAGGCTCAACGTACGTCCATGAGAACGGGAAAAAGAATAAATCGCGCCATGGAAAAGGGAACAGAACTCCATGCATCAGGAGACATCTGCCCATTGTTTATGACTTTGAAACAATACCTGCTAAACGACCTTTATTGTTTACAAAATTAAAAGACGAAGGTGAGATGCAACGTGGGAACGACTCCACGGTTCTGCTTTTAGCTGTGCTAAGCTTCACCGCAGACCCTCCAAATTCTGTCACCAAAGGTCATTACCCTGTGAGAAGGCGTCATGCTCCCAGTTGGCCCCAACATTAGGTGCACCGTCATTCAGAACGACATCCACCTTCCATGTCTGCAGCTCCTTCCGGAGGGCCTATCGGACACAAGGCAGATCAACCACAGCTAAACGGCTTCCATTATGCTCACAAACACTGCAGCACAAAGGATCTTCACAGACATCTACGCTACGGCAGTGAAATGCAGGAATCACAGCTTCCCAGTTTAGAGTTAAAATTAATTTAATTATACATTTAGTACATTTTGTACATATACATATTTCATATGGCTTCTATTGTGCTGAACCGCACTGTATTTCCATTCATCCATCCATCTTCTAACAAGGATTGCAATGTTAATTAGTCACTTTAAGTATATTCTATGTAATATATGACTATTGTGGGGATGCTAAATCCATTCAATTTACCTGGATATTGCCCAGTGGGCATCAAAAACGTGTACCTACTTAACCAATAAATGTCTTTAAAAAATAATCCAGCTGATTAGGTAAAACATGAAATACCTTGTGTTTATACAGTTATTGTTAGAATACAAGTCAACGTAAATTTACAAATCACCACCTTCTGTTTTGCCATCCCAGCTGTACTTGGAACTGGGGTTGTACATATTGCAATTACAATTCATTTGTATTATAATAATGCACTGTATTATATACACGTGCATTTTCCTCTTCTAAGGTGTTATCACAGCTTCAAGCTGCGTCATATTCTCACCAGACTAAGCATTCTTGCTGCCCTCTGCTGAATGTTCTAGAACTGAAACTAACAGCTTCCTCTCATGCAAACACAGGTGCGGCAGACAGGCATCATGTCAGTAAATGGACACAAAAATGACTTGCAATCAAATTTCTCTCAAGAGTCAGATCAACCGTCTTACTGACTGACATTTCCATCGCAGCAGTACGCAGAACTCGGCCACTGCTCACCTGCCTACACTTGTCAGTGGTAATGTCTTCTTGGAGACTGACCACATTGGGAATGGGTTTGATTGGCACCAGGTCAACTCCTGCATAGACACATTTTTACAAATAGCATGAAAAGAGATAATGTCAAACAATAAACCCTGAACAGCGAATGTAACCGAAGTTAACGCCAGTATCAGACACAGCATCAAAACAGCGGGAGGCGGAGAGCATGATACTTTCTGAGATGATATGCAGCATAAGAAGTTTGTGACAAATGCTTTAGAGGTTTTAGAGTGATATGTTTTTAAATCATAATTGCACCATTGATCCATTATTCTCCACAGAGACCAATAAACAATGGTCAGCACCACAAGTTCAGGCTTCCTTATTTTTTTCCAGCAAAAAAATAAAGTGCCCTAATTTGTGCCGTGGGGGGGGTAACAATATTCATTTATCATTTATCCCGATATTTTAAAGCTGAAATGTAACATTGTTTTTCGACATTGCACAGCCCTAAGTAGCATCAGTGTCGGGGAGGGAGCAGTACGGCTTCGGTGGTGGATGATATTCGCCATGAGTTCTTGAAAGTTCTCGATGTTGTGGGGCTGTCTTGGCTGACACGCCTCAGCACCGCATGGGTGTCGGGGACAGCGCCTTAGGACTGGCAGACTGGGGTGGGAGACCCAATTTTTCAGGAAAGGGGATTGGAGGATGTTCCAGCTTTAGGGGATCACAGTCCTCAGCCTCCTTGGGGAGTCCTGTGTCAGGGTCCTGGAGAGGAGGCTCCGCCCACTGGTCGAACCTCAGACCCAGGAGGGACAATGGAACAAAGGTTCCATTCTGATTGCGGAGCAGTGGACCAGCTCTATACCCTCACAGGGATACTGGAGGGTTTATGGGAGTTTCCCAACCAGTCTACATATGCTTTGTGGACTTGGAAAGGCATGTGACCGTGTCCCTCTGGAGTTAAGTTCTCCCCAAGCGAGCTTGATGGGCCGAATGGCCTCCTCTCGTTTGTATAGTTCTTATGTTCTTATGTCCTGTGGGGGGCGCTTCACGAATATAAGGTACGGGTCCGTCGTTGCGGGCCATCATAACCCTGTACAAATGGAGGGAAAGTTTGGTTCGCATTGCTAGCAGTAAGTGGGTGTCGGACTCTTTGTCACTGATTCTGCTCATAACTTTCCATGCGTAGCCAAACCAAGGAGGAGGTCTGGTTTGATGGCTTCAGGATTAGATCTTTGTATTTTGCAGATGATATTGTCCTGATGGCGTCACGTGGTTGTGAGCTGCAACATGCACTGGGGCAGTTTGCAGATGAGTGTGTCGTGACCGGGGCTGAAGATCAACACCTCCAAATCCATGCTTCTCAATCAGAAAAGGATGGATTGCCCTCACCTGGTGGGGGATGAGTTATTGCCTCAAGTGGAGGAGATTAAATATCTCAGGGTCTTGTTCACAAGTGAGGGAAGAAGGGAGCAGGAAATTGACAGGTGGATTTCTTTTTTATCTTGGTGCATCCCTACATTTTAGAAAATCTGCAAAAAATCTATTTTACCTCCAATATGGACCCAAAGACCCAAAGTAATCCTCAAAATCAGCACTCACCAATAATCAGGCTAGAAACTGGCATGAACTTTGAAGCCACTTGCAACCTATGGTGAGAATGCACACAATGCAGTTAACACAGAGACGGTTTGCAAGATGCATCATCAAGATGTATAAGCCATATTACTCTACGAGCTTGAATTAACTTTTTTTTCCCACTCGTGTCAATCTTTCCAGCAAGTAAATATTTATGTCATTTAATCAGACTGGAATAAATTGCTAGATAAAGATACTGCATTAATGATTGAGCTACTGACCAACCCCCAGGGGCAGCACACAAATCCAAGAGTGCCCGCGCTTTCTGCAAAAACTGATATTTACGGTTGAGCTGGATGAGCTTGAAGGAGGAACGAGACCGGTAACCTGGAAATAAAGAGCAAAGGCAATGTTAGTCTCAAAACAATGTAATCACCCCGGTGAGACTCAGCAAAACAACGCTGTCCACCTCTTACATTCGGTATTCTCCCCTCAGCTAAATACACTCCTATGGCGGTCCAAACAATTCATAAGCCTAACCAAGATAGGCACCACCTATCTAGCTATCCATTGCCCACCAACGTGATCGAGCCGGGTCATGCACGCTATCCAGCTACCCTTCGCTATCCGAAGCACAGCTGCACTATCGTGGCGGGTTGTGCGGGCGGTCGCACGCTAAGTCCAGCTGGATAGGTGGTGTCTTGTTTGGGTAAACTTGTGAATTGTTTGGTCTCCCATAAGCTCCCGGGCAAAAAAATGGCCAAATCAATTGAGCATAGCTTTATGAATGGGAATGTGCAGTTTCACATTTTGTTACGGCTCTATAAATGTCTTCTCTCTACTAAATCAAATTCTAAAATCATGTCTGATGTCCAGCAATGAATATGAAGTACTCATACTTCAAGTCAACTACGTAAACTAATGTTAATGATGTTATTCAAGACTAATCAACTAGTCGAATACAGTTTGGTATCACAAATGTAATGTTGAGGTTCTTAAATATCTTGTTTTATATGGATACATTTCCACTATGACATTTTAACTAATGTTAAAAACTGATTTCATAATTTATGCCTGTATCTATTAACAGTGCACTAGATCAGAAATGGCTCTCGAGCAGGAAAGTGAAAAGTCGCAGATAGCTTGTCAAGTTGTCATAACTCACCGGTCTCCTTCGCTAGGTGGTAGAATTTATCTTTCCTAGTCTTCCCAACTTTTAACTTTTTACCCATGTCGGTTGTTGTTTAAAGTCGATGGCTATAAACAAAGTTTTTAGTGAATATTCGGATATATTTACAGAACAGCGGTATAACTCGTGAATCCCGAAACAAGACACGTGTGGACATCCGAGCACGTAATGGACGTCACAATCGGACGTCATCAAAATGCTCCTTAAAAAAACTTTATTTAAACTCCTGTGACAGCAATACAATTTGTGAGTCTGAGGTTTATGATGATTTTACAATACTGCCGAATGGTGGCAGGAGATGAAATTACCACAGAAAGCAAATTATTTAACCTTTAATTATAATAACTGAAACCTTGCTAAACGACTGAAAAGTAAGCTATCCAAAGTTACTGAAACAATCTACTCAAGCAAAAAAAGATTTATCATTATTGTGTACCGTATCCCTTGGAGCATTGTTTTAGTTTTCTCTGTCTCTCTCTCTCTCTCGCTCTCTCTAACACACACACACACCCACACACGATGGGTAACCAAAATCACCCAAACATATGTGAAAATGCATGTTTATACATACACCCGTGAAAAATAATCGATTGAGCCACAAATCGTATTTAAGTGCTAACAGTAATGTGGTGAGAACCACTTTCAAGTGCATATTTCCCTGTAATATTTATGTATATAATAATACTATTTAAGTATATTCATGGATTATGTAATGCAGAACAATTTTCATGGCCCCAAGTAAATAAAATACTCAGATTACAACGCAAAAGCCTGGACATACTAATAATAGTGATACTACTATTACTAATGCGCATAGTACTAATAATAGTTCTAAAAAGATTCTGTATTACACATGTACATTACTGCAGCTTCTAAAAATTTTATTTAGGTGCAGCCGCAAAACGAGATGCTTGTAGACATAGGCCGGAATGAAGTGGCAGGTGAGAATCAGAACCAGAATCTTTTATTCGCCAAGTACAGCGAAAGACAATGAATTTCTTTTGGCGTAGGTGGTGTTATGGATTAAACGTACACCTAAAAATCTAAATTAGAATTTAGGGATCAGTGGTCATTGTTAACACACCACAGCACAGTACACAGTGTGCAACAACGAAATGTGTCCTCTGCATTTAACCCATATGTGACTTTTGTGACATAGTAGGGGGCAGCTAATTCAGTAAAAATATTAATGCAGTAATTACAATAAAGCAAAAAATATATTATTATTTTTTTTGTTTTTAGATTACCGAAGGGTTTTTGCTTCAGGTTACAGGGATAGGGTACATTCGTAAAAAGGATTTTTTTATATATACTAAAGGGGTTAAAAAAAAAACCCTTATATATAGAACAACATTTATCCCCTACAGCGTGCACCCTGCTATGAAATGGCACCTGGTTAACGATGTTACACTCTCATGCTACCGAGCGTAGGCTTGAGTCCCGCCCCACTGCTCTGTCCAGGATAAGCAGCAAACATATAAATGGATGGATGGTTCCTGACATTTTTATGTGTGTAACTTTAGTGCTACTGGCGCGGAGACCGTAAATCCACGAATCGGAATGGTGGGGCGATGGGCTTCTGCGGCTCCTCATTGGTTCTCATTAACCAATCATTCGCTGTATCTTTTGCTCCAGGATAATCAGGCGACTTTTGGCCACGGTGACCGACAGTTACCTCTCGTAGGTGGTCACGTGGTAGCATCCGGACAGTGATTCGCCCGATAGAGCGAATGAGAGAAACGAAAACGTTTCATCCAATAAGATTGCAGCTTTGTCGTTAACGTCACCCCTGTCTTTGGTATGGAGAGAGCGGAATAAATGTGAGCTAATATCAAGGTAAGGTTAATTGTTATTTTTCGTTGATTAGGTTCAGTCTGGTCGTGGTGGTGGCTCGTCCTTAGAGCGCTGCATTACGGGGGTTTTGCTCAGGCCACCATTCCTTTCATATACCATCATTATACCGAAGACATGCTTAGGAACCCGGGGAATTAGGGAATGTGCTGAAACATGTACATGAAATCGTTCCTTCATAGTCACCCTTTTCACAGTGGGGAAACTATGTTCTTTTTGTTTAATACTATTTAAACTTAATATCAGTATTTACTTGAACCAATGTCTTGCGTGTAGCATAACCAACTGTCTTACGAGAAAATAAGGCACCATGTAACACGCGTTTTAAGACATTTCCGATGCATAAAACAAGCACTGCTGTCATTATGAACATGGCTGTATGTACGTTTATAATGGATATATGAGCTGAATGTGGTACTGTAGTATATTGATTAACTACGCAGTGTTGACGTATCTAGAGGGAAATGCAAAGCAGAGTTAGGTAATCCTGGCTTTCAGCCTCCAGTTCCTGCGACTTGGCGGTGATGAAAAGCAGTGCGGCGCCGTATCTCTGGATGACCTTAAAGTCCTGTCGGTCTTTCAATGAGAGAGAAAAGCCTTGGAATATTTATAGAAAATATAACAAAAGTGAATGTTACTGAGGTACATAAAAAGTTTACTTTTTACTTTACTAGTCGTTTAAGCACTTTCAGGGGTTAATTATGTAAAATTGTTGATGATACACTTTAATGGCATTATTGGTTTAATTGGATTGTATAAAATGTTGGTGAATGCATATTGAGTTCAAACAAGTGATTTTATTTAACACTAAAGAAGTTTGCAGTTGCAAATTTTATTTGATTGAATTGAATTAGGTTGATTTTTGTCTTTAAAACTACACTTTTCAGATTTTTTTTCTTTTTCAGTCAACGCATGATAAAAGCACATTTCCCTGCACATTTTTCTGCAGTGTGTTACACAACAATCATGGACCAGAAGGACTTTTCACCACTCAAGCACTTCGTGTTGGCGAAAAAGAAGATCGGCACCGTTTTTGAGAACATCCTTGCCTATGTGAGAGAAGGCTCCGGGTTCGTCGAGGGTGAGTGAATGTGTGCTGTTGGCTAAACGGTAAGAGAAGGTGGTTTGCTTCTGCTTTGATGCCCTTCTCTGCTTGGTTGTTTTAGAAACGTGTCAGAATGAGGGCCTGGAGCAGATCGCCAGTGAGGCCCAGCAGGCAGAGATACAGGACTACGCTGGGAGGCTGGAGGTCATCAGAGAAGTACTGGCTCGTAGGCACATGAAGGTGGCCTTCTTTGGCAGGTGAAATCTTTCATCTTTTATGTTTTTTCGCCATTGCGCGCAGTATGTATATATTGCGTATTACTGTATGTACATGTGGTTTACCTTTTGTGAAAATGATGGTGCTCGTGCGAGACGGGAGGACAGGGGGTTGAAAAAGTGCCCCCCTTCTTCACCTCTTTCTTCAGAACTGACGATTATGCAAAATTTGTCAAGGGAGAGCCCCGCCTCCATCTGAAAAATTAGCATAAGCCCCTCCCCTCCATTTGAGCACATGCCCCGTGAATAGCCTGCGCATGACATTGGACTATATTCAGTATTTTTAATAATTTTAATAAAAGCAAGTTTAGGCTTTGAGCAGATCAATTGAATTTAAATTGGGGGGAAAAGAGAATTAATTTAATTGTGCAGGAGGCTTTAGAGATGCTGGTTTTTCAGGTGGAATTTAGATGTTTCTAATATGTTGTAGCAGGTGTCTGTTCTTAGCTTAATTTTGTTGTAAACATTTTGAACTAAGCGTATTTCACTGAAAGTTGTATCACCACATGTGTGGAGTAGGGGATTATTTAGTAGTTCTTTGGTGTGTCGCTCAACAAGTTAGTGCCCCGTGGACTTGCTCCCGTGACAGACTGAACCTGCATTCTCGATTGTACATCACTTTGGATCCAAGCTTCTGCTAAATAAATAAATGCATGTAAATACAAATAAATCGGAGACCTTTGCGTTTTAACTTGGCAGTAAGATATATGTACACTGTGTGTGCAATCTGTGCATCCAGCTTGGCGTGTCTGTTGGTAGTGTGCAGATTACGAGTCTGGCGGGATGATGTCAGCCCTCCCTTCACGGTGTCCTGCTTTCATTCCCAAAGGACGAGCAATGGCAAAAGCACCGTGATCAATGCCATGCTGCGGGACCGGGTCCTGCCCAGCGGCATCGGGCACACCACCAACTGCTTCCTGAGCGTCGAGGGCACAGACGAGGACAAGGCCTACCTCAAGACCGAGGGCTCGGAGGAGGAGAAGAGTGTCAAGGTAGAGCCCGCTCTGGGGGCTTCTGCTGCTTCACGGCGATCACTGGTCTAGTAGAGTAAGGTGAAGATAGACAGGGTAACTTTTCAGCAATGTTGCTGGGCAACTGCCAGCTAGATGAGAGACAAAGGGCAACTCGTCTGGATCTGGATGATTGTGAATTACGGCCAATCACAGTTCTTAAAATAGAAATTTGCTGCCCAATATCAATGGGAAAGCGATCAAGCAACACTAGTCAGTAACATTGCTCAAAAAGTTCCCATATGTATCGTCACCCTTAGACCTGAATATAGTGAATTATGTGATCATGTGATCAGCTGTTCTCCCAGTGACAGCAGTTGTAGGTTATCTGCTCGGTCCTGTGACGGCACTGAGCGTGAATTCCGTCGTCTGCCGACCGTGACTGCGAGGCCTGTCTGTCGAGGGCAGGAGTTTCTGGCTGTGTATGTGCTGAAGGATTCGACCAAATTCCAAAGGGGTTTCAGTTTGCTTTCGGATGAAGGGTTTCGTTGCGAGATCTTCCGTGATATCAAAGACGCCTGGATGCTGATTAGCAATTCTGTTCTGCTGTAGTTCATTGTATAGTTTACAGCAAACCTTATATTAAGCATACATGTGCTGAAAGAGCTATATATGCAGGAATAAATGACTGCCGCAAAGAAGTCTGCGGAGCTGTGGTGAAATGCTGGTGCAGGATGGGGATTTGCTCCCTGGACTGTGGACATCAGGAATGTGCTGCTTGTCTCGCTTGCAGACAGTGAACCAGCTTGCCCACGCTCTGCACATGGACGAGAGCCTGGACGCCGGCTGTCTGGTGAAGGTCTTCTGGCCCAAGACAAAATGTGCCCTGCTGAGGGACGACCTGGTTCTCCTGGACAGGTAGCGGACCGTCGAGCATGGGAACGGCGGAGGTGTGCGACCGTGGTGGTGTGTTTACAGTACGACGGGAGAGTGAGAATCTGTGCTCCGAATTAGGCATTTAGTTGATTGGGCAGCAGAGATTCAGCCACAGATCTGAGATCAGGCTCCACTCCAGGTTTGCCAGAGAAAGTGATGGACTGAATATCTGTAAGGATCCAGTGGTGGGATTCACCTTTCTCACACTCGACTGTGCTGCTAATTAAAGGCCGTTCTGGACCTACCCAAGTCCTGTAGCACCTTCCTCCACAATGCGTGTGATTGCCGTCCCATATTCAGATTATGAATGTCATGCCTCTGCAGTGCATCTGTTTTGTTGATCGGGCTGCTGGATGATGTGATTCAGAATGGCGTTGATGTTTATGGATGTATGAATTGTTTAAAGATGGACAAGTGGCATTTTAATGTGTTAGTATGCTGTGGTTCTAGCTGACAGTGACGCCGGTTCCTTTCCATGGCTGTCCCTGAGCGAGCCCGCCGTCTGTGCGTCTCCGAAGGGCCTGCGTGTTCCGTAACTTCGGTAGCCGATTCCGTCACGTCAGGTGATCTTGCCCCACAGCCCGGGGACCGACGTGACAACGCAGCTGGACAGCTGGATCGAGAAGTTCTGCCTGGATGCTGATGTTTTCGTGCTGGTGGCAAACTCGGAGTCCACGCTGATGAACACGGTGAGTAGTGCGGCACACAGGGATCGGCACATGTCCTGGGGTGGCTTGCGGTTCACAGGGTTAGGACACTGTGCCTGTGATCGGAAGGTCGCCCGTTCAGATCCCGGGGTTGGGAGAGTGATGTCGCCACTGCGGCCCTAAGCGGGGTCCATAACCCCCCAGTTGCGACTGGGACTGGCTTACGCTGCTCTCTCAACAAAAACTCGCAGTTGCTTTGGGTAAAAGTATATGCTAAATAAAATGCCCCCGCTCTGAGGTCTGTGGCTGCGTTATTGTGTCGCCTTCTCACTTTCACCTGACTTATCTCATGCCGAACGGCGGTTCTAATATTACACGGGTGACTGGTGCCGCCTCCTGTCTAGGTTCGGCGAGTTCAGCCAGCTGCTAAAAATGAACCTTCAGCTCACCAGCCACTTTGTGGTATTTTCTCTCTCGGACAAGTAGGAGTGTCTCTTTAACCTGCGGCCTTTTAGTTCTTGAGATTGGGGAGAGAAAAATGAACAAATCTGTGATCTGTTGTCTCTCGGCTTCCTGGGAATGCCGCGGCTATGTTTATGGTGGCTGAAATGCGCGAGGCACCCAGGGGTCTGTGCCAGGCCTCTTAAAGGGGCTGCGCAGGATTAGAGTGACGGGAACGCTGTCCTGCTCTCTCTCGCGTGTCCGGAGCCGGTCTAGGCTGCCGTGCTTACGACTGCCCTCCCCCCGCTGACTTTCCAGTGCGACGGCTTGATGACCTTTCCAGTGCCTCATAGAGATAGTCAGCACCCCCTCGCGCAAATGGATCTCTGACTGGGGTGTGTCCGCTGCACACGGGCGCCTTCGCCTCTTAGTGACGCATGTTCTGATTGCGTGTGTCTGTCCCTTTAAATAGGAGAAGCACTTCTTCCACAAGGTGAACAGTCGTCTTTCGAAGCCGAACATCTTCATCTTAAACAACCGCTGGGATGCGTCGGCCGCGGAGCCAGAGTACATGGAGGATGTGAGTGTGCGGTTGGTGTTGAGCTGCGTGCACATGGAGCTCTCACTCCAAAGCAGAAGCCACCAAAATTGCTGCTCCCCCCCCCCCCCCAATACCAGCCTCTATCACATGGTTATAGCTGTTCTTTTTTCTTTTCTTTCTTTTCGTCTTCCACTTTCTGTTGCTGTCATTATAATAAGGTTCCATCTAGTCAGTGTTGACCGGTGGCCTGATGTTCCTCCTGCCTCCTCTCGCATGAGTATAACGGGCAGCCCGTTGCCCCCACAGGTGCGCAAGCAGCACACTGACCGCTGCGTCAGCTTCCTGGTGGAGGAACTTGGCGTGGTGGACCGCCAGCAGGCTCCCAACCACATCTTCTTCGTGTCCGCCAAAGAGGTGCTCAACTCCCGCATGCAGCGGGCCCAGGGCATGCCAGAGACGGGTAAGGCCGCGGGCTTCCGGGTTTGGTCGACGGCTAGGGAGCAGGAATCTGAGGCTGCTTTGGCCGCGAGCTGCAGGCATATTGACTTTGTTGCACTGCCAAAACAAACGTTGCTTCCACTGACCTGACGGGACCTTCGCATGTTGGATTAGCTGTATTTGCCCAACATACTCACCTAAATGGATAGACGGTTGATGAGCATTAATGAATGGGTGATTGAGGAGGCATATTTGCACACACTATCATACAGCACCCCCCCCCCCTCCATTCATAGTGCTGCTGTGTCTCTTACAGGTGGGGCTTTAGCTGAAGGATTCCAGGACCGGCTGAAGGAGTTCCAGAACTTTGAGAGGACGTTTGAGGCAAGTACTGCCGTGGATAACGGTAGAGTGTGTGTCTCTTGTTGCAGTCTAGAGGATTATGGGGATTTGGGGAGGTTTTTTAGTGTCAGCCGTACGTTTCTGATGCTGTGGCATGGCGTGTTTTCGAAAAGCGCCCATAGGTAAATGTTTCCTCTATCCAGCAAGTTTGACAAGTTCCACTGCTGTTTTATTTGCATAAATTTTAACAATGTATGGCTACATTTGATTAACAAGCAAAGCGTTATGTTAGACCGCCATATGAGCAATGATTTCAGTTATTCCACTGATACAGAAATCCAATTGGCCGAGGTGATTGTTGGCTCACAGGCGTCATCTCCCATAATCCTCTGCTCCCTGTTGGTCTCTATGGCTCAGTCTGCTTTTCTTGGGGTCAGTCTAACCCTGCCAGTGTCTCCGAGTCTCTCTCTTGGCCAGACTTCCTCATCCAGCCGGTGTGCCTTCTTCAGCCAATCTGTGTCTTCATTGCTGAAGTCTAGATTTACTTGGGCGGGGATCATTTTCCTCTGTTTGTCTCCCTTTGCTTTGTCTCCTCACTTCGCTGGTGTGACTTTATTTCTCCATCAGTTTCAGCCTGTACAGTCTCATTAATGTGTATAAAAGAGGAAATGCTCATTTCATAATGGGCTTTATGCAGAGGAGAAATACTCGCAGCAATTTATATGGTTCAACTGGAGATAACTGATAATAAATCGGATCAATTTAACCATAGCTGGCTGCCATGGAAACCGCCATG
Source organism: Mormyrus proboscirostris (assembly GCA_026779585.1). Taxonomy (NCBI): domain Eukaryota; kingdom Metazoa; phylum Chordata; class Actinopteri; order Osteoglossiformes; family Mormyridae; genus Mormyrus; species Mormyrus proboscirostris. The sequence continues at coordinate 3,053,861 of JAODKF010000038.1, read as the reverse complement.
GAAGTTATGTATTTTATTAGTATTTGAAGTGTCATTAATAACAGAGTATTAATATTAATAATATAATGGTGAGACTGCATAGTTTATTTATCAGTTATGTGTATTTTTAATTTCTCATTATTTTTTGTAACTTAAATTGACACATTACTGTGAAGTTCAGGAGAGGCCTTTGGGATCCGGCTGCTGATCTGCCGCAGGTTTTTATTCCATCGTGTTCTTCATTTGTGTCACGGCCATCATTTATGCTCTGTATTGGCTTCTTCATCTTTGTTAACAAAGAAAGTGTGCGAGTCTTGCTCTGCGGCAGGTCGGCAGCTGGCCCGGCTTTTATGGCCCGGCTCTGGCACGGCTTTTATGTCCCGGCTCTGGCCCGGCAGCCTCCGTCACAGTAATGCGTTATGGCCTCGCAGGAGTGTATCTCGCAGTCAGCAGTGAAAACAAAGTTTGAGCAGCACACGATCACGGCAAAGCAGATCACTGAAAACGTCAAGGGCATCATGGACTCCATCAACATCGTATCGGCCGAGAAGAGGTAGGTCTCTCTTCACGTGCAGCCGTCCTACAGAGATTCTCTGGTGGTCATTCCCGAGTGCTTATCACTGGGTGGATCCACCAGCTGTTTGCTTGCGCCGGTCTGTATCTCGATTCTGCGGCCGCTGCCTTTGTATCTTTCCGTCTCGATATCTCTGTGGATTCCGGTGATCTTGCTGATGTATGAGACGTTCGTGAATCAAAGCTGTGATGAAGTGTTCGACGCTCAGGGATTGATCGTTATGCTGTGTTTTTATTGTACGTTTTAAGAGTCCATTCCCTAGAGGACAGGGAATATCACATTGACAGACTGGAGTTTGTCCGCAATCAGCTTAACCTCCTAACCGAGGACATTAAGAAGAAGATCAAGGCAGTGACAGAGCAGGTGGAATCCAAGGTAAAACCGGTGACGATCTCAGGCTGGGCCTCCGTGTCTCAGTCTCAGCCACCTGTTCTATCTGTCTTGGTCTCCATTACGTATGTGCAGCATCCCTTCAGCTCCGGAGGTCAAGCTGTTGGTCGTCTCTCTTCCAGGTTTCCAACGCCATGGCGGAAGAAATCTGCCGCTTGTCGGTCCTCATCAATGAGTTCAATTCCGATTTCCACTGCTCTCCACATGTGTTAAAACTCTATAAAACCGTGAGTCAGCCTGCCGCCAAGTGACTTGTGCTGCTCTTTTCCCTTTAAGCCCCCTGCTGGCCATGTTTGTCATCAACAGGAAAAACCCCAAATGACTTGGACGCTCAGTGGTTGGCATTTGACATTAAATGTTCTTTTCTCAGAACTGTGCAGTACTCTGTTTAGTATTTTGGCCTTTGAGATATGGAAAGATACGTAAATGTTTCTGTGCAGTGCCTTGTCTCTTGGGTCAGAGCTTGCGCTCAGTGCCCAGAAGATGGCTGATCTTTCTGCATTATTGATTATGTTGTGCCATATGATGCTCTGTAACACAAGGACCTGCTGAAACACGTGGAGGAAGGCATGGGAAAGAACCTGTCCTTCCGCTGCTCCAGTGCGGTCAACGCTTCACTGCAGTCCTCCCAGAAAGAAATGATAGGTATGTCTGCGGGATGTCGACTCAAGTGCGAGTTCTTGTTCTTCAAATTCTTTAGAATTATCCTCAAAATGTGATAAAAGGAATGTCTTGCTGACCCTTCTGTTATGCTGCGATCAGAGCATTTGCAGCCTCTGCTGCCCTCTGCTGTCCAGGCTGAGCTACACCGACTCATCCCTTGCCGAAAGTTTGACCTCAGCTACGACCTCAACTGCGCCACCCTCTGCTCGGACTTCCAGGAGAACATTGAGTTTCAGTTCTCCCTGGGCTGGACGGCCCTTGTGCACCGCTTTCTTGGGCCAGGCAACGCAAAACGTGCTCTGATGTTAGTGGATCAGAACTTTCAGGTGTGCCTTTGTTTCCTATTATGAATACAATGAGCCTTTTAGCCTACGTCAAGAGGACTTACCTTTTTGGTCTCGTAACATCTGTAGATTCCTCGATCGCTGGCTACTACCCCATCCGCCCCACTGGGACCCCAGACGCAGGGCAGAGCTGTGTCCCAGGAGGATCTGATGTTGTCAGTAACTACCAGTCTAGCTTCCCTGACCTCCCGCGCTTCTATGAGCGTGATCATCGTTGGAGGAGTGGTGGGTACTGGAACAGGCCAGGGTCGGATCACCCATTTGAGGATTAGTTCCGTTTGTGTCATGAAAGGAATATTAATGATATCAAAGTTACACAGAATGCAGAAGATTTGATTTTGTTGGTCTGAAGTGAACCTGAAGGCGTTTTATACTGTCACTCCGTTGTTTCGGTGCAGGTTTGGCGCACGGTTGGGTGGAGGCTTATCGCCCTGTCCTTGAGTCTTTACGGGCTGCTCTACATCTACGAGAAGCTGACATGGACCACCAAAGCCAAAGAGAGGGCACTCAAGCGGCAGTTTGTGGAGTACGCCACAGAAAAGCTGCAGATGATCATCAGCTTCACCAGCGCTAACTGTAGCCACCAGGTCCAGCAGTGAGTGCTGCCCCCTAGTGGACATCAACATGCTGCGTCTCAGCACGGATGGTGTCGTTATGTCGTGCGTTTCTGGCTGCTTTGGAATCGGTGTAACGTGACCGTTTGCTTATTGTCGCTCTGCAGGGAGTTGGCCACCACCTTTGCACAGCTGTGCCAGCAGGTTGACCTGACCCAGAAGGAGCTAGAAGGGGAGATCAGCAGACTGAACAAGAAGATCGAGCAGCTGGAGACCGTGCAGAGCCACTCCAAGACCCTCAGGTAGAGCCGACCTCTGGAACATGCCTTTTTAAGAAATTAATTTGCTTTTTAAATCCTTGTGAATTGGAGATTTTCAAATTTAATCACAAGGAAACTTCTGCTTTCATTGCCTTCTCTAGTTACATGTCGGCTAGCTTCCCCTGGAGGGGCTGGGAGATGAAATGATATATATAGACTTGCCATCATATAAAACTTAAATAAGAAAATGAGAAACGCCAGTACACTGTCGATAAATGGACAACCTACGCCCAGCAAACACATTAGCGAGGATGATTGAGTTGGAGTACCACGCAACATAGATTTCAATTTGCAGTTTTATCACCTTTTTTCAAGGTATGAATCTGTTTAAGGGTAGTTTTTAGGGAATTTTAAGCAAAAATGTAACCTTTAAATAACTAGAGCTATATCGTGAAAATTATCAATATCAACCAATATGGAAAAAATTGTCGTGATAAAATAATTTGCTATATATCCCAGCCCTGTTCCCCAGGATGAGTTTTCCTAAAATTAACCAACAAAACTGCTTCAAGGGGTGTTTCTCAGTACAGTCGAGCACGGTTATTACGATTTTCTGGGGCCGGCAGATTTCTTTCGTTATAACCGAATTTCGTTATATCCAT
>JAODKF010000038.1:3016439-3045016 GCA_026779585.1 Mormyrus proboscirostris | reverse complement strand
CCCTCCCCTAGGATGGCATCCTGGTGATGAAACTGAGTCACAATATCTAGGCGGGTCCAGTGAGTTTATATTTAGATTTTCATAATCCAGAACACCCACGTGTTTATTGTTCAGTTAATTACCAATAGCTGGGTGATCCAGCCATTGACCAAGCATCTTAAGCAGGCTTATACATATGGGCGGCCAGTTTAAACAAACATACTGCATGCTACATTAATTATGACAGTTAAATAAATATCACTACACGCACTGATATACGTACAGTACCAGCCTAGTTTGCACACACCTACCCATAGAAAAGGTTATTTGTACCATTCTCCACATTTTAGAATAATTTTAAAGACACCAGAAATATAAAACATGAAAATTATGCAGACCAAAAACACATTTAAAAAAAAAAAAAAAAAAAAAAAAAAAAAAAAAAAAAAAAAAAAGAGGGCAGTTCTGTGGCCCCCTGAGCAAGGCCCTTAACCCCAGTTGATCCAGGAACCGGGTGACCCTGCCGTCTCCTCCACGCCGGTTCCATGAGGCGGCCTCCTGGGATGCTTTCCCACCCGTCCTGAAGGAGGTTCCGCATGTGCTGAGCTCTCACTAGCTGCTTTCCTCTGGCAAACTCCTCCAGAACCAAAACCACTGCATGTCGGGTGACCAGGTCATGTGATGAGACACCATCGGTCTCCTTTGTAGGCGGCTTGGTGCGCCCAAACCGCTGGCTGGTACTGTACGTGACCATCAGATGCGTTTGTCGTGCTCATCTCTCTTTACTGGCATTGAATGGACTCTTGTTCAACAGCAATCTATTCATAAACTCTGACTTAAGAATCAATATTAATATTAAATGGAGAGTGACAGCATTAAGCTCAGTTTCTGGGGTGACCAGCATTTCTCACATCTCTACCCACTCTTAGCAAAATAGCCTTTGGGAGGAAAACTGTTAAATAGTTTATAAAAGAACAAGCTGGAAGAGATGGACAGTGTACTGCAAGTCAAAAATCAACCCAAACCCTCTGAAACGCATATGGAAGGAGGTATAAATATTTACATCCAGCTTGCTCTGGGAATTTTTTTTTGAAAAATAAAATAATTTTAAAATTTAAAAAAAAAAAAAAGTTACCCCCAGTAGTGAGCTTTCCCTCTACAATGGGAACTAGCCATCATGCTAATCTCCACAAAGCCCCCCGGGGTAAAAGTGCCAGACTCCAGCCGGCAGCCGCTCACCTGCACGCTCCCCCTTCATGCTGTCCCACACGTTGCAGTTGAAGTCGTCGTATCCGGCCAGGAGGAGGCGGCCGCTCTTGGAGAAGGCCACCGAGGTGATGCCGCAGATGATGTTGTCGTGGGAGTACATCATGAGCTCCTGGTCCGCGCGGAGGTCGAACAGCCTGCAGGTGGCGTCGTCAGAGCCCGTGGCGAAGGCGTGTCCGTTTGGGAAGAACTAGAGGAGAGAGAGACAGAGATAAGCCCCGGATGGGAGCATGCTTGCCCTGGTGAATAATATGTGAAGAACCACGATTGCCCAATATATAATTATCCGGCAGAAGCCTGATTAAGCAGCTCTTTGCTCCTCCGGTGGCAAACTCACCGAGACGGCATTGATATCGGACACGTGGCCAATGAAGGACTGCCGGCACATTCCATCTCGGATGTCCCAGAGCTTGGCAGAAGCGTCACAGGCACCAGACACAAAGGTTTTGAAGTCTGGGCTGAGGGACAGGCTCATGACGTCACCGGTGTGACCTGTGAAGGAGGTGGTCTGCTGGCCGGTCTCGATATCCCACAATGCACTGCAGGGCAGATGGGAACGCCATTCAGATGAAGAGAGCGCACGCAGAACTGCTTCCCACATCGCACATTCCCAATCCTATCTTTGATAACTTTGATATGCTTCCAAGCAGGCAATATTAAACAAACTTTAAATATTTATACACAGTATAAACGAAAATAACAAATTTAACAAACCAGTTAGTGTCCCCAGAACTAGTGACAATCTGGTTGTCATCCAGAAAGCGACAGCAAGACAGATAACCTGCAAGGGGGAACAGGAAATGAAGAGAAATATATAAGGAACCATTTTCCCCTCCTGAGAAAGCCAGTTTGTTACAGGGAGGCCTAATTATCACAGAGCAGCGCTTCCCAATCCGGTCCTAGGGGACCCACAGTCGGTCCACGTTTTTGCTCCCTCTCAGCTTCCATTTGTGCGTGTCTGAGGACAGGTTTGGAAAATACTGTCGGAGGGTCAACCCCCCCAGATCCCACCCCTCACCTGTGTGCCCGGGCAGCTCTCGGGTCACCCGCACGTTGCCCTCCCGCGTCTTCAGGCTGTAAATGGAGCAGATGTTGTCCAGGCCGCCACACGCCACGTAGTTGCCAGAAGGAGCATAGGCACAGGTCATTACCCAGGAGGACCTCAGGGGGATGGCGTGTGTCTGGGGGGGAAGGGGGCAGAGCACAGTCAGAGCCATCCGATACGAGGGGACCCGAAAGACAGGACTCAAGAACTCGCACAGGTATCAGACACGTGACAGAATACACTGACCCAACACTCACCTTGTTTGTCGTGTAGCTGTCCCATATGATCAGTTTTCCGTCTTGGGATGCACTGACTAGTAACCTATGTGATAAGAAGACATCTTATCAGGCTACTGGTTTATTAGAAAGGTAGATGAAGCACCAGCACAAACGGCGGCGTGCTGTAGAGCTGCGCAGACTTCAGGAAGGACCACACTTGGGTTTTTAATGAAGGCTCAGCAGCAGCTAAGGGCCTCATCTGCCACCCACCCATCTCAACCCCCCTTGCCCCCCCCCCATGCCATTCTCGCAGTCAGCGCACCTACAGATACTACCCACTCCAACTGTGCCGTGTCATGCAATATTCAGGAGCACGATCTGTCGGGGCCCGTGCAGTCAGGTAGGAGGGGTGCCTCTCCCCGCCCACCCACGCAGCGAGCAGGAGGAAGTGTGGCGAGCCAATCTGCGCGGGGGGGAGGCAGCGTGCGATGGGGGGCCCCCAAATGTCAGCCCAGGCATATGAGACAAACATGGGGCCCTTCTCTCCCTCTAGGTCATCCAGGGGGCGTTTAAAAACTCATATCCTTCCCCTTGGGGCAAAGCAACTTAATGAGCCGTTTTCACACTCAGGAAGAGAATTTAAAAAAAAAAAAAAAGAATATCACCAACAGAGCTGTACTTTAACAGACATAGTTATCAATAATTAACGATTTTAATCCCAGCTCAAGTGTGACTGATTCACTGAGATGTGCTACTTAATTTGTCAAAAGAGTGAAATACTATGAAAGATAAGACTGACGTCTGCATACCATTGGCCTACAGTGACAGAAAGAGCCAGGCCAATCGGAAGCTTGGACCGCCATACTGACCTGGACTCGGCCCCCCAGTGCATGGCATAGATCTTTGCTAGGTGTCCTCTCAGTGTACGTCTTGTCCTCATCTGTATTCTACCCACTGAATCCAGACCAGCCGTGATCTGACGTGCAGAGCAGGACATTAACAAGTCAATCCAGGTGCTGCAAAGCTGCTAAATTCACAGCTCTTCTTGGATTACAGTGCAGAACGTCAGCATTTTATAAACTAGAGCACTAAAGCGGAATACATTTCATTTACAGAAAGGCAACATCAGGCCAGTAAGGAAAAGTGTCATGTTGTTTCCCCTGAGTACACAACGTTCTTTTGGTTCCAGGAAGTGTAAAACTGCAAGGCGGTTGCACCACGGCTGCTTATTCTAGAGCAGCATTTCCCAACCAGGTCCTTGGGGACCCACAGACTATCCACATTTTTGCTCCCTCCCAGCTATCAATAATCAAAAACGTGGACTGCCTGCGGGTTCTCAAGGACTGGGTCAGGAAACACCGCTCTAGGGAATTCTTCAGATAAAACCCCCCCCAACATAAACCCACCCCAAGTCCTTACCTGTGCAAGAGTGGAATCGCTACACGCTTTCCTGGCATCCTGAAAGCAACAGGGAAGCAGGCCAGTTGCATAAAATGGATTCCAATGAATCAAAAAAAATAATTTAAATCATCATTTTAGGTTATTGTAGGTCGGCATCTGCAGAGTCAGTCCTCTTACCTTGATCTGATTCCTCAGCTGCTCTGCCTCTTGCCGCAGCTGTTCCAGTTCACTCATGGTTCAGTCCAGCCAGCAAAACCGACCGACTCATGCAACGCAGACAGGCACCTTTCAAAACGAAAGGCAGTGAAGATTCCTGTTGGCAAGCCAACATGAAGTATGTCAAAAGGCAGCAAATGCATATGAAACCAAATCTGCAAATGCCCCAAATCTCACATCGCAGGTTGGACCAAGCGGTTGCAATAACATTTTAAACCTGCAAAGTTAAAAAAAAAAAAAAAAAAAAAAAAAAAAAAAAAAAAATTAATAAACGTGCAGAAATTACTGCTAAATAAAATTAGCAGCTCTACCAGCAAACGTGAACAAACCATACAAACTTATTAAGTCTGCTTGGGCCATTTCATGCTTATTTTCATGAAAGGCACTGCTTACTGCTTAAATTTATTTGACCAAACAGGCCAAAAACCCTCAAGCTATTCCAAAAATAGGCATTTGCAACAGATGCTTCAGCTCATAAAAAACAAAGGAATAACAAAATTATTTTTGCAGTACTGTAGGAAGATTTTGGCTGAAAACACAGGCAGCAGTCACAGTGAGATGAACTTCGACTAAAATTGTGTGTGTGCCATGAGGAACATTTTCCATCATCTCACACACACACACACACACACACACACACACACACACACACACACAGACCCCAGACACACACAAGCTAGAGTCATGAACAATAAATTTAAAATGTGCAGCACAGAACCACATTAAGGAAAAACATTTCGGCGTTTCTGTCTGATCAGGAGGCTGCAGGGAGGCCAGGACACAGGAATCCCCAAAAGGAACATCCTGTATGGTCAACACCGAGGCACCTTATAGGAAGGAGGCAACGTCGAAGAGCCACATGACCTGAGATCAGGTGCCTGGCTTTCTAGAAGGGTTCATTCAATGCATTTTGCATAATGATTTTGCCTCAAAGCCTCTGACATTACGATGAGACAATGCATTATGAAAGGTACTGATTCATCTGACAAAGATCAATTTACCACCCATAACTTAAAGATGAAGTGTAGTAAGTTTGTTCATTCACTTTACTACTATAACTGTATCTTTAGTGGAAGAGTCATCCGATAATGTCAGATTTATGGTTGGCATACAAGGTCGAAACCAATGCAGCTCCATATCAAGACTGTACTTCTGACAAATTTCACTACTGCTTTGCTTATTAACCAAAAACTGACTCGTTGGTAAATCCTCACATCTTAAAATTGTCACCACAGTCACTGGTTTTAATTCTGCCAGGAACTGACCGGGAATTAACAGTGAGGCACAAAAGCAAGCTGTTCTACCCAAAACAAAGGATTAGGTTTTCAGACAGACAATCACAGATTGAGAGGCCTTCATTACTGGCTGAAAGGTGTAGCAGATGTGAGCTCATAATTCCTGGGGCCAGGATGTCGCTGAGACTTATGATGAAGTAAACTGGAATAAAAATTGATTTGTTCATCACTAGGGTTATCCTATGAAAAACACTCAGTAACAGAAAGGTGTAACAGTCTTTACACGTCATTCACCTGTATTTTGCTCTGCGTGTCCTGAGATGGCTCCAATCAGGGAATTAATTAATTATCATTATTACTAATCAGCAAGTGACAAAAGCCCTTTGCTGGCATGTAATGAAATGCCTTCTTCCTCCTTTCAAAGCCCTTAACCCACACATTGGGAAATCTATGCAGAACCAGAATGGAATGAGGAAATGGCTATTTAAGCCAAATAAGATCCTGTAATCCTTCCACGCGCATCCACAAGACTAAGCTCTGAAAATACAAAGCTTTCAGGTTTTATTTCTGGAAGCAGGAAATATACTGGAGTTTCATGCAGAAGAAAAATGCTGTTAAGGCCAAAACTGCACAACAGTGCACCCTGTCGCTCTCACAGCCAGTATAAACAAAAAACCTACCAACAAAATTTCTCCCGACTTAGAGCTGGCTGAGGAATTCTTCAGCGTCTTGGATGAAGACTGTGAAGCCAGCCTGCAGGGAGAGCGAGGTAATTGGCCCAGCGCATTGTTGCAGGACAGCACACAAAGGGCAGCTCTGTGTGGTGTGTGGCAGCGCTGCTTGGCACGGCCTCGTGCAGCCAAGCGTCGCCACGTCCGCTTGCCGGTGACGACAGTGGGCATTGCTTCACCCCATATTCCGACTGCTCCCACTGGGATGCATGGAGGACAAACAAGCCTCAGGAAATTCATACTGGGATTTACAATCAGCTGCTAAAATGGAAAAAGGCCGACTTCTGCCAGCATTACTCCATGTAAACTACAGTGATTTCATTAAGCGGCTCAAAACCACCGTCGTAAAAAATTGCATAGTAATGTAAAATGTGCTTGGCGACCTGCTGAATACAGAACCAGGAACAGCCACAAGCACGTCAATCAAGTTGTTCCCGGAAAGCTGGCATTCAGACAGGAAAGTCAAAGATGCCCAGGTTTCTCTGACCTATGGTGACACCCATCGTTTCTGAAACCCTTTGGGGCGATAACCATAGCGTCAGAATTCAAGCCTCCTTCAGCAGATTGTCCCGCATGACAGACAGACGCGATACTGCGAACGCTTGTGCAGCGAAGGAGCAAAGGAGGAGAAAGGGAGGAGCAGCAAGAGTACCGTGCATAACTAGGGGGACGAACACTTAAATCTGCACTGCCCTGGCGGAGAAAGAAAAGGAAGAAGCCTTCCTCCAGCAGTGGCGTTGCTTAGGGCCTCCTGCTTCCGCTACAAGTGGCGGGTTCAGGGCCCATATGGCTTTTTTAAAAAAAGTAAACAAAAAAAAAAAAAAAAAAAAAAAAAAAAAAAAAAGATTAATGTCTCTCCTCACTGAATGGTCTTTTTGGGTCAATTAATGAAAAATTTTAGGATTAATATGCATTTAACTTGGAGGGGGTGGGTGTTCATCCTGACACTTCACAGTGCTAGGCAGAAGGGCACATCCTATTACTTTGTGGCCAGAATTGGTCACATGACCGCCAAACAAAAAAAAAACCTGATCAGCTCCTAAAGCACATACATTTTACAGCCCATGCCTTTAAAATCCACCAGACACAAGTAAAAGATGTAAGCAAGAGAAAGAGTGGTCTTGTTTCGCCTGGAACAGATACCAAAAGCAAAGCTTCACCATCATTCACGCATCGAACGGTAAACACCTCCACGTTTCAACATAAACGCAGAGCGAGCGTTGAAAACAAGCCTGATGTGATCTCAGCGTAGCGTCGCTGGATACGAGACACATTCACTTCCTTCTACCTCACTCTCAGTTCTTTTCACAGGTATGCAGCTCTCTGGGCCAGTTCTCAAGTTCATCTAGACACCGGCTGAAGACATGGCCGACGAACAATGAGCCATTTGTTGAAAACCCGTCCAATGGTCACGCTAAAACTTATGGATTCCCTGGGAGGTGGAGCCATTCTGAACAATGGCCGTAAAGACTCTTCCGGAATGCTCAGGCCCAGCAGAAAGTGCATTCACAAGCAGGGAATTCCCCGTCAAGACGCATTGTGCTTTACAATGTAGTTTCCCCTTCTGGCAGGATACACACACATGCCTGCTTCACTGTGGCTCTTAATCACAATTTCATCTCTCACAGGGATAAGATGTTCAACGTGCTGCAAAGCCTCTTTGAGCTACTCAGCACCCAGGCTAGATGGGTCAACGACACCGAGAAGAGGAGAGCATCGCTTTATTCCGGTCATCTGTGCAGTGATGCCAGCTCTGTGTCACTCTCAAACAGGCGTGTTAGACAAGGTACACACTGAAAGTCGAGTATTAAACTACTTAGTATTCAAATGGGTGCCATTGTTTGTTGGCGGCCGTTTAACAAACAATTTCGAAGGAAAATAATCTGGAGATCTATGTGTTTTACACAAGTTTTAAGGAACCATTGGGTGGGCGCTAACATTTATTCTCCTTTCACATGCACTCAACAACCTGCTGTGACAGCACAGTACTTATCAGAGATTAACTCGAATTCATGTGCATACACAAAGTAATAAACAATTTTGATTTATAAAACCGAATGTGTGTTACCATTAACTGTAAACATGTTTTAATCCATACGGTATATATATGAGGATGTTGCTGCTAAGGAATGTGCACGGTTACTGACATTTTTCTCCATTTAAAAACAAGCTGACTGGACCATGCCAAACCTCCAAACTATGACACACAGCCCAGACATTTACAGCGATTATTATATTACAGTGCATAAATCTCCACGTTCAGTGCATGGAGCATCACCAACTAAGCAGAGTGATTTTAGGATGCTGGCATCGGTTTTTCCAAAATACTGTTCCTTCAGAAGAGAAGTGTATCTTGTACATGAGGGACTAGAACGAGAGCAACCTGCAAATATTTATTGTGGAGAACCCACACATATATGTATTTAAAAACGCCACACAGACATAACTAATACCACCTTAACAAGAACTGATTGTTAAGTATTTCAATGGATGTCTAACAGAATTTAACTGCGCGTCAGCGCATTTTAAACAGATGCATTAACTGACCATGAAAAATATTTCAGCTAAATCAAAATCTGACATTTACACTAGCACAGCCATCAAGAAACACAAGACGGAAAGGGTTAGAAAAATAATACAAGGAATGGCACCCATTCATCTCTGTTCTGCAGCATGTGGAATATCGGATTGCACAATATTAAGAAAAATGCTTACATGGAAAGAGCAGCGTATAACAGAAAGTACTAGTCATGCCAAGTGTAAAGCGGATGGATTAAGAATCACTATATTAAAAAAAAAAAAAAGCATAAACAAAGAAAAACAAAATTCAATTAATTCTAGGGTTTCATTCACCCAGATCTGCTCCAGCAGTACACATTTGAATCTTCTGTAATCATAAAAACAAAGGCATGGCCTTATTTGAATTAGAACACTTTTGAAAGGTTTCTTTTAAACTAGTCTTACAGTAATAAAGTGTACTTTTTGTACAAGACGGTGAAACCGTAATTCAAGTTTTATCAAAATATATACCAGAAAAACTAGTTTCCAATGAAACTGCCAAGTTGCATTAAGACTATAGTACGTGAGTAATACTCTCCCGAAGGACAAAAGAGAACACGCCAAATTATCCGTATGTGCAACAGTTCATAAAGCTGCAAAAAGCACCAGCCAAAGCGCCAATAACTGGGAAACACAGTGCAAAAGGGAATAGGTTCAAATTTGAAAGACCTGAACTTCTGAAGGGCAGGAACATCATGGCATTTTGACCGTACATTGGAAGCCTGCATGAAGTGCAAAAAGGCAAATACAAGTCTGCAAACCGAATTTAAAAGGTTGCATTGCAGCAGAAGACGATGGTGCTGTACACACCTGCTCAACACGACCCATCAAACACGGCTGCCAGTTAAATTCATACCGCATTATTTTAAACCACGACCCATGCAAGACACAGTTTGTATAGACGTTTTCAACTTGGAAATACTATTAACAGCTACAGATCTGTTATTGCGATCACGGGCACAGGACCCGAGGGGTGGGAGGGGGATGTGTACCCCCAAATATTTAATTTGGCTCTATTCACCCCCCCTATAAACAGACCTTTGTATTTAAATTAAAGTCGTGCCCCCGATATCGAACAATCTGATTGGAGGTTAAAATATAGGTAATCGTAAATAACCACACTTTCAATATTGAGAGTGTCGAAGAGGAAATCCCAAATAAAGCTAATACCAATATCACCTATATAAGAATGCTGCTTAAAGGAAAAGGCCATATGCAAAAAGAAATCTTGATTTTCCATTCCCGCATTAGAAAGAATCCGAAGTACTCCAGTGCGTAACCCGGTGTACGTGCGGTGTTCGGGGCACATACACTGAGTGAATGATCTCAAGAACAAACCAAAACAAGCAGTAGTTTAGATGGATGTTGGTAAAGTGGCGTTAGTAAGAGCAGAAAGGCTGCGGCCCTGGGAGAGACGGCGCCGTGGAGCTACTGCCTGACGAGCGGCTTCGTGTGCGGGAGAGAGCCGCCCGGGCTCCGGAGCTGGCGGGTCCGAGGGCGACTCTCCGGGGTGCGGGGCTGGGATCCACATACGCCGCCACACACACCTATTTACAGCAGCACAACTTTTCATTTTATATATATATAAAAATATTATATTACATTATACACACACACCGCACGAAATGGCAGCTTGTTCTCCAACTTACTCTCACGACGTACTTGTTGCCTCCGACAGCTATATCGCTCATTATCACAAGGCTGCGTTACAATAAAGGAGAAATCCGACCATTAAAAGGCAACGGCAAGGAAAGGCTTTAAAACAATAACACTTCATTTTCAGGACTAATGTGAAACACACAAGTGGGTAAATGTTTGCCAAAAAACAAAAAAAACACACACACACTTTTCTCCTCGTACCGTTTAGTACAAGATGTTTTTGTTGTTGAGTGTATTTTGTGCAGCGAAGCAGGAAACAAATGCGCCAAGAAAATACAAACAGATATTAGATGTACTTTATTTTACCTGAAGTAGAGTTTCTGGGCGGTCCGCAGCCTTCCAGCCTACACTGTACGTGTCCCCCTTCAGACTGCACACATGGTCCCTATAATAAGTGAGAATCTAAAATATTTCAATTAAACAAATCTTTGTAGATTTAAAGGGCCAGTCAACATTGACTCAGGCAGGATTTGAGTCAATCTTCGCTCTGCTATCTAATCACCACACCCATATAGAAACTGGGAACATGGCAACAGCCTACGCGGAGGGGTGCCTGACAAACAGTGCCATTATTTTCAATAGCAAATCTCCCTTCCCTATAAACCACTTAACCTTAAATGGTTCCATAAGACGTATTTGTACTTCTTTTCTCGGTTTTTGCTGTTTCCCCTTTGTTTATGGCGAAGCAAAACAAGTTGTTGTGCCGAAATAGTTGGGGCCACCCCGAAAGTTAATGGTATTGTCTATCAGCTGCTTTTAGAGAAAGAAGGGAGGACGGGAAACAGGAAACGACTAAGACCGGGGTAATTTAGAAAGGTTTGTTTTTGTAAAAGTGTAGACGTCTTGCTTCTGTATGCATATTCATTCCGGGACTGTGAAGTATCGTCAGTCTGGCAGGCAGTGTTAGTACTTCAGTTGTGTGTCATCCCTTGGTAGTATCGGAACATCCCCCTTATTGCACTTAAGCTGAGCAACGTGCGAGTGTAGCGCGTGCCAGTAAAAGTGAGGAGTAATTCATGTACGCTATTCTGCACTGGTTATTGGAAATGGTTCGTTGGATTCACGTACAAATAGTTGGTAACCCTTTGCGATCTACATTTAATGTACAAACTAATTACAAAATATACACTTACATGTAATTGTTTTTTCGGTATCTAATATTCTCGAAGATCACATTTAAATTAATGTCATTCTGTTTTTTTAATATTAACTGTAAAAACATTTTTGCACAACGAAGATGGAGAGAATAAAGAGCTGGCCTTAGTGTCATTAAACAGTAAACATTCATTTTGAAACCTAAGTTAAATGTAACAGACTATTGCCATAGAAAATTATTTTCTAATTATTAGTTAATATTTGGTTGTTGCGCTGAGCTGAATGCCTTTAATGGTGATCAGATTGACATATTTATTATGTAATTTTACTTAAAAGCAGTGTCCTCATGTCACAAGTTATTGACCCCTGCTGCTGACAATAATAGTTTGTGGTTCATTATACAAAATTTTACTCTCCTGAGAAACAGAAATGACAACTTAAAAAACTGTGTGTGAAAATGTTAATTCAAAAGTATTCATGTACTGCTTATTTATATGTGAAGTATAATTAAGCCAAGCTCAGTCTATGGTATCACACAGAGATAGCTCTATTAAATATACAATACATTTCTTGGTAACACTTAACTTGATTACTTGAGGAGGCACAAGTAACTTAGTGACTTGGTTACTACTCAAGCACAAATCATAAAAAATAATTGCCAGAAATACATGAACGAAAATGATTGATTAATAATGAATGAAGATGAGATCAGTTAGTTTGTGGTTAATACATTAAATATAAACTCACTATTACATAATTTGTGCCCCTTCAAGTAAAGTATTACCCATTTATTTTCATACATAGAGCAGTAAAAAAAGCCTAATAAAAACATAAAGTTACACTCCCTGAAGACATTTTTCCAGATCTCGTCAGGTAGAGAGTCTGAGGGGGAATACACAGAAATCAGGAAAGACTCCATTTACCATCAATGAAAAACTTCTACGTGTGAAATAAATATGAATCTGACCCTGTTCAAAACATGGAGCCTTTCAAAGTTACAAACAGTAATATTTTAAAGACCTATTTACATTACAGCACCACATCAAACAGTTTAAACCTGGACGTGATAATATTTGTATTTATTTATTCATTTCCCCCCCATTAGGAACTCCTGAATTGTTAATGCAGCCAATAAAAGTGCTCAGGGGGGGAGTCTTTCCCTCATCTCTGTGAGACTTATAATCAATGATGAAGAGATGAAAGAGAGCCAGCTCTTGTTGGTCCCTTTTGAATTGCCATGGGGGGGGGGGGGCAGATTAAATCTTGCTTAATGCAGGTGGCAACAGATTGACCATCGTAGTACTGAAAATGGCAAGTTACGTCCCAGTAATATTGTTCGTCAGAGCGTGCCAAAAGTAAGTTCCTACTTGTGAACTGAAGTGATGACACAAAATATTGAGTTCTAGAGTTGTGTTTCCACAGTGAGGTGCTTTATTGCATGAGATATATAATGCCAAAGTCATTGTAAAATACTGGACAGGAGCATCAGCTAATATTGATGATGATGGTAGAGAAGGTTAAGATTTGGAAGCCAAGGTGAATATGAAGACATTATCAGAAACTTGTAGGGATTAAGGGATACAACAAATTTTAACACTAAAAAGGGTAAGAATGTCACTACTTTGCAGAATAAGCCATTGTACATCAAATAATGAATACAATTCCTGGACTCATTTTTTATTATTATAAGAACAACCTAAACAGTTTCCCCAACATAATCCAGTTTAATTAATGCACTACATAAATAGTTGTTGAATTCAAATATGTTATTAATGTAGAGGTATAAACATTGTTTGACAATACAATGCATGAATACAATTTATAACACGACCCTCTTAAATTATATAATTGAATATGCTTCAGGCATTTGAAAAAAAATGCACCCCATGGAAAAATAATAGCAGTAATGCTACACTTGTAAGTATTGCAAGTATTTAAAAACATTAAATAGCATAATCACCTCACTATCATTCTGGTTCATACATTGGGGGAAATAATTATTCAGCACGTGATACAAGACCAGGCATTAACTTAATAAAACAACAAGGGAAAAGAAACTGTAACATTCCAATCCATAGAAAAGTTATGTGCAACTAAGTGGATTTACTCATGGAAAAGGTACTGAACACCCGAAGTAAAATGTTTATAATATGTAGTGGAGAAGCCTTTACTGTTTACAATGACCGCTTCAAGATGCTTTCTGCACACAGTAGCCAGCCTCAGAGTGTCCAGGTGAGATTTTGGTTCATTCTTCTGTTTCTGCCGCCTCTGTAGGTGGCGCTGTTGCTTCATGCTGCTTGAACAGTAAAGAATTTCCCCAAAAAAGGAATTTCCCCACAGGGATCAATAAAGTTGTGATTATTATTATTATTAGATATATGCTAAGCAGGCCCCCCTCCCAATTCTGCATGTATCTTTATGTTTCCAAAGGTCCCCGTCAGATGTTGGTGCCCCTGAATCTGGCAGGGTAACCATACCCCTCCCATGCACCTGATGTGAAGTGATTTGAATGCATGTTCTCTGACTATATTGAAGGATATCCCACTTCCTTACGGCATTTTACTGCTATCTGAGTTACAGTACTGCAGATCCTTGAAGCATATTGGTATGAAGCAATTATAGAGCACAGATGTTCCCTGGGTTATTTCTATTACGATATTTTGACTTTATGATGGGTAAATGTTTTTCACTTTCAGGACATTATTCAATAAATTACATGAGATATTCAACATTTTATTATAAAGTAGGCATTGCGTTAATGATTTTGCCCAACTATAGACTAATGTTTAAGATGGGCTAGGTTAGGTGAACTGTATTAAAGTGCATTTTTGGCTTACGATAATTTCGACTTACAATAGGTTTATCGGAACGTAACCCCATTGTAACCTGGGCAGAGACTGCATAATTTCTTCTATAATATTTTTAAAAAGTCAATTGAATAAGACAGCCTTTATTTTGGTCTGGCACATTCAGCAACTCATAGTAATCTAATGTCAAGCAAAAAAAAAAAAAAAAGTCATTTGTAAGGGGGGAGCACATCAATAGCTTGGTTGCTAAAAAAAGAAAAAGCGTAGAGCACCAGCCTGGTGCTGTTTACATCCATGTTGGCTCAACTCTTAAGCGTTTACTGTAGCTGAAGGTGCTTTGGCTACACACATAAGCTTGTGCAACAGGGAGAACATCTGGATTTTTAAAAAAATAATATATTTTTTTTTAAATGTTTGGTCTGGCTGGTCCTACCGTTTTCTGAAAAAAGCTAATCTGACATTACAGAAGCACCGCTTGCATACGCGAGGAATGGGGGTAAGTAAGAAGCCACGCATAGAGGTAACAATTGGCCGTAAATCGATATGACGTTACGATATTCCTACACTCAGCAGAACAAAAAGAAATATTATAGATGCTATACTGTGTGTTGGATGCAACATCTTGAAATAAAGAACTAGTGAGAAACTGATTTGAACAACATGAGTAGCTATCAGATTGAAGATGTAACACGGAAGTCAAATGAAATGGAATTACTGATACATGGAAACTGATTTGAACCTAAAAAGGAGAAAAAAAAAAATCAGAGTGGTCTTATCCCCTAGACTTATCTCTAGGGGAGGCTGGCCGTTGCCTGGGCAACAATTAGAAATGGCAACTGACGTCAAAAAGGTAGAAATATCACAGAGATCAGGAGCTACTATGCATAATGGATCATTCAAAACAGACCTGAGCGACACTAATGTTTAAAATATACCAAAGTCACGTACAAGGTGACATTCATCAATAGATTATGAGCTGTACATATTCTTTCTGTGCCTACATACACATTCATGTTAAGGTATCCCATATAACAATATATTACATTTATTCTGTAAAAGGGTCACCCAGAAAACTTTTTCTAATTAATATGAAAAGTAAATGGCAATTCACATCAAGATAACAGAAACACAAGCACATGTGACCACCTACATCAAGATGTGCATTTCAAATGCAAATTGCATGTGGATGATCTTCCAAATAAAAACGTGATGGTCAATCATGCCATTCATTATGTGACAGGTAACACTTCTGTGCTGGTGCTGTTAAAAATACAACATACGACTCTTTACTAGTTTTGATGGCAGAAGTCATCATAAAACCGTCCAACCAACAGTCTGTCTGCCCGCTAACCCACCAGCAGCTGATTCTGGGCAGGGTTACAGGATGGAGGTCAGGGAGCCGGTCTCAAACTTCATATGGGCACACACTGGATGGAATTCCAGTCCATGGCACATACACATACACAGCATACGTAGATTAACATCTGCATGTCTCTCTCCCCGGTATATACGCATCTCCATGACACAGAAGCTTTGCATATAGCATCCAAATCTATTCACAGAGGATGCTTGCTTAAACAAAGGCAACAAAATCTGATAATTTCCAGTATACCATGTGTTTCTGTAAAATCAGTTAATGCCGCCAGTCCACATATACATTATTCCATTGCGGTGTATTTCCTTTTAATTGATTGTGCCTATTTACTACACATTACGAATATCCTTTATTTGTTACATTGTCAGTGCTTTTCTCACTGAGAAGTGAGAGTCTGGCACAATGCAGAAATCCAGGGGAATCCCACTGACCTCCACAGACTGTAGGTGTGACCTAATGCACATTGTGAGTACACAAACATCAAACTCTGCAGTGGAAGATGAAGTGCAAGAAAAAAAATATTACGCGCCATTGAAATCTGTAATAATTGGGATACTTGCTTATTTCAGCAAAACAAAAAAAATCACATTTATTGGTTTTATAATAAAAAATCATTGCTTTATTAATTTGTTTACAAAAATATATATCACATTTGAGCCAGTAGTTTGAAGTAAAACATTCATTTCAAGTAGTAATGAATTGAAACCCACATTGTAGTTCTAAAAAAGCTGTTGTGAGATAAAACGTCCATTGACAAACAGACTCATTGGGGGCTTTTTAATAAGTAACATTTTGCAACAACGAATACCAATCATCAGTGTTCAGTTTCCCTTTGGGAGCCAGAGAATATAATTGCAATTCATAGTAAAATGGCAAGAACACAACTGAATGAGTCAGTCAAAAAAATTACACTTAAATAGTCTGGAGGGAGGATTTGTGCAGATATGTTTAGCATCGCTTGTTAAAGGACTTGTGTTATGAAACCAGTGAATTTGCAACATTTTTATAGAATTAGGAAACTGTCCCAAGACTTTCTGTATATACCTTTTTCCTTATTATTGTTTAATAAACATACATAACACACATAACATGCATAACATGTTTGTGTAACACATAAGGTTGCATAGGTAGAAAATATACCATTTTCTTCTTTGTTTCTCAAACTAAACAAATTCCCATGAACTTCACCCGCAGTCATTAAAAAACTGGGCATTTTCCTTCTTCCTATTCCTAAAACATATGTTATAATTTGCTGTAGTTGGCGCAATGGTGCTGGTCTGTACTCACCTCAGATACGTACTAGTGCAGGTCTTCAAACCTTTTTCGTTTCTGGGTCGATTAACACACATTAACGCAACCCAACAATTTGAACAGATAAACACTAACCTTTTATCCAGAGATGATTTTTCCAAAACAAATGAATGCCCAGTAAGCCTTTTTGTAAAGGCATGGTTTCAGTTCCTTCTTTATACTTGGCGCGGGTGGAGATGCAACAAAATGAAGAGCAGATACACGACAACGCACTGGGGCAGAACAGGGCTGGAAAGGAAAGATTAAAATATTTCTTAAAGGCATGGAATTTTTCCTATTTTGTACTCGTAGTACAGCACGTGTTCTAAAACATATACATATTCTCGAATATGCACACGGTGTACTAATGCATAATGTTAGTTTTCTCTGTTATGTCTACTGACGCTTTATCTTGGTGAAAAAACGAAGTGTGCAACTAACGTGTTGACTAAGAAATGATAGAAACAGGGGACCTCCGTGGACAGTCATAAGTAACTAAACAAAAGGTTTAAAATATGGATAAATGAAAATGAACTGAGTAATTTGTCGGACGTTTTCATATATGTTGACATCTCCATCATTTCCCCCAAACACCGGCCAGACTACAACTCCAGTTTTTTTTGTCTTAGTGACGTCTATAATATTCACCAATAGAATTACGCCGAGAAGGCGTGGCTAAAAGGTTCTATGCTCTGATTGGCTACGTGTGGCAATGGCGCCTTACGTAAGGTGTCGCTCCATCAATGTGATGAGTGCGCTCTAGTTTCTATTGTTAAGCGTCGTGGTTAAAAAAAAAAAAATATATATAAATATATTAAGATAAAACATTACTTTGTTCTCTTCCATCATTATAACCAAAACCAAGAATGAGCGGTGGGGTGTATGGAGGAGGTAAGTTTAGTTTTGAGATGCGATGTATCAACGAACTTGCCACGTTGTTCTTTTTATTTTGCTATCTTTGCTCCGGAAAGATGTTGTTCAGTACTTGGCGTGTATGTCCGTAATCGGAAGCGGTCTCGTCTTTTTATGTGTTCCGCTAGTTGTCTAAATCCATATTCATGAACGCCGTTTCCACGTTTTGCAACGCAAAGTCCGTGTCTTTGGATGGCTGCGCAGTTCGTCTGGACCCCGTTTACCCCAAGAACGGCGTTATTATGTTACCGTGACCCTTCACAAGTTCACATCCAGCCATTCACCCGCCCACTTTTAACAACCGATTCGATGAGATCGGGCATCTATGCAGCGAGCCGAAGCGCGCATCCTTGACGGGACGCCAGTCGGCACATTCGATCCCTCCCTCATTAATATGATGTATTCACAGGACCCAGATATCGGCATAGCTTGAACGTTTAAACCTTTTAAATACTTATATCTTAACCAAATAAACATCAAAGAAACGTTTAAGCCTTTTAAATAATTATATCTTAACCGGATAAACATCAAAGAAATCGTGGGCAGGCGTTGCATTAAACCGATATCTGTGAATTGTGTAGAGCTAGCTGACTATTGACACTTGTGCGTATATTTCAATTGTACCTCGTGCATCATTTGCGATAGTTTTAAGATTCGTGAAACGGACGTAGGTTTTATTTTAATTGTATGGTGTTTGCAGGCAATGTTTTAGCATTGACTGGAATTTGGGATCCGATTGCAGTGTTATTTTACAAGACATACAATTTTTCTTTCTTCTGTAGATGAGGTTGGAGCTTTGGTCTTCGATATAGGATCTTACAGTGTAAGGGCAGGATATGCTGGGGAAGACTGTCCCAAGGTGAGCTCTGGAATATAAAATCTTTGCTTTCCCCGCCCATGATTTTCACCCTAAAAAGGCCTTGACCGTACTGACTGTAGGTGAATTGAAAGTGAGAAGCTTTGTTTGTCTGCAGGCTGACTTCCCTACTGTGATCGGCGTAACTTTGGACAGGGAGGATGGGACCACCCCCATGGAGACCGACATGGACAAGGGCAAGCAGAGTGGCCACACATACTATATAGACACGAACCAGCTCAGGGTTCCACGTGAGAACATGGAAGTTATGTCGCCTCTCAAAAACGGCATGAGTAAGTTCTTGTATGCGAGATAATGTGAGTTTACCTGACCAGCTCTGGGCTGATCGGGTCACAGGTAGTTTGGTCTTATGTTTCCTTCCAGTAATCGGAACATGAAATTATGGTGTCTTACCCAAATATGTATGCGTGTACATATGTATACGGAATCCAGTTCACCCGATAGTCAGTAGAATTTACATGTAGTGGTTCTCAGCTGGACTCACACTGGTCCTTGGTTATGTCACTTAAACTTTTGAACCAAATTTATTTTAAATAGCACAGGAATAGTAAACACATCAGTAACAGCAGCACAACGCTTTCTTGCTTTGTCAAAAATAGTCAGACATTGGGGGGGAAAATTCAAAATACTTTTTGTTTTAAACTGCACACTTCACTGTGCAATGAAAATGGTCCTGTGACTCTCTTTTGGGTCGTGACATGAGTTAAATAAATATTCTCAGCTAATGACAGTTTTGAGTTATTGAATAGACTTCATATATTAAAAGATGTCACGGGTCATATATGGATATTATTAATAATCATTGGCATGTTTTAATAGGATTAAAAATAGGGTGATCGTAGTTTTACCTAGGAAACTGACACACTTACGTGTAACACAGTTGTCTTTTATTGCAATAAAAAGGTATAATGTGTCTTAGGGGTATTTGAAGCACTCAAGCTGGAGCGGGAAATGGTCGAGTGTGGCAGTGAGTTTTAAAGTTGTCTCTAAAATTACCAGTAATTGCCTTTGCTTCCTTGACTGGCTGAAGTTGACAACTGGGACAGCTTTCAAGCTGTTTTGGACCACACCTACAAGATGCACTTCAAGTCTGAGCCAAGCCTACATCCCGTGCTTATGTCCGAGGCCTCGGTGAGTCTCTGCTCGCCATGACAGTTATGTTTCTATTTTTTTTTCCCCCTCCAGTAGAGTTATACGATCAGAAAAAGAGAATGGCAGTGCTAGCAGTTAAACGTCACCCCTAAGGTTCACTGGAACTGCTTTCCAGTGTTCTTCACCTTTTGAAATTTTTGCAGTGAAGTTGACTGATTTGTCAAACATGACTGCCACACCTCAGTCATAGATATATGCAAATAATTGAGTGCAAATGTGTTTCACTTTCTGCGGGTGTTTTTTTCCCCCTCATTCTAGATTAACAGCGTAGCCCCTCGTCTGGTCGTCACTGTCTAATCTGTAGTTTGTTTTTTTTTGTTGTTGTTCATGTGCAGTGGAACACGCGGGTGAAGAGAGAGAAGCTGACCGAGTTGATGTTCGAACACTACAACATCCCTGCCTTCTTTCTGTGCAAAACCGCGGTCCTGTCCGCGTATCCTTTCCTGGCGTCACAAGGCAGGGTTTCTCGATTTCTCAATGGGTGGTTTGACTGACATCGAAGCATCAGTGTCACACAGCGGAGAGCATTATTCGCCTGACAAGCAAACTGTAAAAATGTTTGCTGGTAGCTGCCATTTCTGCTGTCATCTTCTGAGTGTGATTAGCATTTGTCCTCCGATTGTCCTACCAGTGAGGAGTTTTTAAGTGGAAAAGGTGCTGAATTACTGTTTAGTTAATTTAGAAATCTCGAGTAACAGAACTAGGGAAAATAAAACTCTTCCGTTGACGCCCTGCTGTCCTCTGAGCTTCATCCCCTTAATTACCTTTAACTAGTCTGACAGATTTGCCAACGGCCGATCCACAGGTCTGGTGCTAGACAGCGGCGCCACACACACAACCGCCATCCCAGTCCATGATGGATATGTCCTCCAGCAAGGTATGGATCCCCTCCAACAACTTGAGTCAGCGACCTCTCAGCCCATTCCTTTGAATTCATCTTCTAGAACTTTGCTAGTTCTCTTATCTCTGATTTTAATTGTTCTTTTCCAGCTCTGCTTAGTTATTGCCAGAGGTGGAAAGTTCAGGTCCAGAGAGCAAAAGCCCAGACCAAGATTATGTTACAATAAACCAGTTGAGCATAAAGAGTCACAGTCACAGAGAACTCAACTGGTTGGTTGAAACAAAATCTCGATCTGGATTTTCATTCTCTGGAGCGGAATCACCCATATCTGGTTGCTGTACCTGCAAAGTGTCTCTTCTTCCTTCAGGAATCGTGAAATCGCCCCTTGCTGGCGACTTCATGAGCATGCAGTGCAGGGAGCTTTTCCAGGAGTTGGGCGTGGAAATAATCCCTCCGTACATGATCGCGGCGAAGGTGCGGCCCACAGCCTCCCCTCGGTGTTCGAGCCGCGCTTGTACGTCCCGCGGCAGGATCCGGTCTGACGTTTCCCCGTGACGTTTTTAGGATGAAGTCCGTGAAGGTGCATCCGCCAGCTGGAGAAAGAGGGAGAAACTACCGCAAGTGAGGCGTTCCTGGCACAACTACATGTGCAATGTAAGCGGCTGACCGACTGTATGCTAACCAGCTTTCCTTCTGGGGGTTTATTTTACAAGTGGATTGCTTATCATGCACATACCTCACCTGATGGTGATGTCATGTATTAATTGTTTATTTCCTGTTTCCCCAGACTGTGATCCAGGATTTTCAAGCATCTGTACTACAGGTTTCTGATTCACCATATGATGAGCAGTAAGTCTAATCAGATGATCAGTATTCATTGTCCAGAATGACATTGTGAGGGTGGCACAGTGGTACAGTGGTTGGCACTGTCGCCTCACACCTCTGGAACCCAGGTTCCAGTCTCCGCCGTGGCTCCCTGTGTGTGGGGCTCGCGTGTTCTCCCCGTGTCATCGCCGGGTTTCCTCGGGGTACTCCGGTTTCCCGCCACAGTCCACAAACATGCTGAGGTTAACTGGAGTTGCCAAACTGTCCTTAGGTGCGTATGTGTAACTGAATGGTGTGTGAGTGTGCCCTGCAATGGGTTGGCACCCCATCCTGTAGCCTATGGCATAGGCTCCGAACCCCCCGCAACCATGAACGGGACAATAGGACGGTTTCAGAAAATGGATGGATGGACTCCATTGTGGTTTTGCAGGAGACTCGGTACGATAATGCACTTTTGGTGTTAGTGCTGCATGATGGTGGACCTGTTGCCATACAGGGTGGCTGCCCAGATGCCCACGGTGCACTATGAATTACCCAACGGCTACAACTGTGACTTCGGAGCGGAGAGGCTGAGGATCCCCGAGGGCTTGTTTGATCCCTCCAATGCCAAGGTTTGACGCCCAAGTTCATCTCCGATGGTGTTGAAGAAAGCTGAGCTCCCTCACTTAGCCTGATCCCATGTGTCCCTGTGCAGGGTCTGTCGGGGAACACCATGCTGGGTGTGGGTCACGTGGTGACGACAAGCGTAGGGATGTGTGACATCGACATCCGACCGGTAGGTTCACATGTGAGATGATGTGCTATGGCCACCTTGTTCCTAGTGAGGTTGTGACGCATTTCACACCCGGAAAAGGTTCAGGTCATAATGCTTGCAGTAGCGCATTTTGTTCACGATCCAAAAGTTTTATTTTCGTTGTGTTACAGACGAGATTAGAGACTTCCAGCGCCAGTGGTGTACAAATTAGAAGTGAATTATATATAAACCATCTCCAAACCTGAAGGTGACCTTAAACTATTTAAATGTAGGCCTAGATGGCGATGGAGAAATTATAAAGACGACGACCATGGAACATTAACGTGACATAAAGCGCAGGAACGGCAAGTGACTATTATTGTAGGTTATTGCACATACTCATACAGTCTTGCGTCGAGTTACACTTGATCGCATTTGTGTCTGAAGTGCAGAGTAAATGATATACAGTGAGTGAGAGACACCTGAAGGCAGATGTAGGATGCAGTGCAGGAGAATGAACAGCGCTGGCAGCCATATGATGACCCACTGTCTGTATAACGTGTAGCAATGTATGCATAGAGTAATGTATACATGATGGACAGCTACAATAATGAGATGCCTAAATTGAACGGCTGTTCCTGTTCCCAAATGCGAATGCCAGTCAGTGCACAATGAACAGCGATTTTTCTGTGAAATCGCAGCGACCCATTTATATTTATGTGAGATGTGTCCTTAATTACCTATTGTCTCGGGGGTGGTTTCAACTGGTATACAGGATCCGAGCCGTACCCGAGCCACACTGAACTAGTTGCAGTGCGGTTCCAGCTCACTTTGGTTTTCCACTGCAGAAGGGTCGGCTCCGTAAAGGGGTCGCTGGGTTTGGAGCACGACTGAAACATAGCATCAAATGCCAGCAGATTTGGGATTAGGAATCCATTCCTTTGAGCTGCTCTATAGTACTTTTTTTTTTTTTTTTTAGTAGGAGGTTGGAAATTTTCAAGTTGTGAGTTCTTGGAATTGCATCAATACATTGCCACATGCAATACTACTAATGAATAATATATATAATTATGCCTTTTTTCCCTTCAGATTCATGCACAGAACACCAGTATCTCTGTGCATTTCGACCAGTCAGGTGGTGACAACGTAGCCAGCCTTGCTTGTTCGCGCTTTTGGCACTGCTAGTAAATGGGGCCACGCTGGGTACAGCTCAGATAATTCACAGTGGAAAACCGTCAGTTTGTGCGGTGGCTCGGTTCTCGCAGACTGAGTTGTCCTGCCTGTCTTCGCAGGGCTTGTACGGCAGTGTCGTCGTCACGGGGGGAAACACGCTGATCCAAGGCTTCACTGATCGGCTCAACAGGGAGCTGTCCCAGAAGACACCCCCGGTGAGGACCGCAGAGGGCAACACTGGGGCAGCCCCTACCTCGTGATGCATTTCTGTACACTAAAGCCAGAAATAATCCATCATATACCACATTGCAAAAGAGCTCCGGCACTGGTGCTTTTATACCATCTAAAACTAGTGTATTTTTACTATTTTTCTTCATGACTTGTTTTGTGATTCATGTGTCTATCTTCTGAGTAGGAATACCATCACGTGTGGAGCGTACCTGTAATAACTGACAGTGCTGTGCCTCAATACTATTCAGTTAAAATTTCATTTTTCAAGTCACGCAGAAAAATGTGAAGTCAAAGGGTATTCTTGCATCCTTTTTAAATGTCCCCTCTGCGTTTAGAGTATGCGTCTCAAGCTGATAGCCAACAACACCACAGTGGAGCGCAGGTTCAGCGCCTGGATCGGTGGCTCCATTCTTGCGTCTCTGGTACGATTTTTGTTATTACTTACTGAAGTTTGAGTTTTACTTCATATACTTGCATTTCGCATTTTTTAATGGAGTAATTCAGATGGCTGACGTGTTTATGTATTTCCTACCGCTTTCTTCCTAAACGCTGTTTTTCAGGGAACCTTCCAGCAAATGTGGATCTCAAAGCAGGAGTACGAAGAAGGGGGCAAGCAGTGCGTGGACAGAAAGTGTCCTTGATTGGCTGCAACACTCTTTACAGAAAAGGCTAGTCTTTCCTCTGGACTCAGGAACATCCTATAATAGCATTTTTCCCCCCTCCTATGGCATTTTAAAATTGTTTTCCTTTTATCAAGTTATTTTACGTGGTGTTAGTTATGAGATCCCCACTCAGGCAAATTGCTGTTAGAGTTCAAGAGTTGTAAGCCTTTTATAATTATATTTTGATAAAGCACTGATTAATCATTTTATACAATCAGTCTTTAATTATACAATGTTTATTTTAAACAGCAGTGATCGATAAAAATGCATTGTATATACCTTTGTATCACATTGCATTATATGCGATCAAAGAGCATCATCTTTTAACAGGAATTTCATTCTCACTTGTCTAAATTTCAAATTCAGCTGCATTATGTTGAATGACCTGCCCTCTAGTGGACTGTGAAAGTAAGAATATTCATAGAGGATGTTCTTTTATGTATGATATTCAGTGCTTTTATTGTAAGACATAGAACTAGCTGAAAACGATGAACTGCATTGGAGGTAAAATTTTATTTGAGATTTAAGAGCTGCGAGACGGCATGAATTGCAGAATTAATCTCACGTGTGTGTTTTGGCTATTAAAAAAAAAAAAAAAAAGGAAAAAAAAAGCAGCTTTATTGTTATATAAAGGCATACATCAGTCACACGTTCATGATGTTCCAAGCATGTTCTTGATGCCTCATGCTTTGGAGACCATGTTTGGGAATTTCTCCATCAGTTTGCGGTGCCTTTTGGCTTCAGCCAATCGCTGCCTTTGTCTTCTTCGCATGTGTTGTTCTATGCGAAGCCTGAGTCACAAATACAAAAATGTACTGATTAAAGATCAGCAACCAAAGAATACTTATCCCAAGTTACATTTTTGCTACTTGTAGGTTCTTTTATTTTTGTTAAAAATCTAAACATAGAAATTTCATTGAAAAGTAAATCACAACTGCTAGTGATGAGCAAATGAATCCTCATGAACCATTTGCAGTATTTTCTGACCCCACTAGATGGTGCTCTTGGTTTGCCACGAGGCATGCCCTGAGCCCTCTTATGATTACCATCTAGTGTGTCACAGAATCAAGTGATAAGTGTTCTATTCCACCTCAATGAACTGATCAATGACCTGAATACTTTAAAGGGCAACTTACATGTGATACTGGTGGAACCAAAAAAAAATAAAAAATGCTGGTAGATTTAAAAGTGGCATGGCTAACACTTTACTTAAAATAACAGTACAGAAATTCAATAACAATGATGCATGTAAAAAAAAAAAATAATAATAATAAATACTCCTAAGTAAAATAAAGTAAGTAAAATCAGTTTTTTCCCCCCCCTAGTGTTCCCAAAGAAATTATACCAGAAATGTCTTTGGATCAATGAAATAATTAAAATGAATGACATCTAATAATATACCAACTAATAATATAAAAATAAAAAATGACATCAGGTGTCCTTATTACCAAGATGCTCACTCACCTGATGAAGTCATTAACGAAAGGTGCCGAGAAGAATCGCTTTCTCTTGTATCTTGTGTTCAGGTACCATGGAATGGGGTACTCCTTAAATCTATACCTGCCAAATCCACAAACGCTTCATTAATGTATCGGGTGACAGTCAGGTCTGAGAAGTCGGTCAAGGCAACATCAGCTTCTGCACATGCTGGCACATAAACAGCTGAACATCATCTGCAAAATTACAACTCTGTGGCACTTCCCAGCCGATGCAAACACAGGTCTTTTCAGAACTTCAGTGAGGGAGTTATTTCATAGTTATGGGGAAAATAAACCACTGCGAGCGATGAAATATTTGGCAATTAACACAGGATGTATATTTTTGGAACCTGTATATTTTCATGCTTTGTACCCAAGGGCATAACAATGGCCCTTAGCCAGAAATTTAATCTAGTTTACCAGAAAATGACATGAACATGTAAAGCTGTACAAAATCCAGTTCTGAAAATACACATTTCTAAGTGGCATTTTCTTCCAGATAAAAGCAAACTACTATTTTGTTAGACAACCAAAACATCTTCCATCCATACCAGTATGTTCTTCCAAAGAGGTCTCTTCTCCAAGCACCTGGACGAGCTCTCTCCTGGCCAGTCTGCAGCAACCGGATGGCATCCTCTCTCTCCCTGACTACAGTCTCAAGCCTTATCATAGACCTGTCCACCTGAAATAAAGTGACCTGGTCATTAAACATTTTTTTTTTTTTTTTTTTACTTTAAAGGCTATATCACATAGGACAGAATTTCCATTTCTCAGAGACAAAAGTCACAGAATCACATTATGCCCACTGAAGTGGTCTCAACACTGTCAGGAAAGGCGTCACCCGAGCAAGCAGCCCAGACGCTCCGTTTTTACCTTCCTCAGGCGCTCCAGACTCGGCATCGGGACCCTTTGTCTCTTCGCCTCTTGTTGAATAGTTAGCAACATGTTCTTCTCTTTGAGCAGCACGTACCTGCAGAGAAACACTGCGATTTTACTTGCAGCCCATGGTTTTCTGAATCCATATAGAATTACTTTCACCAAACACATGGCAGATTATTGACATTAAGTATGCAGCGTACCACAGCTTGTGTAAATCTTCATTACTTTTAGTCCTTAGTAGTTTTGCAGTCCAAGGCGCCCCTATGAAATCATAAATCGACGGTTAGGCGAACAACCAGCGAGATGAATGAGACGATTAGCAGAATTTAAGATTTAACAAATATACACAAGACGTCATGCAATTTTAGCGCAAAATATGACATGAAAGCACTGATTTTTTTACCTGACTTGACGGTCGGCTCCCCCCAGTTTTCGGGGATGTCAAAGAACTCCTCCAGTCCTTTTCTGCAGCTGGACGTGTACAATGACCGGCACTGTGCAACCAGCCTCACATGAGTCTGAGGACAAGGACTGCGTTTGGGAAAGAACAAGTCAAAGACAGCAGCAAGGAAAAAAGCTGTTATTTATTAACACGTGGCATAACCTATGTACATATTTTAAAACAATATTTTACCTCAGTGGACAGAGTTTGGTCAAAACATGCGGACGCTGGAGAGGTAAAGTTGATATCCTAAATCCTGACTGAAATTGACGGCAAAGTGACAAAACACGTCCTCCACTGATCGCAGCCATCTTGGATCTGTGACGTTTACCCGACATGCATCACGGCGTTTCACACTTTCTGTCATTAGAAAAGAATCGTTTTTCACATAGATGATTCGTTAAAAGCTATAGATACACACGCATATTATATTATACACGCACACAAACAGGTTTATACATTCATAATTCGTTCTTTTGATCCAATCACAATCCCCCTGACTTCATCAAGTGGACGTCGTATAATCTTTTCTGCATTTAAGGCTCTTGCAACAGAACTGAATCTGAACTGTTTCCAATGGAATAAAATAATAATAAAGATGACGCAATCGACGGTATATTAATGGCAGTTATTACCTTAAAACAAAAGATATAATATTCCCCATTTCCATTAATCAGAGTGGTTTGCAATAATTTTAAATTCCTTTCTGTATTTCATGCTATACAGGTTACTGACATAAGTGAACTTTATGGCATGCGCTCGGGAATTGTACAGTAAACTGTCCATCACTTTGCCGCTCCAATGTCTGTTAGATTCAGGTGCAGGAAATGTTTCACCGCCAGCATTAACATTAGGCTACATTTTGAAATGATTGATATATTATTATTATAAATTATGAATACAGATTTATTAATGGCCAATTCTTTTTGCAGATGCGCTTGTCCTGTGCGGGGTTGTGGGGGGAGGGGGGGGGTCAGGGAATAACCCTGGGGAGGACACCAGCCCATCACAGAGTGCTCACACTCATTCTCAAACCTACCGACAATTTGGCAACTCCAACTCACCAGACCAAGTGTTTGGGCTGCAGGAAAAACCAGATAACTCACACATTTGTCCAGGGTGGAGACTCAAAGCCTCTACGTTCCCCACAGTGTGTGTGATGGACTGGCCCATTGCTGATGTACCCCAGCCCATACTGCCTGGGGTGGGCTCCACCCTTCATAATAAGTGGTTAGAAGATGGTAGATTGTTAACAGCATATAAACTTTCAGACCACCTTCCTGATAACTGAAATTGATATGAAGCTTATTTGAGAAGGATAGATGAGGGCGAAGGTACAGAAGTGTGAATTGTCGCACCACTAGATTAAAGAACTCTTTCTTCCCAATAGCGATCAGACTCCTGAACAGTTGAACTGTTCTACTCCACTAAGGGACATTTTGCAATAGCCACCTTATACTGTTTTTTACATGGGACAATCTGCTTACAATCAGACA
>JAODKF010000038.1:3000360-3016339 GCA_026779585.1 Mormyrus proboscirostris | reverse complement strand
TAAGAATTTCATTGTACTGGAAAAACTTGTTTTTTGTCGGTGCACATGACAATAAAGCTTTGAACCTTGAACCTTGAGATGTTTTTTTTTAATCAGGTTCAGAGTTTCTATCATTCTCCCCATCACTGACTGCGTTAACTAAATGAAGGGCATCGCATTATGGCTCCCCCCTCTTATTTCATGGGCTTGTATAAATGGGAAATTTGAAATTTCTCTGCTAAATAAATATAATTACAAATTTCCAATGAATAAATTTTCCATGAGTTAGACGAACCATCATATTTTACTTCACCAAGGACTAGAGCACTCAGTCATTTTCTATATATAATATAATATAATATAATATATGTATGACTCATTGTGCAAAGACATGAATACCTCTAGCAAGTGTTAAACATTTAGATGACGAAGTACCAATTGTACAGTACATACATTTTCCTCCCCATAGGACCACAATATAATCTGGAAATTAAATGCACCCTAATATCAGGGATTCTTTGGAAAACAAAATTTCCAAATAAATGTATATGTTCTCATTTGGATATTGTACCAGATCCTGCTTTATATGCAGAGTCAGATTAATGTACTGCGTTATCTTTAAACATTCAAGATGAAAATAAATATGTTGATATATCGAATACATCACACGTGATAATTGCTTTTAGTTGGCAAAATCTGCGGTGTTTCCCCAAAGACAATCATCCTTATTAATTCTATAATATTGCATTATGCATAATCCAATAACAGAGGGAAAAAAAAAAAATTTGAAAACTTTGTTCCCAAAATTGCATTTAATTTTGCTTAAAGCAACAACGCGCGATGTCTTAACATCTGATGAAACAGCTTTTCTACTACTGGTGATTGAGTATTTCTTCATCTCTGTAAAAAAACAATTCCTTTGAGCTATTAGTCTAGTTTCACGGCTGTTCCGCATTGACCTCCAGATGTAAACAATATTCAGCTATCGATTCCAGATGTTGCACGCAGTTGCTCTGCTGTGTTATCATCGCCTTTTACCTCCACAGTAGGCGTGGTCGTGCTAATACGTACTGGGTAACAGGCGCGCAGATGTAGCAGAGCATACATCATTACAAACCATTCAACGTAGGCCTTTAAATAAATAAATTAAAAAAATCCATGTGAAGAAAATTCTTCCAGTTCCGGAAAACTGCAAATCGTCAATAACTCCTACGACCGCAGCACCAGCGTTTATTTCCTTAATTTGCTTATCGCCCCCAATTAAAACGCGGTCGGAATGGTTTACAAATAAGAATCCATAAACAGATAGTTAGTATTTTTATTGTGCGTAACGTTTTGAAGCGACACATCCCCGAATCCAGCTGGAATGTCGGGACCGAGCGATTTAA
Organism: Mormyrus proboscirostris; assembly: GCA_026779585.1. Lineage (NCBI taxonomy): Eukaryota > Metazoa > Chordata > Actinopteri > Osteoglossiformes > Mormyridae > Mormyrus > Mormyrus proboscirostris. Next base: position 3,014,972 of record JAODKF010000038.1, on the reverse strand, counting down.
AAATAGCATCATCTTCTTTCCTGACAGCCTGCTCCAGTAACTCTTTCGCAAACAGCAGCGCTGCGGGGACAGAAGCAGGAATGCGAAGATGGCTGCAGATCTAGGAGAGCTACTGGTTCCCTACATGCCCACCATCAGGGTTCCCAGGACTGGAGATCGGGTTTTCAAGAGTGAATGTGCCTTTTCCTACGATTCCCCCGTAAGTGCCTCTGATTTAAGTAACGCATGTACAGGGCGATCCTGCCTGCTGCTTTAGTACACGTGAATAACTGCGCAGTTCCGTGGGGCAGCCGAGGGTACACCCAGCGATCTCTTTGTACTTTTGCGGAGAGTATGCCATATGTAATGTTTACACTGCCGTGTTAACCTCAAAAATCAGATTTCATTTTGTCAAGCATTTAATCTCAAACCACACATTGGCATTTGTAATCGACCGGTATTACCTACGATTATTGCGAATCCATGCTTGTCACTGAAATGTTTTTCTTTTTAAATTTTTTTTAATTGAACCATTAGTTACTCACTGTGACATGTATAGAATACAGCCTCAGTAAACTAATTATTCAGCAACTAATTATACGGCAAACCTATAGCTCAGATTTTCCATTGACAGTGACCGGCACCTTTGCATTGCTCTACCTGGAAATGCCGTGTCTCCGACGTCGGTCTTCTTTGGGAAATGTTGGCCAGTACGAATTACCTAATCCCCCACAGATAATACAATATGATACGGTCACCATTTAAAAAGTTGTGTTCACATTTACCCCTTAGCGCCTTTACGTTTTCTTCCTGAAAGGAATTATTATACTCAACACATCGAGGTTTCCAAGCTGCAAGTAATTATTGTAGATTTGTAGGCTAAATAAAAAACAATTCATGGCTGTTGTGCATGGTTGTAATCCTGCTGTTGAGATATCTTGGGTGTTTTTGGAATACGTTAACGACTAGAAATCCACATGTGATGTTTTATCTGTTGTAGTAAATTTAACGGTGACTCAGCTGTCTGGAGTTCATCATATCTAACTGAAGATGGGTTATTTTTACTCCGGTGCTAGAAGCTCGTGTATCACACTGAACTCCTTTAGGGGTCGTCTGTTCTAAGTATAAAATAATGTGAATGGTACAGTTTAACAGGAAATGCTTTGTTAATTTAATGCCGAGTTGGATCAGTCTTGGGAAGCTACTAGTACGCTATGGTAAATAGTAGTGTGCAATCGAGAATCACGCACGCTTAAGGTCTTACCTTGGGGGGAGGGGGACAGAATGGCCCCCAACCCATAATATCCGTAATTTATTTAACAGATACATTTGTGTGGTTAAATCCTTGTAACATTTCACATGTTTTCAAAGAATCAGCTGTCTAACGTGAATCAATTTCAGTCACATGGTTCTGGTGTTTTGGTTCTGGAATTAAACTATTTCCACTATTAAAGCTCTTCATAAAACATTTTCTATGAAGTTTGTACCTGTCATTTGAATGTAATTAATGCAATGTATTGCCTTAAAAAGTAAAAAAAAAAACAAAACTTTACTAATAATGACCTTCTAAATGTCAGCAAAGGTTAACTCTAAAACTCTGCACACTTTTAAGCATCATTTACTGGAAACTGATATGTTCCAGTCTGCAAAAGATTTCATTTGCATGCACTTTGTGAATGGGTTTAACGTGACATAGGCCTCATAGGTGTGGCGATGTGTGGATGCGTGTCACATTTCCTGGAGGGGCACAAATGAGAAGATTGATACGCTGAACCAAAATGCCGAGTCCTACCTGCTGCTCCGATGGGTGACGGCAGCACCAGCCTAGACTCCGACGCGCACGGCTTTTTTTGTGTACTATTTTGAAAATACGTGCTTGTTAATTTTACAGCAGTGGTTTTTTCCTCATCTTCTATTCCTCAGTGTTTTCAGTGTGTTTGTGGGCTGGCAGACAGTTACTTGAACCCCATCTCTGGTACTGATACTCTGAGGCTTTTTTAGCTTATTGGCAAACGCAGTGTATTCTTTGTACATAGGCTGCTTTGGACGCCTTCCCTCTCATTTTGTCTTGGGCTCCCTGCATACGGGCATAGGATGGTAGGGCTGCCCCCCCCACCCCTGAATGTGGTCTCTCTGACCTGGATCCCCAGCCGAACACCATCACCTCGCTTCACATCCTGCTCTTCTGCATCTCACCCCTTTTGGTTTGGACACAGACCTGAAACATTGTCCACTTGATGTGGTCATGATGTTGACTGCACCGCAGTCATCTCTCTTTCCGTATGCGTCCAGGAGTCTGATGGGGGCCTCTACATCTGCATGAACACATTCATGGGCTTTGGCAGAGAGCATGTGGAGAGGCATTACCGGAAAACTGGGCAGAGTGTTTACATGCATCTGAAGCGGACCGTTAAGAAGGTAGGTACGGCGGCTCACCTTGCCGCATGCTTTCTGTCTTCCACAGATGTTCCAGTCTCTTACATCCCACTTGGCTGTTTTCCTTTCCAAAAGTTCCTCAGCCCAGTCATGTTTACCTGGCTGCAATTTTCACTTTATAAATTCAAGTTAAATATCTTGCTTTTAACCCCCTGGGGTCTGAGGCCTCTTAGTCATTTTTGAGGTACTCTGACATGCCTTGACATTTTTAAATATTTCACCTATCGAAAAAACATTTATCCCAAAGTGTTACGTGTGCTTTTATTCAGCACAAACTCAGCACCAATAATCTGAGACTGTTAAGAATGTCATTTTTTTATTTTTTTTTGTTTAAATCAACTTTAAAGATGCGCTTTTTGAAAACCTATTTTCAGAGGTGCTGAGATCCTACGGGAGATCTTCTGGAACTGCCGTGTTACCTGTACATAACCACCAAGCCACCTGCTGTCACTGACGTGTAGTCATTTGCCTCAGAATTATGTTTTATATTTATACTCTGACACCCTCTTACCAGGCCATTCTTGGATTAATTCCCTTAATGCAATACTAAATCAGCACACAAAATTCTGAAGTGAAATAATGAGTATTACATCAGAAACATGCACGCCTCCGCACATTGAATTACCCTCAATTATACAATAGGTGCTCTGTACAAAGAGCATCTTGTCTTTTCATATATACATTTAAATAACATCTGATTTTCACTGGTGTAAAAAACAAAGTCTTAACCATACAGGAAGGAAGACTGTCAGTAAATGATTTACAAAATAATTGAATATAATTGTTCATGCTGGATGCTTTACTCTGCCTTAATATTTGAAAGGTATGAGGGTAAGAAAACAGCAGGAGTTCAGTGATTGAATCAATAGTACTAAAAGTAGAGAGAGTGTTTTTTTCCCTCTGAAATTAAGAGGCATAACATTTAAGGTTTTATGACCATTGTCTAGCTGATCTTTATCTTTTTTTCCACAACCTCTTTATTACACAGGATCCTGCTGTTGACTTAGAGCACAAGGCAGAGGTGATGTCAGTGCAGTGCGCGGTACACACTCACACTACGGCAAAATTAAAGGCACCAGTTCACCTTAATGGCGCAACTGCAGTAGGAAACCAGCTGAAAGACAGAGAGGACATGCAGAGGCGGGGGTGGGGGGGGGTGTGGATTTAAAGGCCCTGAGGGCTGCATCACTACTCACCGTGGTCATATTTACCCGAGTCTTATGTGTAATTATCCCATCAGTGTGTTCAGCATTTTCACACTAACCGCGATACTCAGTACCTGCTTTATGTCAGGGCATTCCCTGTTAACCTGAAAGCTTATTGTCCTGTGTGTTTTGGACAGCTGGCTTAGGTTTACTTTCAGCCGCTGATTTATGTGCTCCCATTTTCTGAAGAGTTAACATGCAGAATAAACATTTGCCAATAAGTGTTCCTTATAATGCTGTTTATCCTAACTGACCCCAGATAAGCCATAGATTAGCCTCAGTAAGTGTCGCTATGTCTGAATTCTCCACTGGCAGCTGGGAAAATTCCTGCATCTCCTGGTTCCCGTCTTCTCTGAAAGCTGTTAATATAAAAGCATGCCCGCTCAGCAGAAACTTTAACATCCAAAATTGGGGGAAAAACACGATCTGATTGGATTAAATATTGTCAGGAGTCTGACCTGCAGCAGTTTTGGCGTCTCTAAATGAAGACTGTTGTGGCTTCTGGGCTTTCCGGTCCTGCATTACCGGTTAGACCCCGTATTTGAAACTACACGTTTAACAGTCACCTTTAATTTTAAGTCACTCATCTCAGTTAGGTAGTTGGCATCCCTTCTTAGTTGAGTCGATTAGGCTCCTGAGAATATGGAGATTTGCCCAGTTTCTTTTTGTAATGAGAGGTGTCTCATTTCAACGTAAAAATGATCTCGTTATAATGAGAAATGTGTCATAACTATCATAGTAACATGCTTCTCTTTGAACTCGATGAGAAGCTATTACAGAATGTTGAATATCACAATATATTAGGCAATTTCTGAAATCCTCTCATTTTGGTTTTATTTTGGTTAGCTGTCATAGATCAAAGAGTGATGTATTTAAATGCCGAATAAAAATGCAGTTTACAAATGGAATTTCCTTGCAGAGATGTGGTTTTGATGGTAATTAATTATTAATAATGCTTATCATTTTGAATAATACATGTCATATTACGTATTGTGTTTCTGTATTGTAGAACATAATCGGCATAACATCAATGTAACCATAATGGTATGTGCTCTTGGTCCATGACGAGTGATATGGATCCGTTTTCATCACAGAAAGCCACAGGTGCTACTGGTGGTGCTGCACCCAGGAGGAAAAATGGGAAGACATTCCTTGGTAAGACAGTTAAAGCATCACCGACTCATTTTGTGTCATTCTGCCAGGAGTATCCTGTGATCACTAGAGTGTTTTGCAGGGCTGGTCTTTTTCAGAAGCTCTCATGTGGGTCTAAGGCCGTACCTAGAAACGTATAGTCTTCAAGCATTAGGGCCTCCTGAGTGTGCCTGGGTATCCACGCCCCTCATGACGCCCCCACTTGACCCAGATCTACCATTTGTGGGAATGGGTATGGGTGGGCTGCAGTTTGCCCTAGGGTGTCATGTCCCCTGCCACTCTATCTGGAAAGTGACACATGGCTTTGTTTAGTGTCTGTTCCGTGTCTGCTAAATTTAGGGCTTTACTGCTCAGCTAGTAGCTGTTCGAAATCTTTGGAGCCACTTTGCCTGGCCGGGAGCACTGTGCCTGTAGGCTGCGGGATTTGGCTTCCAGTGGGCTCTTCCGCCTGTCATTTCCCCTCCATCAGCTGCTTCGCTCTGTCAAGCCCCGTGGAGCTCCAGTGCACTGGCATCGGTATCTCACTGCAGACAGGCCGAGCCAAGCGGGACCCACTCTTGCTGACGGTAGCTTAAATGATCCGGGCCGGTTCTCTGGCTCGACGGCTGACCGCTCGGCGGCGTGGACGCCGTTGGCGAGACCAGGGCCTGACCGTTTCTGACCACACCGGTGGTGGGCATCTGGATTAACCTAATTTTGGTGGCAGAGGTGGCTCTATGGGATGGTCAGGGGTGACCATGGCAACACCAATGAATACGTGGTCACCCGTGTCACCTCCCCACATCAAAATAACAAAAAACGAGATATGGATCATTTAATTTTCTAAGTGGATCCGCAGAAGAGACACGGCGCAGCGTGACATTGGATGTGGTGCTTGTATTACAGACCCTGCCTTTATGAGCTTATCAAACACATCGGCACTTAAAATGACTTCATGAATAACGTCTTAAGCATTGCAGACATTTACAGAGTACTCTGTCAGTTCGTTATTTCCCAGTGAATTTTTTTTAAGATCAGCATCTATTGTTTTGCTGATTTACTGTGATTGTGCTTCTCTAACATGAAAATTAGCATTAAATGTCCTTGCTTCCTGCTCTGGTTTTACTTCACTATAAATTGCACTGTTTTTTTTTAAAAAAAATAAGTACAAACTGTGCAGTGTTTGACTTATCAGCATAACTGGATGCTTGCTATAGCAATGTTGATACTGTATCCCGCCCACACGCTCAGCAGCTGTGACCTTTGATGCAGACCGGGGTCGTGAGTGCTGACCCACACCTGCCAGTCATTTAACCTTCTAAATCTGATGCACAGGGATGCTGTCCTTATAACTGAAGCTTGTGCCCCCTTCTTTAAGATCTAGAACTTCACCAGAATTACAACGGCGATGATTATGAATACGAAGACGAGGCTAAGCTTGTAATATTCCCAGACCACTTCGAGATCCCGTTACCGAATATTGAGGAGTTGCCTGCACTGGTCAGTGAGTGTGTCCCAAATCTCTTTGCCGTGCATGCGGAAGGGTGCTTTAAGGTTAGACTTTTTCTGATTTGTACTGTGGAAATTTCCCCCACCAGTTGGGTTTGCTCACTCATTAGCATTGTAATATATGCTGTCTAACCCTCTATTCCCCTTAAACCATCATGCCTCTGATAAGCCTTTATATGTACTATAGCACTTGTATATGTAATTGTTAGGGCTATAGTGCATTCAGTATATGACTGTTTCCCACATTATTTCCATTATTTTATTCTGCAATACCATAATCACAACAATGCTGCTTCACGTTTCCTTGCATGTCTGCCATTCCATTTGTAATTTACACACTATATGATGTGAGGGTTCAGTTGCACATGCATTTTTTTATGTGATGCATGACGATATGCTTTAATGTATGGAGTCCTCATGAACCCAGTGCTCCTTCCATCACTCGAAGGTGACAATAGCCTGCGATGCTGTGCTCAACGCTCCCTGCGGATTCCGGAAACAGGAACAAGACTCCTGGGAGGAGGAGATCCAGGTGTCAAAGCACGCTAGGAATCTCCGACAGCTGGACAACGGGGTGCGAATCCCACCGAGGTAACCTGTCTCCATCCAGACCCTGTCAGGTTCATTCTCCCTGCCTCTTGTGTAGTGGGTGCAAAAACTACATATAATACTGCATAAAGTTATAGGGTTAATATGGTAATATGCATTGATGAGGTAACTGCACATTAAACTGGGATGTGCTGCACTGTCAACAACTCGCCTCCTCATCTCCTCTGTTAGGGCGACAGAAGCACGTCATCAAACACACTAAATGAATCTTAAAGACCTTTTCTGTCTTTGTGTGACTGATCATTATCTTGAAAAGGAGTCCAATAAAGCACACTTTATTTTTAAAGATCATATATATCATTTTTTTTCATCTGTTGGCAAATAAATGTCGCCTGTCCGATTTTGTGAGCAGAATAGCGAACATGCTAATTTGTGACGACTCATATGCATGAAAATTGGTCATTAAAACTGATGACTAACCAGATCTAATAGATTTTGATATTTAAGCAGATACACAAATAGCTGCGTGTGAAACTAGAGCCACAAACACAATGTATACAATATATAGTAACATAACAGTCCCTGACCTAAAGTCCTAAGGCACTAACTACACGACACGGTGAAATCTGATGTCATAACACTCTCTCTCCTCAGTGGCTGGAAGTGTACCAAGTGTGAGATGAGGGAGAACCTGTGGCTGAACCTTACAGATGGGTCAGTGCTTTGTGGGAAGTGGTTCTTTGACGGTAATGGTGGTAATGGACACGCCTTGGAGCACTACAGAGAAACCAGCTTCCCCTTGGCAGTCAAACTGGGCACAATAACTCCAGATGGAGCAGGTCAGTGGTGCTGACTCAGCAGGGCAGGTCCCTTTGTCCAGATGATATTTGCAGTGATGTCATAAAGACGGTTACAATGCTTTTCTTGTCCATTTAACGTCTCTGTTAAAAGAATCAGAATAATATGGCATATCTTTTCCAGATATTTATTCTTTTGATGAAGAAGAGGCTGTTTTAGATCCACATATCTCCGACCATTTAGCACATTTTGGAATAGATATGTTACAAATGCAAAAGGTTTGTGTTTTTAAATTTTCTTATCTGGAACCATTAAAGCTGCATTTGATCTTCTGCTCTACATCTCTCTTGCAATGCAGTTTTTAAATTTGTTTTCCAAATCACAGAAACAGTCAGCAGTTATGTGCTTTGCACCAGTGTGTTTGACGCTAAGTTTCATGAGGATCCGGCCTCCTTTCTGGGCCTCTCTGTTTCACAGACGGAGAATGGTCATGTGGACAATGAGGTGAGACCACGCATGACTGAGTGGGAGGTGATCCAGGAGTCAGGCTCTAAGCTCAAAGCAGTTTATGGCCCTGGTTACACTGGGATCAAAAACTTGGCCAACAGCTGCTATCTAGGAACCACTATGCAAGTCCTCTTCAGCATCCCAGAATTCCAGAGAGCGTGAGTAGCCGGCACCTTTGGTGCACTGGGGGTATATACCTCTGTACCCTTAGCACCTTTGATGCAGTGGGGGTATATACCTCTGTACCCTTAGCACCATTGGTGCACTGGGGGTATATACCTCTGTACCCTTAGCACCTTTGGGACACTGGGGGTATATACCTCTGTACCCTTAGCACCTTTGATGCACTAGGGGTATATACCTCTGTACCCTTAGCACCATTGGTGCACTGGGGGTATATACCTCTGTACCCTTAGCAACTTTGGGACACTGGGGGTATATACCTCTGTACCCTTAGCACCATTGGTGCACTGGGGGTATATACCTCTGTACCCTTAGCACCTTTGAGACACTGAGGGTATATACCTCTGTACCCTTAGCACCTTTGATGCACTGGGGGTATATACCTCTGTACCCTTAGCACCTTTGGGACACTGAGGGTATATACCTCTGTACCCTTAGCACCTTTGGGACACTGGGGGTATATACCTCTGTACCCTTAGCACCTTTGATGCACTGGGGGTATATACCTCAGTACCCCTTCCACAATTTCAGTTCTGGATGGCCAGTTTGCAGTACACCATATTCAGCTCACCAGCTAATTGCCAAGTTTAGTAGGCATGTCTGGGCAGGGAAATTGGCAAGCTGTGTCACAGACTGGCCTCCAGCACCTGAATTGGGAAACCTAACCCTAACCTCTGTCTGTCTCACATTAGCTCATATTTTATTCTTATAAAAAAACAGTTGAAGAAGTGTGATTTGACTTACAGTATGTATTTAAAATTGCCAAATACAACTATATGCTATTTCTTTTTTAAATCAAAACAAAAATCCTAATGAGAATCTCTGTGCATAAACACAGTCCGCATTTGTTCTGGACGAGTTTAGTTCCTGATGTGGCTCCTTTTTTGCCCGCGTTTCACATTAGTCTGTCTGCTCTGCATTTGTGGCACCGCTCCAGGTATGTGGGAAACCTTCAGAGAATATTTGATTATTCACCACTTGATCCCACGCAGGACTTCAGCACGCAGATGTAAGTATTTTTTTAACCTGTGTGTGACTGAAAACGTTTTAAAAACCTGCGTGCATGCGACATAGACAGCAGGTACTGGATGCTGGCTATTGTGACAGGTACTGTAGCATTTCATTGACCATGATTAAATAATTTATTTGCCATTTGCACAAATACAACAGGTACATTGTAATGCTTCTCTTCTAGCTCATCAAATGTGAAACACACAATATGTAAAAAAGACTCATGGCCCAAATGATTTATTTGATAGATGAACGTCCACAGTGAGCTACAATTTTCCTTTTTTTTATTTTCCAGTTCACTAATGCTTGCATGAATTTTGCAAACATTGTTCTTTCTCTAGGGAGTGAAATTGATGATGGGGGTGACTTAGATTTTGCCTCCTTTGCAGGGCAAAGCTGGGACATGGTTTGCTTTCAGGCCAATACTCAAAGCCTCCAGTGAAATCTGAACTCATTGAACAGGTGATGAATGAAGAGCACAAGGTGGGAGCCTGGGTATGTGCAGCACGGTGTCTGTGTAAAAGCCATCGTGACGGAGGACTGAGGGCTCAGTGCTGCTCTCTGCTTTTTAAGGGAGATTGATTTAGCGCATTAAAAGGATTGTTTCTTCTCTTGCTGGCCTGCTGGGGTTTTGCATCGTCTGTATTTCTTTGAGAAATTTACATGAATGAAAATCAAGAAATGCAAGAATGGCTTTTACCTTTTTTTAACTTTGACTCTGATCCCATGTAGGGTGTGCATGTGCTTAAGTATTTGTTCAGATTTTTTTTCTTTGTCAATGTTCAGGGTGATTTACGCACCCAGCACTGCAAAGGCCTTGTCCGATAATGGACCCCTCAGCCTTGCTGAGACTGTAATTCTGAATGTTACCTACAAGCATGAAGAAGCGTAAAGCAGATCGTAGAGCTTTCGAAATCGCCCTTTTGGGTCTGTTCGTTATGCATCCATATAGCAGCACTTGTTCAACACCGATTATGAAATCCTGACAGCTGGGAAATCAGTCACCAAAATATTGATAGCTTTAATAAATTATAATATAGGTATAAAGTAATAAATCATTTACTGCCATCAATACACGGTCATTCAATGTTTTGTTCAGTATCGTTCTAATTCTAACTGATTCTCTAAACATTCGCACCGATTTTCATCAGGTACTATTCAGAAATAATAAGCATGTATTGTTGTATTGATCTGGTCTGTCATAATTAATATATACTTAAATTGTTTTTATGGTTTGCTCTGTCCTATGATGCAGAACATGACGTGTAATACATGAAACCTCGACTCCCTCATTTTATTTTATCATCTCATTTCAGCACCAACAGAAAGGAATCTGTCCACGCATGTTCAAGGCTTTAGTCAGTAAGGGCCACCCCGAATTCTCCTCCAACAGACAGCAAGATGCCCATGAGTTCCTGCTCTACATAATCAACTTAGTAGAGGTGTGTGTCCCCGCGTTCTTAGACTGTATGAGTGTTTCTTTAATGACTAACAAGCTGAATCTACAGTAGTCTGATTAGTAGTTCTTGAGTGTACTTCATAGCACTTTTCAGCAGAAGGTAAGATGGGGTGTTTTTCAGTGGCATTGGGGTTTATGGAGGTGAACTGGGCTTTTGGGTGTTTGATCTTGCTGTGTCAGCTTTTGGTGACGCGTCTGCCGCCCTGTCATTTCGGCATCTGTGATCCTCGGGTCAGAGATCCCGCCACTGGCACACATGCACTCATGCTCTGAAGTGACTTTCTCACCAGCCTAAAAAAAGATCTCGCTATCCCCTTGCACACAGCAGATAGCACTTTCTATTTTATGCTCAGACATAAACCTGCTGCTACTTTGAATTTCCTGAATTCACTTCTGCAGTTTCCTCTATTGCAGTGCTTCCCAACCATGGGGACCCACAGACAGTCCATGTTTTTGCTCCCTCCCAACTTCCTGCCAGACAGTGCACAGTTTCGCTAGGGAGCTGGCAGGGAGCAAAAATATGTTTGTGGCAAAATGTTTTAATTATGAAAATAATACTATGCAGACTATGCTTTTAAGAATTATATCTGTGGTATAAATTGCATTTTGTAAAAATGTCCATCAGAATTAGCCACAGTGTTGACCTTTGCCTTCATGATCTATGTAGCAAGAAGGATTTGCAATTTTAAGTTTATGACACAAACATCCTACTTTTTGTGCTCCTCTCTTCTCAGCACTACTAAGTTCTGGTTTAGCTGTAAAGGGCCTGATAAATTGGAATGTGCCAGAGATTCGAATCCATTAGCAAATTTGCTTAGTGGAATGTCGGTGTTCTTGCAGCGAATGAGTGACCGACACCAGAGAGAAGTGTTTCTGGAGCCTCTGAGAATAGAGGAGAGCTTCCCAGCTGACCGCGCCCAACAGACTCCTGAAATAAGCACTTGAACATTTGCACTGGCTACTTATAATCGCAGCTGTCCGCAGATATTCCCCTGTGTGGTTCTTGCATTCAGTGTCTCTGAATAAATCCATATTCCCATCTCTACATAGATTCATTTCTTACTGCATGATGGCTGATTGTGTGTAACTGCATTGGCAGGAGCGTTTTCATCTCAATGGTTCAGCTTGCATTGTCTAGTCACTCCTCAATTTATTCTTTGTCCGTTGTCTAACTTTTTAAAAAATTCATATTTGTTTATGGAATGACAAACGTTGCGCTTCCCCATAATCCTGATGTCCATTCTGCCAGAGGTCTTAAATTCAATTATTTTGTGACCTTAATTTTATACTCTGCTATACTGCACTTTAGCTACTTGACAGTTGGCGCAGTGCCCTCTACAGTATGTCTAAGGGTACAGGTATCAGGATCAGTTAATGGTTAATTGTTATGGTCTACACCTGCCCCCCATGTAGTCCTTATCTGTTTGTTTTAGTGCCAGTTCTCATTCTGTTCCTTAGTTGGTCATTGTGTGTCTGTGGCTGTTGTTGATCTGTGTTTGCTGCTGTTCCTCTGGTTGTTCCTGTCTTGCTCCCTGCTTTAATTTTGTCATTTACCTTTTTTGTATTGGACCCCTCTTGGCCCGCTTGTTTCTTGCGCTCTGTTTTGAGGTGTGATACAGTCTCGTTTTGCGAGCCATAACGAGGATCGTCCTTCATGCTCGTCCGTGACATGGGGCAGGTGGGGTGTGACTGTGACTTGGCTTTGACATGGGGGGGGGGTGGCTGTGTTTCTATAGAGGAACAGCGCTGGCTCAGAGAACCCCAGCGACGTGTTCCGCTTCCTGGTGGAGGAGAGGATCCAGTGCTGCCAGTCCCGGAAGGTGCGCTACACCCAGAGGGTGGAGTACGTCATGCAGCTGCCCGCCCCTGTGGAGGCTGCCACTAACAGAGGTGTGGCTGACGTGCCGCGGCTTTACGGGTGGATGAGTCTGAGGTCTAGGTCATCGACAGTATTTAGTTCCTCCGTATCCGCTGAACTGGCACTTTCACCCAGAGGTTTATTTGTGGAGGTTTACAGTGAGCCGTAACCTGTCCTGGCATGCAGGGGACACAAGGCAGAGGGGGCACCTTGTATGGGTCCCTGTCACAGACAGAGCGGCCCTGGGGGGGGGCACTCCAGTGATGCCAGTCATATACTTAAACATTTACTTATGCAAAGTGTCGCACAAGTGAGGATCAGAGAGCAGGGTCACATTGGCTGACCCTGTGCTGTGACCCCCCCCAGCTATGAAGAGCAGGCTGGGCTTGACAAAGAGAAGCAGAACTTGTGCAAATGACAAATAAAGCATTTTTGTTTATTTGTACTGTAAGACAGGGTGACCATCCCAGCCTTTCCTGCCTCTTCCCGTCTCATTCTCACACATAAAAGGCAGTGTGATCGTGCTATGCCAACATACGTCCATTTCAACATGGGACCCATCTGTTGGAATGGAATCCAGTCATGCGCTGGGTCTGTAATTTGTTAATTAGATTAAATGATCAGGTCATTTAAAATGAGGGAAACCACACAAATGTGACCTTTTAAACGAAAATTAAGTAATTGGAGAACTACAAACATGCCTGAGTATAACTTATGCAATTGGTAGAACTTGAGTGAAAAGTTCTTAACGTAATTTGGGGTGATGGTATCGCATCCTGCTGTTTTATGTGATTTTTTAATACTGCAAATGAGATGCATGAAAGGCTTCTGGTAAACTAGCCATAAGATATTTATAAAATACCCAAAACACTGCTTTTAAAGCAGGTACCAAAGCTTCCATTAAACAATGTACGTTCAATACATAACTCTCATTGTTTATGAGTTGTGAAGTTTTGTCACTCGGAAAACCAACTCAAATAAGATGACAACCCGTTGACCTGAAGAGAGGCAGATGTATGTGCTTCTTGCAGGCTTCACCCCCCAGCACCTATCTTATAAATATCACCCAGAATAGCTCCTAAATAGTGAGGTCGGCAGGTAAGGTTTTGGAGTGAACTTAAGGCGTGACGCTTATGATTTTACCCCAGAGGAGCTGATTGCGTACGAAGCCAAGCGGCGGGAAGCGGAGGAGAAGATGACCGCTTCTCCGGAGCCGGTGAGGGCCAGAGTCCCCTTCACGGCGTGCCTGCAGGCGTTCTCCGAGCCTGAGAACGTGCCAGACTTCTGGAGCTCCGCCCTGCAAGCCAAGTCGGCCGGAGTGAAGTAAGCAAGGGCTTCGCGTCTGAAAAATCTCTCGTAATGGTCAGCAACTGTTTTCAAATGTGCATTTGTCAGAGGTGGCTAATTCCGGTCCAGAGAGTAAAAGTCCAAACCAAGATTTTGTTCCAACCAATCACTTGAGTATAAAGAGTCACAGTCACAGAGCACTGAACTGGTTGGTTGGAGTAAAACCATGGCCTGAACGTATACTCTCTGGACCTGAACTACCCAGCTCTGGATGTCGTCATTATTAGTATAATTTATTATTATTGTTTTTTTATGCTCTGGACCTTATATGCATCAGATTTAGATGATTTTGATTGAATTACCATTGTCAGTAACACCTGCTTCAGGGGACGCAAATAATGCAGCAGTACATTTTTACTCTATTAATTAACCAGGAAATGTTATTTATGTCCTGATCCTATGTTCATTCATCATTAACCATAACAATTCATGGATTTCATGCAGGAACGATATTACTTTATGATATGTTCTTGAGTAGTAACTGAGTACAACAGTAATTGTAATAATTATCATTTTTATTGTAGTTGGGTATCAGATGATTTTACACAATTGCACCGAAGCTATTTTTATGTTTCAGATACTGCACATTCTCGCTGCTACCACAGTGGGGGGGGGGGGGGGGGGGGGGGGGGGGGGGGGG
>JAODKF010000038.1:2988730-3000260 GCA_026779585.1 Mormyrus proboscirostris | reverse complement strand
AATTCAGTTTATTGTTGGTTTACATCATTTACAACTACACTGTGGGAATATTAACTCTGAAATAAAATGTAGTATTATTATTATTATTATTATTAATTATTTATGTAGAAATTATGCCAATTAATTAAGCATGAACTTTAGTTTAGAACTACATACTTAAAAACTATTTAAATAAAAGAGGAAATGATTATTATTATTTTACGTAATTTGATGACTTACCCGTCTAGTGAGATACGTCTAGGTGGTCAGCTGGGGCAAAGTGGTTTCTGTACGGGAAGGTAGTTAACGGTGCAGATTCCAACAATGCAGACAAAGTTCGGCACAACAAACTCGATGCCGAACACAAAACATTTATTAAAAACAATTACAGCTAGCTTACAAGCCTAACTGACAAACCAGTGTTACACCAGTCACAGCAAACGGCAGGGTTAGACACATATGAAGCACGAGCCAGAGTGAAAACTGGAACGGGATGGATCCAGAAGTGGGTTATCGCTTAAACGCGATTATTGGGAAGAGTACGACTGCTGTCTGCGAAGCAGCGGTGAATAAAATTGCTTTGACCGATTTCTATTCAGCGTGAATGAATTAGTTTCTACCAGCGTGAAATATAATATTCGAAGCACCAATCAAATTACTTTAATGATTCCACATGCTGTTTGTGCAGCTTTTGGCCTGTAGAGGGCATTGTCCAAAATTCTGAGCTTTAGGGAAGAGCGTGAAGTGAAAGTAAGGAGAGGGGAAGAGAGGGAGAGCTGGAATTACATACTCTCCAGACAGAGGCCTTTTGGCAGGTATTCACTTTTGACAGGTATTCACTTTTGGCAGGTATTCACCACTGCGTTGCATTATTACAGTAATGGTTACTGAGGCAGAGGTTAGCTTAGTGAATCAATCAATCAATTAATGAATTAATTCATAACTAATAGGGTATATTGAACATATACATTGGGATAATACCATCATGGTTATAAAGTAAGATCTATGTTTTCTATTTGATGGATCCTGATGACTGTCTGTGGGTCACATGTAAATTACATTGTGGGGACCGAATGCAGTCCATCCCCCGTGGTTTTAGGTAATCGGCATCGGAAGGTTTATGGGCAATCAGTGACCCATTCTGCTTGCAGTCTGATGGCGAGATGGTGTGCAAGGCGTCTGTCTGATAAGAGCCCCCTTATGCGAGGGGGGGCCACAATGTAGGAATGCAGGGGAGGATCTGAAGGCCGTGCTAATTGTCTTTAAGTATCCTTTGCCATGCAGGCTTTCCCCCCTCTATCAAATTTCCCTCGCATAACATTTAGATTAAAATTAAGATTAACTTAATTGATCCCAGGGGGAAATTCTGGTGCAAATAGCAAGAACTACACAAACACACCAACAGTGCTAAACAGACCAGGCTTATGGTCAGTGATTGTGTGAGCGGCGTTTCTATGAACACTTCGCTCAGCTTCTACAAACGCTGTTTCTGTGCAGGACGTCCCGATTCCTGTCATTCCCCGAGTATCTGGTTCTGCAGATCAAGAAGTTCACATTTGGGCTTGACTGGGTGCCCAAGAAAATTGGTGAGTATGTGGCAAGGTGGCAACGTTTCGTTTGGCTTACATGACGGGCAACCGATGTGAACCTAATGTTGTGGGGCACCTCGTAATTAATGTGTAGATTTATTGCAAGTCGGCATTTTTAATATATACTGCATGTATGCAATGTATACTGCACTTACTAAAATAACCTTAGAGCTGTTTTTGGAAGCTGGGGGTGGGGGGGCTTCCCTCAACAGTACAGGACACAAGGCTGGGGTACACACTGGACGGGATGTCAGTTTGTTACAGTATATTTACTCAGTAGATGCTTTTTCCCCAGAGTGATGTATATTTTGAGAAAGCTGTGGCCAGATAGTTCCTGTAGCACAGAGCTAAGGGCCTCGCTCACGGGGCCTACAGTGAACTCAGTTTTCCAGCCCTGGGATTTGAACCTGTGACCTTCTGATCCCAGGCACAGCACCCTTAACCCGCTGAGCCTCAGGACGCCCAAGCCTCTGCTCAGTAAATGTAATGTTAATATTAAAATTATTATTAAAAATGTCCAGTGGGACCTCATTGATTTTCGGGACTTTTCCTGGGTGCTTGTTCTGAGGGTGCATAACTGGTCACTTTTTTATGAAAGCAGTATTTAAGGTTTTTTTTCAACGAACTGTAACTACAGTTTGTTCTCGTAGTAATTTTTAAAACAGACTAAAAAGCGTCAAATCCCATGATTTCATCAGCGCTAGTTATTCTGATGTCCAGCAGAGGGGGCTAATGCAACACACAGGACGTAACAGTTCATAGTCTCCAAGTCCTGAAATGTACTAGACAAGGGAATTTAGCAAAATAAACCTCTAACACCGCATTCATGTTCCTACCAACTCCTGTATAGCTCTGTCAGAACAGAATTACCGTAGACTGTTGAGCTATCAACATTGAAAAATGAAAAGATAGTTGACTAACTGTACCTTAAAGTATCTAAGTGTAATGAATTGCACAACATATTCTCATTGCAAAAGTACCAAGTATGTACCCTGTGATTTCTCATTTGTGAGTTTTAAAAATAATATTTCCCGGTTGTGCATCTTTCATCTAATTATAAAAAAATAGGCTGTTCTGATTTTTTTCCTTCCAGAAAACTGTAAAATTAGAATAGTGATACTTTATGCATCTATATGGGGAAAGTTTGAGGGTTACGGTGCGAAGTCAGCCAGTGTGCGGTACCTTTGGAGCAACTGGGGTTAGGGGCCGTTTGCAAGGTCATTCTGACAACCGTGGGATTCAAACTAGCAATGTTCCGTTCATGGGGACAGACTCATGACCTACTAAAGCCACACACTACCCCACAACCAGCCCTGCCTTACATTTTTTTTTATCCTAAATGAAACTGAATGTGAAGGTGACAATGTTCATAATTCATAAATATGATTTTAAATCATCAGCATTTTTCTGTGCGCAGGCCGTCCTACTGACCATACTGTGGCTCTGTGTGTGTGTGTGTGTGTGGTTACGTGCCCTTACAGACCTCTCCATAGACATGCCAGACTTCCTAGATCTGACTCGTCTCCGTGCCACGGGACTGCAAGCAGGAGAGGAGGAGCTTCCTGATCTCATGCCTCCCATCGTCCTTCCTGAAGACACTCGAGGTAGGAGCCGCTCACCCCAGCCTGACCCAGCTGTCAGGACAGCGGAACTGCGAGGTTATAAACTCCTCAAACATCTCAAAGCCAGAAGTGCAATTGAATGCCATACATTTCATAAATTAACCACTTAATAACTAAACAAGAAAAATGGTTGCATCCCGAACAGGTGATTTGAACAGCGCATTGCAGATATTAAAATTATACATTTTTAATTTATTTAATTATTTGCATTTTATTTCCCAGAGATGCTCTTGGTTGTAATGAGTGGTTATTTGAGTTACTGTTGCCTTTCTATCAGTGTGAACCAGTCTGGCCATTCTTCTCTGGTCTCTGCCATCAATGAGAGATTTTCTCCCCGAGAACTGCATCTCACTGGATGGCTTTTTTTCCCCAGCCTATTCTCTGTAAACCTTACAGATGGCTGTATGTGAAAATCCCAGTCTCTGAAAGACACCAGCCTCTCTGGTACCAAGAACCACACCGCCTCCAAAGTCACTTAAATCACCTTTCTTTCCCTTTCTGGTGTTTGGTGTGAACTTTAACTGTATCTCCAGGTGTGTCCAATAAAGTAGCCAGTGGGTTTATATTTTACTTGAATAGAACACAGGGAAACCGGCATCTCACCCAGGGTGAACCCCAGCCTTGTGCCCTAAGCTGCCCCTATGACTGAAACCAGGATGGATGGAGGGATGAAGGAATGAGAAAATATTACTGAATACCACATTTTATGTATACTATAGGCAGTTGGACTTGATCGAGAAAATATATAAAAAAGTTTAATATTTAAGGTATGACTGTGTGTTCCTGAGGATTTTGTATTTCACGGGGGATGCTGCACAGTTGATATTTGTAATGATATAATATTGATTATGTTCCAGGAATCTTTTCTAAACCACTCTCAAGATGTTCTTTTGAATTTTGCATGCGCTGACCTACAGGCATGCATTGCCAAATATATGCAATTTCTTGTCGGTCCTGTTCTGCTTTGATATGAGGAAATACTGCGATTACTTCCTTTTTTATTCTGAATGGGCCTGTTGTGTTCATATCATTATTGTGGCTCAGTAGGTCGGCCCATAGCCTGGCAGCCCCACGGCTGGCTTTCGTATCTCACTCCAGCCCTGTATCTGTGGAGTCTGCATGTTCTCCCTGTCACTGTTTGGGTTTTGCTACACGTAGCTTTGTTTCCACCCAGTCCAAAAGAGCGCTGCTAAGCGAGTTGGTAACAGTGACCGTTTGAGCTCTATAATGGACTGGGGACCCCGTCCATGGTGCGCTCCCACCTTACGCTCTGCGCCTGTGATGGTGACCGGGCGCAGCTGGACTGGATAAGAATACAGATGCGTTTGTGGACATAATGACATCTGTAATACAGATTGGACGCCTTAAAATGGCGGCGGCAGATGTTAGTGTCAATTTGCATTTGATGTGTCATCCTCCTTCCATAGTTCTGTTGCTGCAGTACTGAGATATGAACTCGCTTTTGCCATCGCTGGGATTCGTTGTTGTTCTTGCGGTAAAGAGGGAATACAGTTATTAAAAGTCATAAACTTTCTTAGCATTCAAGCTTTTCTCTCTGAATCAGTTTGTTTCCGCTTTGCATTCTTCACTGTTATTTAGGTTGAGGACTGATTTTGACCTGAGGAAAAGAAAATGGTTGTCTTACAAATGCTTTTTAAAAGTTTTTTTTGTTGTTGTTTTAATCACATCTACTTTCTCTTTTTATTCCCAGATAGTTCAATGACAGATTGTAAGTATTAATATATTGTTATATCATTTATTATTTTAGTCCTGTGAATCGTTAAATTTGAAAAATGTTTATTTTCCTTTTTATCAATCATAATAATTCAGCGTCAGGCCTTTTTCAGTCACATTGAGAAATATCCAGAATTAGAAAGCAAACATTCTCAAGTTAAAAATACTGCGCCTGACAGTAGTGCATTGTGTGTGCGTGTGTGTGCCTGTGTGTGTGGGTGGTGTGTGTGTGTGTGTGTGTGTGGGTGGTGTGTGCCCGTGTGTGTGTGTGTGTGTGTGGGTGGTGTGTGTGTGTGTGTGTGCCCGTGTGTGTGTGTGTGTGTGCCCGTGTGTGTGTGTGGTGTGTGTGTGTGTGTGTGTGTCTGTGATTGGCCCATGTTTGTGTCATGTCTGTTTTAGCTCCAGAAATAGATGAGTCTGCCGTGATGCAGCTGGCGGAGATGGGTTTTCCCCTGGAGGCCTGCCGGAAAGCCGTGTATTACACAGGAAATATGGGGGCAGAGATGGCCTTCAACTGGATTATAGCCCACATGGAGGAGCCCGGTAAGACCTCCCAAAATGCACCCGGCCTGCGAGGGATCTTGTGGATGCCATGCATCATGCTAACGAGGCTGGTGTGATATTTGTCATGGAGACCGTTAGGGTGGGCGGTCTTGTCAGCCAGAGGCCAAGCCGCCTCGGAGCTGAGCCCCTGCTCTTCTTTCTCCCTCATGAGCGGATCTGATAAATACCATTGGGATGCAGAGTCTGTTTTCCTATAACAGCATGGGCTGGTTTTGGAGTGCATTCACTTCTGTGTTGGTTCGCAGCATCACCAGGGATGGTCAGCCTGTCCGCACATGGATCACGGTATCTGTGGCAAAATGCTTTGATGGAGAAAGAACACTGTGTAGGTTATGTTCTTAAGCATCGCGTCAGATGGTAGAAATTGCGTTTTGATCAATATGTCGGATAGGATCCGCAGAACATTACAACTTGCCAATAAAAATGAGAGAGATACCCAATCAAATTGTAGAGGAGGCGGGTCCAAGCAACTAGAGGAGGTAGGACTAAGACATTTTTCCTTCTGGCCTCAGAACATGTTTTTGTAAGTAAAACTGCCATGAGTATATTTTAAACCTGATTTAAACACCGTTTAACCTTTTGCCTATTTAGTTACTGCAGTAATTCTGTCAACAAGAGACGAAATTGCTCACGTTTTTGTCTTCCGCCATGATTCCCATCCTACTCTATCTGGTGACACATAGCTTACAGCCATCAGCAGTGGGTGACACATAGGTTACTTTTTCTCACTAGAATGCAGGATGGAATTAAAAGTCAGTGAGGACTCTGTTCATTAAGGGTTACCACACATACATTTCCACTGGGAAAATACCGTCAAGCCAGGTGGCCATTTCAGCTCTGCTGGAATGGTGCTGGGATGGTTTGAGGAAGCACTGTCTCCAACTGATCACATGAAACTCACTCTCCAATTGCACAGCTTTGGCTGACATTTATCGTACTTGAAAAAATCTGCACTTTGATATTATATCTATTTCTTGTGCCATCAGCCACGCATGGAGTCCTAACTCCCGAGAGGATTGATAACAATATGTAGTATAATGTCTCATTTTTGATACAAAACAGTTTAGACTCATTGGTATATCTCAGCACCTTGACTTTTGTTAGCATGGAAATGTGACACCAGGCCTTTAGTCTTAATGCAGCACCTAGAAGAAGAAACACCATCAAATGTACGCGGTTGGCCCGCTCTTCCAGCTGTTCAAAAACCTTGAGTTTTACCACTTGCCGATGTCAAACACCAGCAGGAAATGAGTGTGGGATATCCAGATGACACCATTTCCGCTCACAGTTTTTTCAGAAAAGCTTTGACCCTTAATTTGACAATGTTTTAAAATGACGGTGTTAAACAGTGACCTTTTCTCATACCATTTATAGCGTGAGCAGTTACAGCTGGGTGTAGACATTTGACAATGAGGGGAGAGAAGAGTATAAGAACTCCATGTATTCATTTCTAGTTAACTTCTCAGTTTCTGGATTTATACTCTCAGTCAACTGTACTGCTGTCGTTCTCATTAACAAAGACCTGTTGCTGGATTTTTGTTTCTCGTATTTGTTTTTCTGATGGTGTCGCTCGTGCCATTAAGTGTGCCGGTACCACGGCACAGCCCAGCATATGGGCCACTCTCCATCGCTTATCGCTGTGCTCTTGAAGGTCTCATGCTGATGGAGAATTTCCACGTCTCCCCTGCAGACTTTGCAGAGCCGTTAGTTACGCCTTCCCTCTCCGATTCGGGCCCTTCCGGTGCAAGTCAGGCTCCCTCCACGGACAGCCAGCCCCCCGAGGAGAGCGTGGCCATCCTGACCTCCATGGGCTTTCCCAGAAGCCAGGCTGTCCGGGCCCTCAAAGCCACCGTGAGTTTTCTCAAAATTAGACCGCTGAGCGATACGTTTTATGACCGTTTTGTATTGCATTTCTGCCTTATTTTACTACATTAGTGTCATTTTTGTCCACTATGGGTTAAAAACCTGTTTACATTCCACGTCAAAGGACAGCTGATGTGAATGTAATGCTTCATGAGAAAAGCTGAGGCTACGAGCTTCCAGGGTTGTAGGTTCGATTCCAGTTCCCAGCTCTTTGGATGAGAGTTTGTACGAGTTTCCTTCCTCAGTCCAAAGACATACAGTTGTCTCTTGTCGTTTCTCGTCTCAGGTTTCCCAGACTCTTAAGTGAAAGGTCCGCATCAGATTCAGATTCTCTACAATTTTCAGTAACAAAACAGCATTTCATAAACTTGAATGAATTAACAATAACGTTCAATATAGACATATTAGAAAAATGGGAACTGGCGTTCAGAACCACTGTTTCATTATTGGCTGATTTAGAGGCCATACCCACACCGGCCCTCCATGGAACAGGTTCCCCAACCCAGTTCTAAGGCATGAATTTGAGTTCTGTGGTGAACTGACATGCCCTGTACTTCCTACCTCAGTGTGGCCTAGTACCGAGTAAGCATTTATGAAAATGGGTGGACAGATTGCGTGCTCCATTCTAAATACATATTGTCTGGGACTGCCAAAGTCACGGTCTTATAAATACTACACCTGGACTCTGTATTCTGTCCATATCTCACCAATAATGCATATTTGTGCAGTTTTATTAGGTTACATTAAATTGATAATATTTAAATAAAACATTTGTACAACTTTGAGTCCATGATACACAATATCTGTATTCCATTTTCATGGAATACATTAATCTGCCATAAATCAGATTTCTGTAACCATTAACCCTATTCAGGGTTGTGGGGGCCTCGAGTCGATGGGTGCAAAGCAGGGAATCGTCCAGGAGGGGGTGCCAGCCCACCACAGAGCACGCTCACACATTCAGCCACTCAAATGCTCACACCTCAGCATGTTTTTGGATGGGTGTGGGGGGGGGACGAGAGTACACAGAGGAAACCCCAAGATGACATGGAGAGGACATGAAAACTCCACCCTCGGAGCCATTGCAGAGACTCGAACCCTTGTCCAAGAGGAGTATGTTACATTAGATTCACAAGAATTAGGAGAAACTGTCAGAGTCTGATTGTTTAGCACATTATTCAGAAAGATTGGCCACCATTTGAAGGTCAGTGTTTGCGTTTAATCAGAATCCTAAATGACCTTTTTCGAAAGCTCTATTATTCTGATGAATTTGTGATGGATTGCCAGTCCCGGGAAGTGCAGCACAGAGGCTGGGGATGCCCTGCATGGATGGACTTCAGAAGCTTTCATTGACAGCAGTTTCACTGGATGTTTTTCAGAACAACAATCTAGAGCGAGCTCTGGACTGGATCTTCACGCACCCTGACTGCGAGGAGGACAGCGGGTCTGCGTCTGACATGGCCGACACAGAACCCAACGACAACGCCTTCTCCAGTGCCAACGCACACAGCGACTCCACACTGTCCCCCGATCAGGATCCGGCTGGGCCCAGGATCAAAGACGGACCTGGCCGTGAGTATCCTACCATGAACTTTCTTGGAACTGGAGATGTACTGTAGATGGCTGAAAAAAACTGCTGCTATTAAGATGGAAATCAAGACCATAATGACTTAAAAGTGCTCAGAGAATCAATGCCTAATGGCTGGGGATTTGGTATTCATATCACCTTAGTCAGGCTACTGTCCAGTAGCGAGGAGCTTAAAAACATCTTAATGCACTTTGCAGGATCCAGTCTGTTATAATGACCATCTATGCAGAAGTCCTAACATAGCCTGATTATTGACCGGTACTGTGTAGTCATTTATCATTTGGTATTGATTAAGAATATTCTAGTACAATATATACTGCCCTTTTAGGTCAATGATGAATGAAAATATTTGTGCAAATCAAAAAATGGTCAAAAAATTGTCTTGGTTAACATGTTTGTGGTTTTATCCCATGTACTTGTAACTTCTAATGGCTACCTGTATCAGAGTGACAAACCTCTCGGTAATTTTCCATTTCCAGATTTTTTTCTCCCAAAAAGGACGTAGCTACAATTGCAACATTTATTTTGCGTTATTTGTTAGAAGCCCAAATCGACAGTGGTGTTCATAACGGGCTACTCCACATTAGCAGTTGGTCTCTTCATACATGATCCACTCTTGACTTCAGCTGTCACTTAAGTCGCAGTAGTGTCTAACATCACAGAACCTACTCGTCGATTTTCAGAAATTCCGAGGGAGTTCAAACTGTGCTAGCTAATGCTAACTTGTTAGGCTGTCTGTTTTTCAAAGTGGCGTCATTCAACCTGCTGACAGTCCACTGGAGGTAAAACTGATGGCTTTTCTGGTGGAATGGAATAATTGTTGAGAGGAAATTGTTCTCTTGGGCTAAACACAACTGGTGTTATTCAAAAGTGCCTCAAACAGTACAGTAGGAAATCCACTAACACGCACAATACTGATTTTTACCACCCTAATTTATCAACCCTTGAACACGCAACTGGCCTTAAATCATATATCGCTGGATAGTGTTTACTAAATGAACTAGGACTGTTATAAGTGAACATGTATACTTGGCTATTTTGCCGAATGAGCTTGTCTTTAAATATTTCCTTGAGTGGGTTAAGATTTGCTGGTGGGAGTGCCCCCCCCTCCCCGACTCCTCCGCCCAAATCCACTTTGTCTCAGATGGTAGTAGCCAGAGGTGAAGTTCGCTGTCCTGGGCAATTGCCCATCTTGCCCTTACCAGGATCCGCATGTGGAAATATCTCCATATGCTTTTTTGGACAGCTATTTTTGGAACCAGATAATGCTTTATATTCCACATTTTTAATCTCTATGAATTTCTCTCTTTTACAGGTTATGAACTTTTCGCTTTTATAAGTCACATGGGAACCTCAACAATGTCTGGGCATTACGTGTGTCACATTAAAAAGGAGGGAAGGTAAGCAAGCAGCAGCGCCCCGGCGGTTTGGCATTTGATAAAATCCTGCCTATTAGAATAAAGTTGTGATAATGTGATAAGCGTTTTTAATGTGGATTGTCTGGTAGGGCGCTAGGAGGGAAAAAAATGTATTTAAAAGTAAATTGACTTAAACTGATGTGTAAATAATGAACTTTTTCCCCTGTAGGTGGGTGATATACAACGACCACAAAGTCTGTCTGTCAGAAAAACCTCCAAAGGACCTGGCCTACATATACTTTTACCATCGGCTGTCTAGAAGCTAGATCAAATTTGCACGCACTAACCTCAAAAAAGTACCACCGACTTCTACCCCAAATGAGGACATGAAACAAAGGAAAGCAGTGAAAATGTCAAAACCAAACCAGCAAGGAGAAGGACTTGTAGACATGAGGGGTTGATGTCAAATGCTGCCGGACATATATGGTCAAAGGAGAAAGTATGGTACCCTTCATTCTGTTCATTGGTTTCTTTTTTTTTTTTTGCTAATAGTAACCGTTAAAAAAAAAAGAGATGTGTGCAATCTGGGTTACTGAAATGGCAACCCAAAGTATACAGTATTACATATCTTGTATGCCTTCAAATCTATAGGAAAGATATTTTCATGCTTGAGAATATGACTAATTTTGAGTGCACCAATCGAACAGTCCAGCCGTTGAGGAAATGAGGAAATGGACTCGGTGCATTCGCTGTACTTACCAGAATAAGTGATTCTTTTTGAAGAATCACTTTGCGGTAGAGCTGGAAGTAGGGGTGCTGAAAATCGTATTCATCAATGGGGCAAAACAAAAGGTTTAAATTAATCTCACAGTTGCTCAGAGTATTCCTCTGAAAAGGCTGCCACTGTTAGCTGTCGATACAAAGCACTGTTCTTTCAATACCCTTAGCTCATAATGTCTTCCTGCGCCTTCGCTAGTGGAAACCATGTATATTTAGCAAGCTGGCTGGGGGGGGGTTTAGCTTGTGCTGGAAAGACATGAAAAATGAGACAAATTCAAAAATTTACGTTAAATGGTACTAGGGGTTAGAGGTGGTGGTTTCAGCTCCAGAGAATACAAATCCAGACCAAGATTTTGCTTCAACCAACCAGTTGAGTATAAAGAGTCACAGTCAGAGTACTTGACTGGTTGGCCGAAACAAAATCTTGGTCTGGATTTGTACTCTCTGGACCTG
>JAODKF010000038.1:2977801-2988630 GCA_026779585.1 Mormyrus proboscirostris | reverse complement strand
CTGCCGCATACAACCACAGTGTCACACGAGCCCTTCCGCCATCGGCTGGTGCGTGGTCACGTGACACAGTCATTACTGTTCGCCCTTCACATCTGCAGTTTGGGTTTCATTCAGATCATCCGCATCATTCATTCGGATGCATTTCTTGAACTGCTTACAAAGGCATGTTTATTTTACATCTAAGCAATTTTGTTCAAACAAAAGCATTCAGTTTTGTTTGCAGTATTTTTGCACACAGTTGATTTTTAATGAAAAATGGATGCTTTAAAACCAACATTTTGATAATGGATTCATCTCATTTTTGAAATTCTATTAAAAATTCTATTAAAAAAAAAATCATTTATCATTAAAGATTTATCACTAACGACAATTGGCAAAATTCTTTTACCTAAGTCCACATTATAAAAAAATATAAACTTACAACACACACACACACACACGCACACACACACTATTTTTTGTGGATGAAGTCCACACCTAAATGATATGAGTCTTGCGTTTTATTCCATTCTCAAACTTTATCCACTAATAAATGAGTTAATAACAAAGAGATAGCATGCAGTATCATTTTCAAAGAATTACACCAACACCAGTTTTAAGAAGAAAAAAAAGGTAATTTTTGCAGAGGATCGATGGCTTCTCTTTCAGTGAGGCGGCCACCTAACTATCTGTCAGTATAATGGCCATACAGCGGAATGCAATGCTATAAGTGCAATCCCACTTGTTTATTATACAAGTTATTTTGCTGGTTACAGTTCTCTGAATACAAAATGTGACGACCTGCATTTGCTAGACTAATTTTTGAAGTAACTGCACATTTTTTCAAAGCAGGGGGTGCTTTTGTTTAATGCTACATTGATGCATATTCTCCAAAAGCCTTTAAAATGAAACTACCATACAAAAATGAGCAGTGTTTTGTTAATTACTATAGCAATATGCCACGACAAGAGGAGGACATTGGTTCTTCTGATAAATATGCAGTTTATTACTCAAGCTGAGGCTTTATCTATATACAGATTCAATCTGTAAGAGACATATCCACTGAATGTATTGCTTTTGGTGCTCATTGTTATAAGACATTTCTGGACAGTTTACTCTCAAAGGAAATCCTGAAGTTATTTATTGTGCTTGCCAAGTTAAGTTTACCTAATTCATCTCATACATGTATATATTTCATTTTGCACAATATATTTGGCACGACTAACTTTGTTAAAGCAAATGGATTTTGTGGCCATGTTTATTTTATATAATTGTGGATAAGCACTGCCCCTAGTTCTTACCAAATTAGATGTTTAAATTTGTACTGTTCTTTTTTTTTCTTTTTCTTTTTTTCCCCCCAGAGGGACAAAGTAAATTAGGTTCTGAAAATCTGATGGGGTCAAGAACCTCTGCGATGTCATTATTCTGGCCTCTTGAATTTTGATTGTCATATGTGAAAAGCAACCTGAGACAACCTGTAATTCACGTATGTGCAATTGTACCTTAATATATTTTACTTTTAATTCATGACATTTGTGTTTATGGCAGATTCATACTGATGCCCCCTTTTGACAACGGCTGCCTCCATGTTCATTTTGACCCACACGCACAAACTCACTCCCCTTTTCTCTTTTACAAAATGATCTTTTCTATCTGTGTCCTCTACTGTAATGTTTTTTTTCTGCAGCGATCTTGACGTGTTTCTGTAGATTTGCTTCGCATAACGCACCACTTGCTGTCTATTTAATTTCATTTCACCGGTTTTTTTTCTCCTCCAAACGTGACTATGCCAAATTTTTTTTAATCATTGTCAACAGTCTGCTTGTGACAAGCTGATGGAAATGAGTTTGTTTTGGTGTTGAAAAGTTACGCATATTAATTGAGAGGGTGTATGTTGAAAGAAAATCAAACCACTGGTGCTGCTTACTTGCGATATCATGATGGTTGAATAAACTGCAAACTGTTGACATTATCAGTCATTCTTTGAAATGAAACCTGTCATTAAGGTGAGGAGGACATGCGTTAAAGAAAGCATTGGAGGAAGTGATTAAATTTGGTGGGATGTACCAAAAATATTCAGAATACATTTACTAATTATAAGAATTGGGTTCATTTTGACTTACTTTATAATATGTGTAAAGTAAAAATTATTTTCTGATAAATATTCAGGGTGGCATGGTGGTGCAGTGGGCAGTGCTGTCACCTCACACCTCTGGGACCTGGGTTGCACGTTCTCCCCCTATTGTTGTGGGGTTTCCTTCAGGTACTCCAGTTCCCCCCCAGTCTAAAAACATACTGAGGCTAATTGGAGTTACCACATTACCCATAGGTGTGCGTGTGTGAGCGCATGGTGTGTCAGCGCATGGTGTGTGAGCGCATGGTGTGTGAGCGGATGGTGTGTGAGCGGATGGTGTGTGAGCGCATGGTGTGTCAGCGGATGGTGTGTCAGCGCATGGTGTGTGACTGTGCCCTGCGATGGGTCGCGCCCCATCCTAGGTTGTTCCCTACCTTGTGCTCATAGACTTTAGACCCCTGGTGACCCTGAATAGGAAAAGTGGGTACAGAAGATGGATGGATGGATTCAGAGTGGCCTTCGACACTTTTGATTAAAGCAGTTCAAGAACGTTTGAATATAACAATTTCAGTGGAATAAAGACATGCAAAAATGGATCCTGAGTGACTGGAGAAACAAAAACTCTGGTTGGGATATCAGTCCAGTGGAATTTATGGCCCTGTTCTGTGAATGGGCCAGGGAAATGGACTGTATTAGATTATACAAATAAGTCAGTTATGCATATCATTTTCCATAAGTACAGTACAGCCAAATGCAACAATAAAGGCACAAACAGCTCAAAACAACTAAAGACATGCATGTACAATCTGCGACATTTTATTTTAAAAGTCTTATTCATACAATATACCTGAAACCTATAATTTTGTTGTATCTTGAGAGAATAAAGAGCATCCATTATACGCAGATTATAAAGTTTTTACAGTTTTCTATATCTAGGTATGTTGTTCATCAAAGCAGTTTTAATTCTAGGTAATTCAATACAGGTACTGAAAGAACAAAAGTGCATTATGAGAAATATTATAATTTGATATAGATAAATATTATGTATACAAAGAGAAAAAAAGAAACTCCATGCTTATAAATGAACTGGATTTTAAAAATAAATACACATCTGGCATGCAGCCTTCATGGTACCCAATTTTTTTGGAGCATGCTTACAGGTAAGTTACTGTACCACACCTGAGACAGTATAAGGGAAGTTCTATGAAAAAAAAGGTCTTTCAGTTTCTAAATCGACATCAGTATTCTACAACAGAATTCAAGACTAGGCCTAAAATTCTATATTTAAAAAAATAACTTTCTTTTCAGTTGCTGTGTTATTATTAGGAATTAAAATCTAGGAACTATTCATAAATGTGCCCATGGGAGATCTGAGAGTGACTTACTGAGGGCCCACGGGCCACGTCGGCTTACTGAGGGCCCACGGGCCGAGTCGGCAGGAACGCCTTTCTCTTTAATGCACAGTGAGAGCTACATGCCGGCTTTGTGCAGAAACTTCTGGCAAGAGAAGGGCTGGATGGGGCTTGATTTACTCGAAGGGGCATTTCTGACATGGTCACAGTTGGCTTACATACTGATTAATTGCTTTTGGCCTGTTAGTGTTCTTAATTTACAGTTACATTATATTGGAGTTGGAAATGATGCTGGTGGGGGGGGTCCGCATATCTTCTATGATCAAGACACACCTTTGCCATCCTGATTTCTAAACATGACCACAGTGGTTATCTGCCATAGAAGGCTGTTTGAGGTCTTCAACCCAAAACCTTCACACCAAGCTGACTTCCATTTCAGTGACTTTTTAATACCCATTTTAAAGTAGGTTGAATTTATTAAATTCGACATGCTGGCATTAAACAGCACCGGTGTTCACAGAGACCACATAAATCTCAGTCTCACCCCAATCCATTCAAATTGCATCCATAGATTTTGTGTCAAACCAAAAGTTTACAAAATATGGAGGCTCCACTTATTTTAAAAAGTTTGCACAACTTTAAAATCTGCCTCCGTATTTTAGTGCTCAGAAATTGCTTTCATCCTATTGCTAAGTCGTTTTTTTTTTGCTGACACATCGCATCAGTGACCACCATCATTAACAGAGAATTAATGTAATGCATCAGGCTGACAGACTCCGGTCCTCCAGGACGAAAGCTTGTGCTGGAATGAGAACCAGCAAAACTCTTTAATTAATCTTTTTGCTTTGATTGAGCTCCTGAACAAATCGAGTAAATCATGTTAAACTAAATGTGTTTTCAGACTTGCTATAATGTTTCTATAGTGTCAATGCCAAAATTATACCTAAAATAATAAAACATGAAAGAATGTTTCAAAAATATTTACTTCTCAATCATTTAATAACTATGTAAATACTCGATAAATACTTGATTCCACAAAATCAAGTATAATACATATTTTTATTCGCAAATAACTACCACAGAGTTCATTTGATTAAGAAAACTGTACATGACTATTCAAATGATAATCATCCAGCTCGATTAAAGCAAAAAGGTCGATACGGAATCAAACCCAGCGTACCTTGCAGGACACAGAGAACAGAGCGGACACTCCTGCAATAAATAATGAGTAATCATTAAGCACTTACATTCCAGCAACACTGACAAAACCATTCCTTCTCCTTCTGGACTGCTCAACGTTCATGTAGGAACTATAAAAATAAAGCTAAGCATTTTAGGATTTGCTAGGATGGCTTATTAGAAAAAAAATAAAATCTTTTTGGTTAGTGGAATCAAGCTGAAAGATGCACCGTCACGCGATCTTTTGCATAGATTCTTAAAATCAAACATATTACCTTCTCCATCCGGGCATGCAGTTTAAAATGCAAGTGGAACGCTATTGCTAATGTGCATTTTCAACACCTAGAAGCTGAGAAATAAATGCAATTTCAGCCATTTCTACGTCTAGCTAAATCCAGTGAGTTACCGTCAGACAAATCAGGCTCTGTGTTGTTTTTTCTTTTCAGACAGTATTTTTCTATCCATTACATTGCCATCATCTATAACATGGTAGAGTAACTTATTTGCATTGTAGTCATAATGCGACACGTGTCTCATTTGTTTCGGAAGTTGAACTGTTTTACTATATTGTGAACAAGCCTAAACACGACTTCTGTCGTTGTTTTATTGACCGTTTTTGTTTTGGTACAGAATACCTTTGACCATTAGTTCCATGAGATGACCTACGATCATTTCAAACTGATTTATAGTTCCGTTACTCAACACTTGATAAGAGTTTGTTGGAAATAAAAGGTCGGTTGCGAATCCTTGTGGCGCGGCGGCTCGTCAGTCAGTGTACAGTAAGCCGTCCATCTCGTTAGCTGTATGCCTGACAAAAAGAAAAATCAAACTTGTAGCTTAAGACACAAGCTCCTGAGGGTGAGATCGATAGGAAAGACTCTCCTCTGGAAAGAGTATATGAAAGAAATGAGCCACTTAACACCTGGACTGTAATTAATGTAACGAATTAGCCAAGAAGTGGCCTGTTGTTGCAGAGGCGCTTAAGGTGCCACTTGATCCAATGGGGGGGCTGAGGAAATGGCCTGGAGATGGTTGATTTGGCTCTTGTCGGAGATGCGAAGTGCAGAGATGGAAAGAGCTTGCTGTCCCCAGAGAAATGGAGTTACCTTTCTGATATATAAAAAATGTCTTCCATGCAGTACCTGTCACTCAACAGGTCACAGAAATAACAATGTTGACCACCCTGTGTACACAAGAAGTTGCCGGTCCTAGTGAGAATAGTGAGAATTTAAATTGGCAGAATGTAATTGCACTACACAGGTTGTCATCCTTTCTCATTTACTGTATTACCAAAGCAGACTGGAAGTAACTGGATGTCAGGTCATAAAATGTCAGAATTGCAGAATGCCCAGATTTTTGTAAGAGCTTATTTTTTAGTATTTTATTAGTCTATTATCTAAGGCATGTTGTATTCCCACCTGTCTTTGTGATCTTCAAGAAAACAGTGTAAATCCATAACTATGGTTCTCTTGAAGCATGTATCTAGGACTGAAAAAGTGCTCAGCAAAACTGTTGGGTTTAATATGGAAAAAAAATGTATATATCTCCTTTAAATATATATCCAGCTTTGGATGCTTGGCTTCTGTAGCAGTCAGTGAGTCCTGCTCATATGTCCAGGTTAAACGCCTTCATTAGAAGGTCCAGGTCTCCTATATTGGCGGCTTGGAAGAGCTCAGGTCGGTCCATCATGGAGAGAGCTATTCTAAGGGCAGCCCAGATGTTGCCAGACATGACCTGGTGAGAGAGCTGCCGACTTTTGCTCTTCCTCTGTAAGTTAAGGGCTGTGAGGAAGTTACTGGCTGCCTCCCTGTCAAAGATAAACAAAAGATCCATAACCCATCTCGAGACGGCGGTAAAACGTATTATGTCAGACTTATAATTCACTCCCCACTATCCTTTGCTGCATATTGCCGCAGGGACATCCTGATTTCGCTGAGTTTGACGCATCCCTTAGTCAACAAGAGAGTGGCTTGTATTTCACTTCTTTAACCGATCACAGTCGTCATTGTATGACATCTCCAGATTGGTCCATTTTTTCTCATTTTCAAAATCGCTTGCAGCCATCAAGCCAGGGGTACTGTGTCCCAGTAGGCTAAGCCTCTGTGCTTACGATCCAAAGGATGTTAGTTCAAGCCCTGTTATTTTTATTACTACTATTTAGTGACGACCAAATGAAGCTTCATGAACCACTTGCTGTATTTTCTGATCCCACTAGATCATTCATATTCAAAAAAAGGGCTCAAGGCATGTGCCAAAGCGAACCAAGAGCACCATCTAGTGGGGTCAAAAAAATCAGCAAACGGTTCATGAAGCTACATTTGTACTACTGTTACCATCAAGAAACAGACCCTTACTTTGCCCCATACAGCCTTTGTAGGTAAGCATACTCCTATGTTTTGTCTATATTTATGTCCCTTAAAAAAAAGGCAGACAAAATAAAACTGGTACTTTACAAATCTGTGCACCTTGCCACTTAACAGGAAACTGGTTTTAATTAATGTGATGATGTCATCTGATGACTGTGATTGGTTAAGGAAGTGAAACGCAAGCCCCTCCCTTGTTGACCAGGGACACGTCAAACTCTGCAAAATCAGGACATGCACTGCCGCAGCCTTGAGCTGCTTGTCATCCCCGGTGATGTTCCACTGTGCATTCCCATTCTTCCCTGCGGCCCTGACCACACTGACCTGTGGGCCCCCAGATTGATGCAGCTGATGCCCAGATTGTAGCGCGACCGAATGAAGCCTGGCTGCAGCTCCAGGGCCTTGGTATAGGCGTCCACGGCCTCCTCACTGCGGTCGCCATTCGCCAGTGTGGCACCCAGGCGGTTCCACAGCAGGTAGTCCTACAGAAATACTCTTGTGGTTTTACTGCTTTGATCAACACAAGATCGTATTATGCAAATGCAACAAGCAACGTCAGTAACAGCGGGGTTACGCTACTTGTGTTATGGGCCAGACACAAATTGCATTTATGACACTTACATATGTGCAGTGTTTCCTTTCCAGTCTCAATATACAGTTCAGTAATGGTCTGCAGTTAAGTCTACTATGACTATAAACCAAAACTTATAGCTTATATAATGAAAAGAATACTATAAACAAGAAATGTAGGTGGTGGTAGAAATGGTTTGCAGCTTGTATCCAAAGCATCCTTTCATTTTCAGTAGTGGTATATTAACACTGATCCTCAACTGGAGTTTGAGCTCATAGTTGTTAGGTTCCTGCAGTGCAGAGGTGGAAATATCAGGTCCAGAAATTAAAAATCCAGACCAAGATTTTATTTCAACCAATCAGTTGAGTTTAAAGTGTTACAGTCACAGCTCACTCAACTGGTTGGTTGAAACAAAATCTTGGTCTGGATTTTTACTTTCTGGACCTGAAATTTCTGCTGCAGTGTGGGGGTCGAGGAACCTGGCAAAATATCATAACTTAAAGCTAAACTTTGGTGAAAAGATTGAGATTTACAGATGGAGAATTGGGATGCTATATAAGCCTTTGAAGGAGCGTGAATTAAACCAGACTTGTTTTGAGTGAGGTACATTGGGTGTGACTGGCAGTGGCAGTTGAGCCTGAGGGCCACTTCTTACTTGTGGTCGGACAGACAGAGCTTTGTTGAAGGCCTCCACGGCTCTGTTAAACTCGCAGCTGAGATTGAAGAGCACACCCAGGCCGGTCTGCAGGTCTGGGTCGATCACATCTGCATTCTTCTGGGCAGCCTCCAAAAAGAGCTCCTTCACATCTACTAGCAGTGCACTGGGGAAGAGGGCAGAGATGGGCAGATTAGCAAAATGGCAGGCAGATTAGCAAGACGCTAGCCATACTATCATGCTGCTACCAATAATTTAATTACTTACAAACACTTGCTTATGATATTAAATTTACAGCATCCTGTAGTTAACTTAATAGTAAAACGTTTTTTAATTATGCTGACCTTTTGTTGTGCAAGAAGCAACATAACACAGTAAATGTTTTATTTACATAAAGGTACCTGTAACGCTTTAAAACACAGACAAAACATTTCTTTCTGGCATCTAATAGTCGAGACACAACACCTATATGCCATTTGTAATGGTGATGGCCAAGTGAAGCTTTGTGAACCACTTGCTGTGTTTTCTGACCTCACTGGACAGTGCTCTCTGTTCAAAAAAAGCATGCCCCAAAGCAAGGCAAGACCACCATCTAGTGGCGTTAAAAAATACAGCAAGTGGTTCATAAAGCTTCATTTGGCCATCACAAATTTGCAGTACAGCCAAACGAAATGTTATTAAGAGACGGCTGTCATAAATCTGGGGATGCCCCGGCCACTGGCAGGCTTGGGGGACCACGCGGTCAAATGTGTGCTGACCCTTACCTGCTTGTACTGGAGGCGGAGAGCATTTTGCGCTGGGACCCTGGTGAGCCCCCGACATGGCTCCTCCCCTTCAGCAGGTACTTGTACTTGGGGTGGTGCCGTAGCCAGCCGTGGAGGGCCTCGCACGCCTCCTGCTGCATTCCTGTGTTGGTCAGGCTCACGGCCAGCGCCATCAGCGCCTGCAGGTTGTTGGGGTGCAGCTCTAGACACCTGCAAGCAGAACCAGGTGAGGGACACTTCTATAAGATTGCCAGTCCCACAAACACTAATTATCCATGGGCTCCCTGAATTACTGCCACGTTGCCCCTCATTATTCGAGAGCAAGGCCAGAGAGACTCCTCCCTTCTTATCTTTGAACGCAGCCACTGCAACAGAATACATCAGCTGGCATGACAAGGCTTTCACACAAATGATTTCCTTAGGCTTCTTATATTGCTGCTGATATTCTTTCTTTTGTTTGTAGGTGCTGTGTGAGAGCTTTCATTAGCATTTAAATAATGCCACGGCGACCGCTTCCCCTAGGGACCCAGAGAGAAGAATCCGTCACCACGATCTGTGTGATTTATGTGCTAGATTAAAACTAATAATGTAAACACGGTGGAGGATCTGACAGCGCACAGCTATATTGCAGACCTCGGTGATAATTCCAACATCCAATTAAGTGAAAAGCGGAGACATTTAGTCCGCTTCATGCTTTACACCTTTGCCTTCCTCTCTTTCCTCTACTATAACATTTCCAGTACACAGTGTCTCCTCCAGGAAGATAATCAACAATTGTGTTTTACAGCAAGTTCTATGTGCCTGAACTCAGAGCTGTTACTGGATATTGGATACTGAGCAATTTGTAGGTAGTGTCCAGCGACGGATTGCAAAGGAAAGCACATGATCCAAAGCCAGCCTTTTGCCTAAGATTTATTAAATGTCCGTATTTTCTTGAAAGCTTGTAATCCTGATAAGGTAATGTCATTATAGGAAAAACATATATTGTTTTTTAAGGAAGAATACATCGGACCGGTAATCTATACACCAGTATTTTAAGACCAGCCCAGTGTGACAGTGCTATTTTTTTTAGAAGTCAGATAAAAAATCTCTGAGGAGGTAGTTTAGTGCTTCAGGGGTGGAGTGGTGATGAATGTTACTCTCTGTAACTCACTGCATTGATGGTCCCTCCTGCAGATGCTTAGAACTTTGATTCAGATCAATTTGTTCAATTTATTTGTAATGAGTACGATGATCCATTGACCAATCATGCATGATCCTAAAAATTCAATTTAATGTGTTTATTCTTTTGAATCTATACCTAAGGAAGAATATTTCACTAGGCAGAGTGGCCCATTCTATTACCAAACCAAAGATATATTTTGTGAATCTCGATTATCAACACAATTCCACGCAGCTCCATTGTGATGTTAACACCCAAAGCTTTCATCTTCTCTGACATGATGTGTGACTGTCACCATTACTCAGTGCTAACCTGCAGGGCAGTGTTACAGGGAACTGGCTCATGCTGAGCCTAATCACTTACGTTATCAGCAAGTCTTTCCTCAAAAAGACAGCCGTCAAGTACCAATGTTACATTACATACTATTTTCACTCAAGCGGGGAATGGGACTGTGTGGTGACCACAGTGGCAGAGTGGCAGAGTACAGCTGCGGGTGTAACTGCTGGAATCAAAAAGTATTGATACTGCACTAATGATCTATTTTTATTATATCAGAATCTACTGACATGAATTCACTTCAATTACAGATGCAATTTTTGAACAGCAGCAAGTGAACACCCTCCTGCCCTCACCTATGGTCATGAGCTCGGGGTAGTGACCGAAAGAATGAGATCGCAGATACAAGCGGCTGGAATGAGTTTCCTCCGCAGGGTGTCGGGGCTCAGCCTTA
>JAODKF010000038.1:2940331-2967017 GCA_026779585.1 Mormyrus proboscirostris | reverse complement strand
CTCTCACCTGTATGTGTGTCTCATGGAGAAAAGGTAGGTGAACGGACCAGTACTCCAAGGAGATCATCTCCCCTGTCCAAATACTTTACGTGAATTGATGTCTCTGAACCTTGTGATGAACTGGCCCCCCATTCAGGAACCCCCCTACCAACACACTCCCCTGGGAAGGGCTCCTGGCTTATGATAACTCTGTATGGAGTAAGCAGATGGATGAAGGTGCTGTACAGAGCATGTTATTTTGAGAAGTCTGTGGCAATAAAGGAGATGGGCTTTGCACAAACCTGGACCTGAACAGGTAGCTTCAACTGTTGCTCTAGCATGGTTCCAGGACCCTGGTGCCGGTACCTTCCGTGCACAGTGGTGCTCAGCATAAGGTGATTTATCATAGCTACAGCAAGAAGCATGGAACACTGTGCAACCTGCTTCCTCTACTGCAAATACAGAAGGAACTTCAGCTATTTCCAGTTTTGATCACAAGAAAGAAAGCAACGGATGCAAAAGTCTTGCGCAGATTTGTGGAGAAAGCATTGGTGAGAGCTCTCTGTTGCTGTCATGACGTGACAAAATTTCAGGCAGCAGCACTTTATGCACATCACAAGCAGGGCCCTGCTTCCCGCGTCATCCATGCAGGTTCATTTTCACGAACGATAGCAGCGCTCATGCACAGAAACACATTTGAAGGACAGGACAGCAGGAACCCAATAAACACATGAAAATACTAAATGCCAAGTGCACCGATGCGTACAGGAAAGAAAAGAAAAATGCAGTGAAAAACACTTTAAAGGAGTTTGTATCCAAGTGTATTTCACATCAGATTTTTATATACTGCTACTCTGCTCAATAGTAAATATAAGTTCTAGAACCTAGAGCTCTTATTTGTGGGCCAGAGCCTTGCGATAAAGAAGTATGTGGCGTCCGATTACTGTAACTGGAACTGGGCCTGAAACTGATATGGTCGGTACAGATATATCTGACCTAATTAACCCTCCCATTGTTGCATGATGGAAAGGCATCCCATTTGTTTAAGATATCATGAGAGATCATTCATGCTATGCGCTATTTATATTTCCATCCAGTGCCTGATAATCAGCCAAATGGAGTAATTCATCCCTCGAAAGTTCCAGGTAGCATTAAAGCCAAAAAAATTTTAAAAAAGGGCATCACAAGTATAGCAGGAAATATGGGAGGTGCATATCCTGGGCAGGGAAGCACTATTACACACTGGGCCATTGCACTTACACTGTACAGTCTGGTAAAAAGCTCTTTATGGCTTTAATTGTACGATCAGTAAATTTCCTTAGAAAGAAACACTATGCCCATTAATACCCTCAAGCATAGCAATTATTTTTAAAAACGGCCATCTGTATTTACAGATTGTTTAAATGTTTGCTGAATATCAGAGCGGATTAATGTAATTAAATACCGCCTTAATGACCAAGGGGATGCTTACCTCTACTGCCGCTTTGGCTCGCTCAAACTCCTCCTCCAAGGACTGGTTTCGGGACAGTAGTGTACTACCCCACCTTTGCTCCTTGCTCAAGCGGCCCTGGCAGGTGTCAGACAGATGTGCCCGGTCAGCCGTTTCCCCCTTTACGTGCGGTGGGACACAACTGCCTTCACAGCGCTATGACATACCAAGGAGGCCGCAGCTCATATCTAACCTGAGACTGATCTCAGTTCAGCCGCTCTCTCACCCTCCCTCTAAATTTGAAAGTCATGAGTACCAGTCAGCCAGGCTGCATCACAGTGTGAAGGCTATCTTCTCTTAATTCTGTGAACTTTACAGGGGTGAGCCAGTCGTGCAAAGGGCAAAAGAAACCTTTTGACCAGATGGTTATGGGTTACAAGGTTGAGTAGCTTCAAGGAAATTTTAAGCTCTGAATACTACTTTGTGAAAAACATCTGCTACGCAACAAAATAACAGTGATATCACGCAGCATTGCTGACCTCTGCCTCTCAGATGGCTATATGGACTCGGCCAGGCCTTCCGGAAGCCTTAAAATAAACTCTCCAAGCTTCAAAGAAAGTCTACTTGAAAGGAATAAAGTCCACTTCTTCCCTTTCAAGGTATTTTGATTGAGAACCCTGTATTGACATGGCGACGCAAGTGCAGCCCACCCAAAGTGGGAAACTGCAGTTAATTAGGTTTTCTGATAAGGCTGCTTAATTTGTTCAAGGTTCTCAATACATGATTTATAGCGGGGCTATTCAAATCCCGGTCCTCGAGGTCTGAGCACTGCTAGTTTTCCAGTCTTCCTTTACCTGTCAGTCAGGTGTGAAGCCTCTGACCAATCAGAATCAGTAATTATTAAACTAACTACCTGGGAGAACTGAAAACAAGGCCTGGATTTAGAATCGAGGTCTAGATTTGGAGAACCCTGACTTATAGGCTCCAAACAAAAGACAATTGGACATGGGGTATAGAACACAAGGCCTAGATTTACCTAAACTGGAGCTGGGAGGGAGCAAAAACATGGACCGTCTGAAGGTCCCCAAGGATCGGGTCGCGACACAGTGACCTAAACCTCTTTCTAAGCTGGAGGCTATTTTCAATGCATTTTAAAATAATGAGGTGACACTATTCAGTGTGGGTGTTTCATTATTTATCATAAATGATGGCCATGCAGATCATGACAGAAAAGTGTTTACCTGAGAAAAATGCAGAGGCTCCGCTTCAGCATTGGCGTTAATTTCAAATGTGTTTCTTGCGGTTGACTCTGGTGGAGTTTTGTACTCTGAGGACCTGCACATAGATAATGAAAATCATGAATCTCCTCTTTCTGCGTGGAATTGCTTTCAGCGACGACGCACCATATTTCTGTAGCTACACTTTAGGTGCACCATGCATTTTCAGAGTTGCAAATGCAAGTTTAAAATTGTAAAATCCCTTGCAAAATTAGAGTTTTCAGAACAGGAAGAAATGTTCGATTTCAGGGGTATTAGATTTTATTCTCTGCACATTCTCGCTTATGTCTGGGTACATTCAACCTGGAAATTAAAGAAAATTAGAGATTGTTCACGCTTCTACTTAATAGTTTTATTAAATTGTTTAGGTTGTGCAAAATTTCTAGAGATTATTGTATACAGACGCTCTTCTACTTACGAACTTTCAACTTACAAAGTTTCAGACATACGAACGAAGACGACTGTAAGTCTAAACTGTGTTCATTGGGCTCCTGAATGTTTTTCTTCTGCGCACCAATTCCGCCTCGTACGACTTCTGGACGCTCCTCCTGCCGCGCAGCAGCGTAGCGTGTGTATTCCTAGCATCCGAGTTCTTTGTACTTGCAGATACCCTTAAAATGAACTTGAATAACGACTTACGAACAT
Organism: Mormyrus proboscirostris; assembly: GCA_026779585.1. Lineage (NCBI taxonomy): Eukaryota > Metazoa > Chordata > Actinopteri > Osteoglossiformes > Mormyridae > Mormyrus > Mormyrus proboscirostris. The sequence continues at coordinate 2,963,687 of JAODKF010000038.1, read as the reverse complement.
TTTAAGTTATGAATGGCTGTTCAGAACGTATCTCGTTCATAAGAAGAGGAGCGTCTGTACTTATTATTATATGCGTCCTATTTGACATTATAAGGGAAAATAATATATAATAGGAATAAGAGGAAATTGCATACTTTCATACTATTATATTATACTTATATTTGATCTACATATACACAGTTTACGGGAATTAGTGTTGTTAAATGCTTAACAAATATATACAATCATCTGAAACAGAATGGCAGGAGGAAGTCTTGAGTAGTTATGAAGAACAATGAACGTTGTATGTCATAGTCATATGTGAACATTTTCTGACAGCAATGTGTTACTTTTGACAAATTACACATACTCTGTAGTACAGATTATTATTTTTGCAATTCATTGTTTTCGAGCTTTTACATACATACTGTACAAACCTGTGCCATTTTACTTGAAGCCAGTGTGAGTTTGTAATCACAAAGGAACACAAGACACTCCGGGAAGGACCTGGCAGCTGAAATTCTGTGCACACTGCTTACCAAAGGAATTCGTTTGAGGAATTTTTTGATGAATGCCTTTTTTCCAGTTTCCATTTCCTGCTGCTGTTCCTCTCAGGGTAGAGGTTCAGCTCCTCCCATTTCTCCAAGGGACAGGAATTATTGACTGAAACACATCATGAGGAAATCAAGTTGCTGGTTTATTGCTGAAACTTCAAGTCCAAGTGGCATCATGCAAGATTCATGATAGAACATTAACTTCTGCAAAAACCTTGAAAAAGGACAATCATTCAAGTTATAAGACCCACAACCTCAGTATAGAGTTGCTGTATCAGTATCCTGTATAGATATAATAATAATAATAATAAGATATAATGTCTTATTATATTTTTTTCTTATTACAACCCATTTCGTCGGACATACACAGTTTTAAATATACCCATATTACCTGCTATTTGAAGTTCAAATCTGTCAGTCCCTAACACACACAGACAAGCAGACACATACGCAGGCACACACGCATACAATTTAAAAAAATTCATTTAGGTTATCCTTGTGGGGACCGAAAAAAACATCTCCACAAGGTAAAAAGTTACAGGTTTTATTGCATTGTAGGAAAATCTAGTTCCCATAATGTAACAATTACAAAAAACGCTCCAGATGTATTTGACAGATCGGGTATCGGAAATATGTGAAGTATGTAAATAAAATAAAATAAAATATTAAGGTTGAGCTCTTGTACCGTAATCTGTAGATCCCAACTGAAAAAAAGTGGACTTGCCCATACTTACATAATACAAAACTTTTTAGTTTTTTGATCGCAGTCACAGATTTTTATGAAATTGAAGTTATCCTCGCAGTGAACCGAAACAATTCCTCACAGGGTTAAAAGTGACAGATTTTTATAGCATTGCAGAGAAATTTGGTACCCGCAATGCAATAATTGCAAAAATGGACACACAGAGACATACACAGGCAGGATTCAAAAACCCAACCCACAGTGTATGGATATGGTATATGCCCATAGCATATGGTACATACCCATAGCATATGGTATATGCCCATACTGTAGCATAACCATTTTTCCTAATCAAAAGTCTATAGAAAGTAAATCTCAAACTTCTGTGGACTGTAATTGTCACTGAGCCATTCATTCCTTTGGTACTTATTAAGAGAGTGATTTTTGATTGCGCCATTCGTCGTCCGTGCACCTGAGTCCAGCGCCATCCTCTCAGGTGTCTGGCAGCAAGTGGCACTTTGTTCAACGTCCACCTGGATCAGCTCCGTCTCGTCGGGTCTCTTCCTGTGGGGGGCGCTCTTGGGGCCGTCTCCGCTCAAAGCCATTAGATTCTTCCTCTCGTTGTCGTTTTTCCTCTCGTTGGGGTCACTGAGGTCCAGCAAGTCCAAGGTTGAGGACAGAACTAGACACAAGAAATGAAACGACTGTAGGAATATTTGCAGATTTTGAGTAAAGCCTTTTAGTATTATAAGGAAATACACTTCAATTTTTCCAAATGCTGCCAAATTTGGTCTTGCATTCTGAAGCACACCACAACCATGTGGGTGCATAACTGTTTGAACAGCCATATTTAAACGTCATCAGTGTAACCATGTGATGACAGTGTAACTGACCACATGACCTGTACTGAAGGTCAGCGGTGTGCTGCCGTCCCTTTAAATGGGCTCAAAGACACAGACATTAGGGATTTAAAGTTAGAAGGGTATCTTGGTACAATGGGGAATGTATCCCCCAAACTGGCTAGGACAGTGTCTCTCTAACCATCATCAATTATTATTTTATTGCATTTCTATCATATTTTAATTGATTTTTAGCAAAATATTACCCCTTACTGCTCTACAAGCAAACATTACTTTTAGACAAGTTTCATCATCATAAGCCTCTGCATTAAAGCATTACGTCCAAATTAGCAAATAAATTCCAGAGGCTTGGCACTTGTGGCAATATTACATTTCCTTAGAGCTAATTGATGTAATTTAAACTGCAGGACTGTATGCTTTGGAAATATGGCTGTACTTTCCAGACCACGCACTGCAAATTAGCATGTTTCATATTCCTCTTTGAATAAGGGAGACAGAATCAACAAAAGCCAAATAAATCATAGAGCTGTACGACATTACTGCTGCTTTGAAAATGCCATGTACACTTTTTTCTCTGTTATTTAAAACAGGTGCCAGTCAGGTGGCCGAGGTTTGTATTCCAAGGCTAACAGCCAATCCCAATCTGATGTCTGCCTTGTTAGCTGCATTTTAAGTGATATATATTTTAAGAGATATTTTCCCTTATTTTTTCACTCTATTACAAGTCAATAAATATAAGTAAATGAAAAGTGAATTTGACTACAACAAAATGAAAATCTACTTTTTAAAACTTAGCATTGCGATGGCTTGTGTGGTTATGATTACAGGGCTGCCAACTTTAGTCAGCTAGCTGGAGTGAGATTTTTGATTCGAGACAAATCTGCACACACATGCACACGCATTTTCATGCATGTTCATTACCTTGTAAATAGTCTGTGTGGTTTGAAAATTGCCCCATTGCCTAAGATGTAACTAAAGAAAGGTTTATAATGGAATAATATAGATTTGCCGTAAGATTTCTTGCGTGAGTGTCAGAGTCTGAAATTGTGAGAGTCACGCCAGATGTGTGAGAGTTGGCAACCCTGGATTAAAAGAGAGAAATCGTATAGATAATATCTACTTGGTGCATTTTTCAGAACCCTTATTCTTGTTGCTGAGTTGATCTTACAATTAAAATGCTTCTGCAAAGAAGATCCCCGTGCCAAAGTCTGACCACAGATGTGTGCAATTACATATAAATGTGTAAAATTTGTGTGAAGCATAAATCGACTCATGAGCCAAAACAGACACTCACCCACATACTAAAGTAAACAGTAAATCTGAGGTCTATAATATTCAAAAATTGCCATGGCAGTTTCAGCATTCATAGCATCTTATTATCTGTTCAGGATAATCTAGTTCAGATTATTTGATTGTACATATAACCTGCCAGATTATTGCTAATGTATTTTCTTTTTAAAACCTAAATCATAACCCAGGCACGAACAAACAAGCATGTGACACACTATTGGCAGATTTAGTCTGAGATATAATGAATGATTTGCAGATTTTGAAACAATTCATTACTCTGGAAATTTATGCCAAAACCAGAAACAGCATTTCTTGAAGAAACTGCACTTTTTTCATAATGCCAGCATATACAATTTGCTACACACCAAAATTTAGAACATATTTAAAATCTGCAGCTGCCTTAGGTATAGGTATTTTGTGTGTCATATCCTCCTGCAGATGACATCCATTTCCTGAAAATTCTTGTTCTATTCAGGATCGTCGGGGGGTCTGGAGCCTATGTGTGCAAGGCAGGGAACAATGCAGGATGGGGCACCAAGCCGTCTCAGGGTACACTCCCTCACACACCATTCACACACACATGCACACCTATGGGCAATTTGGCAACTCCAATTAACCTCTGGAAACCCCACAACAAACAACATGCAACAAGCAAACTCCACCCATGGCCACGGCAGAGACTCAAACCCTGTACCACGGGTCACCCGGCAATAACAGCAATACCAAAATTATGGTTTTAGTTATCTTAAATACAAAAGTTAGGAACAACTCCAATATTAATATATTGCTTGTGAATGTGTATTCCCGGGGTATTTGAATGGTTTTTTTATTTTGACTCAGTCTATTTTCATTGTTTACTGAAGCAGAGTTTTTTTTTTCCAAAGTAGAGCTGACCTTCGAAGCCTGTAACTGAATATCTAAATATCTGTCATATCAAATCATTCCACTCTACCTCTGGTACAGCAGGGCATCAAACATGAAAGCTGAGAGCTGAGAGGGAGAAAAAAACAGTGTTAAGAATTCTAAACCTGACACTTCCACTTCGTACCATCTATATTACTCCACAGCTCCTCTCTGCTGCAGCTGGTCTTTTCACTGAAAAATACAGCATACTTTCTCAGCAAAAACTAAATAGTATTCCAAAATGGCTGCTGTTGGGCTTTTTTTTTTATAAACCTGCATTTATCTTTTACAAAGAACATATGTTGTATTTATACCTGAAGCAGAACAGCCAGAAATCAATGTGTTTCACGTATCAGTACCTGAGCTTTTCATGGTGCCTTAAAAACAGACGGTCACTAAAAGTCCTAAAATCCTTTCTTTCCTGCTGTTGCATTTCTTTCTAGACTGAGGATGTTCTACATCACAGGGTCTAATAATCCAGACTGCGGTCCGGATGCGTTTCAAACCACAAGTTAATCTGTACCCAGCCGATAATGCAGCTCGTAGGAGTTCTACTTGCGCAAAAATGTTCTGAGGGCAGAACAAAAAGTGACTATTTCAGAGAGATAGCCAATCAGACTTTAGTGGAGGTGGGTCCAAGCAACTTCATGAGGTAGGACCAAGACATTTGATTGGCTGGTCGTTCCTCGTCTAGCTTCTTGGACTCACCTCCTCTACAATCTGATTGGTTATCTCTCTGAACCAATCATCATTCTTTTTGCGTAAAACTCCCATAAGCAATAATGCACCTTATGAATCAATGCGAGTAACGTAAAAAAGCTCATAAGGTCATAATCCCCCTCCCCCTGCCCCACCCAAACGATCATTGAGCGTTAAAACTTCCCGTTTCTGTTATTTATTGATGTCTATATCGAAAGTCATTGTTAATTCATTAAAATTTATGAGATCCTGTTTTGTTATTGAAAAGTGTTCCGGATCTTTGATTCTGTACAAAAATCTGAGGCTCTTTTGAACAAAAACTTTGAGAACCCCTGGTCTACATGTTATTTCCAAAAGAGCAATCCTGACCATAACAGAAACAGCAGGGAAATTGTGGGGAGAGAAGCATGTCTGAAAAACGGGAAGCTGCAGGCACGGTACCTGCCGTATTGGACGTCACGGGGCGTGTGGCCGCATCACACTTTGTTTCACAGAGGAAGTCATCAATGGAGGGGCTCAATAGGGGCCGGCTCTCTTGCTGCTCAGTCACCAGCTGGAATTGGAACCGAACAAGGGTATTCCTCATAAATCAGCATACGTGGCACCATTCCTCCTCTCTGCATGAGTAGAAAAATGACCAGATCGCACAGCGGTTCGGGTGACTTCCCGCCATTGCAGCTACTGCTCTGCTTTCAGCGCTCAGCCCATTAACCACCAATGTGGCCTCTTCTTCCCTCAATTTTAAAGCAAGTCCCAGAGAAAACAGCAAGTTTAGGGGGGTCTTTCCTTACGGTGATGTTTACATGCACTTCGCTAACCCAGTGTTGCCAACTCACACGCATCTGCCGTGATGCGCTTCCAGACTCTCATGTTCACGCAAGAAATCTGACGTCAAATCTCTGTTATTTCATTATAAACCTAAAATCAGCTACATCGAAAGTGTTGGGGTAGTTTGTAAACCCTACATAGGGTACCCTGAGGTACCCTGAATTAGCTGTCCCCTGCTATGTCACGAAAGTCACATATGGGTTAAATGCAGTGGACACATTTCGTTGTTGCGCACTGTGTGCTGTGGTGTGTTAACTCGAAAATATCAGTGGGGAATATACAAGTGCCAGAAACGGTGCTTTATACATAATACTGCACTTAATTAGACTGAACTTTCTGCAGACACACGTTTCACTGTTGACCGTCCTTCCCCTTGTCATCAACTGCTTCTGACACAATGAAACACAGGATTTAAGAAAGTCTTACGTATTTTTCCCATCAAAAATGTCTGAAGTCGAAATGTGCAAGTGAAGGAAGATCTTATGGAATATAATTTGATTTACAAATTCAAAAAATAAAGAATGGAGAGCCACTATGGTCTAAGGCAGTGGTATTCGGGTGGCATGCTGGTACAGTGGTTAGCACTGCCAGGTCTCCATAAGCAGGGTGGCACGCTGGTACAGTGGTTGGCACTGCCAGGTCTCCATAAGCAGAGTGGCATGGTGGTACGATGGTTAGCACTGCCAGGTTTCCATAAGCAGGGCGGCATGGTGGTACGATGGTTAGCACTGCCAGGTTTCCATAAGCAGGGCGGCATGCTGGTACAGTGGTTAGCACTGCCAGGTCTCCATAAGCAGGGTGGCACGCTGGTACAGTGGTTGGCACGGCCAGGTCTCCATAAGCAGGGTGGCACGCTGGTACAGTGGTTAGCACTGCTGTCTCACACCACAGGGTTCAAAAGATTTTCACAATCCAAAAACATGCTAAGGCGAATTAGAGTTGGGAGTGTGCCCTGCAGTGGGTAGGCGCTCCATCCAGTGTCACTTCACCTATATTCTAGTAAGCATCTTTGAGGTCTTGAAAAGTGCTACAAATTACATATATTATTATAATTCCTGTCTCGCAGCCATAGCTTGTTGGATAGGCTGCAGGCAGGGAGTCTCATGAGGGAGGGGGGGGTTACCTCTTGATTAAAAAATTTTGCGTGACTCTCAGGTATCGATAGGGGCACTTGTGTAAAATTTGCTAGGGGTGGGGGGTCCTCTTGGTATATTTTGCTGCAGACCCATGGGCCCCCTGCCGTAAGGGTCCCACCCCCTTGTCTCCACCACTACTGTGCCGGCTATGAAAAAAGATGGAGACAGATGGATATTTCCATCACAGCTGGCATTTTCCTGCTCTCTGAGGATGAATGAAAGTAATTGTATAATAAAGCACAGAGTATATTTCCAAAAATGTCAGGTAAATTAAAGACTTTAAAAAAATATTCATTACTAACTTTGAAATGTCCGTGCTAGACCAATGACCTGCATTACAGTAGTTTAATAGCAAGTCGTTTAAAAGCCCACGTGAGGTCTGGATATGTTAATAAATAATTAAATATGCAAGAATAATACTGTGTTGCTGATTTTATTCAACAACTGATCAATAACTATATATAGGTAACTGGGGCATTTCAAATGTCGGCAAGGAATTATAGCAGCACACAAACAAACAGCTTGAAAAGCACATGAAGATCCCATTTTGGTTTTATAGTTTGCTATTATTAAACCTTCCTTATATAAAAAACGTTAGTGCTTTGTAATTGGTGCCAAAACAAGGCTCCTGACAACAGAAATCCATGTATCTTTTTAGACCCCCAGCATTTTATTAGACGACTTCCCCTCTTTAATTTAAAACAATTATCCCACAAATATAATAGAACTGTTGGCATTAATAAAGAACCACCGCGTCAATCAGAAAATAAGCGTAAACGTAAAACACATAGTACTGCACTCCTTCTGTACAGCTGATGTAAGAAGAGCGTCACGTTCCCGTCACGTCCCACGTGTGCAAAGACACTAATACTTCTATATTTCAGAGAAGCAAAATGACTCAGTTATTGTAACTTCATGCTGCTGTAATTTCGTTGCCTATGGACTCCATCACAGTGCCTCCACAATACCAAAACCCGTATTCGGAAACCACCGATGACTCCATATATAAGCTTTCATATTTCAGATCACTTCACGCAGGGGTGTAAAACTGGATCCCATGAATGCATATTACATTGCCCCCCCCACCCAAGACCATTCCAATTAAGCTCCTAATTTTTTAGGGCCCCCATCAATCCGGGGGCCGTGAAATCATCCTTGCTCCTTTATGTTGGCCCAGACCGGGTGGGATGGGGAGGACAGGGGGGACATGCCCCCCAATATTTAATTAGGATTCATTCATTCCCCCAATAAATACACATTTGTATTTAAATTATTGAGTATTGCCCCCCCCCCAAATATCAAACTCTATCCTAGACCACTGACTGCACATCTGTTCATATGGGCAATCTTTTGATAATCAAGTGCAAATGGTGAAGATGAACTGAAAAAGGAAGAGTATCGTCATAATGTCAGTACACCTTCATCCATTCTGGAATTACACAAATTATTATAAGAGGCAAGAATAAATAAATTATAGCAAAGCACATGCAAAATGCCAGTCTGGGGTAATGTAACAATCACATTTCAGACAGTAATTAAAAGTTGAATAATTTACACAGTTTCATTTTAGCAAAATGACTGTCCACAATTGTTCGGAAAGTCAAATTGGAATCTACGTACCAATAAATTTATACTGAATAAAAGTTGAACTGACTGCAATAGACTGAAGCATTTGTAGTATTTGTAATAGTGTGCATAAAAAATAGTAAATAAAATGCAATAATGTTTTGCAGTGTACAATATATTTGATTAGTATGGCTTTTAGATGAACTTTAGATCCTTGTTTTTCATACATTTGTGAAACTAATCAAAATCATGACAACAAAAAAAAACTTCTCAAGGTGCTGAGTAGGGTAAAAGTTCACTTTTTAAAAAAAAAAAAAAAATGCGTTCTGGAGGTTCTCTCACAAAACCATACTAGTTGTCATTCTCCGTTTTCTGCATGTGTGCGATATATTAATCTGCCCGCAGCATGTGTGAGCAAGACATATGCTAATATAATAATTCTTGAAAAAAACTTTTTTGAGATAAACTTTTCAAAGGTTAAATTAAAAAGTTATTTTACAGTATTTCAAAGCACACGTAAGAAGTCATTAAACATCCATTTCCCGTTCCCGCCTGTTCTATACAGGGGTCCAGAGCTGGAAGCTACAGTACAGGCACAAAGCAGGGAATAACCCAGGACAGGATGCCTACCCATCGCAGGGTACACACACACACCATTCACACACACCAGTCACACACACCATTCACACACATACCACTCACAATTTGCCAACTGCAATTCACCTTCAACGTTTTTGAACTGTAGCAGGAAACCAGAAACCTAACAGCATGTGGAAAACATTCAAATTCAGTGCCTTTGTACTGCCCTAAACTATTAAACACGGTGTAAGTAGTTTTCAACTGGTAAATCAATGACCAGTAAGTAGGTAAGTAAAATAAAACAAAATAAAATAAAATAAATCAACAATTACAAGCGGCAATCGTAACTGGTAACTTATTGCATTAGCCAGTCCTATTACCTGATGGATTGCAGACTGCTGGCACGTTACACATACTTGCATCATTTGCATGCACGACTTCCTCATATTTGTAGTTGCCCGTATCGTTAACGTGGAAGAAAATACTTAAGTGAAAGTATTTGTGCTTTTTTGGACCATTACAGAGCAGTCAAAAATCCCTGAGTCTCAGACCCGCATCAGCCTATAATGTAATGGGCTTGTTTACAGCCCCTGCTTTCCCTCTGGGTGCAAAAACTATTTTAGCTCATTGTACTTTATGCTCTAGTCCTGCGTGTGACACTTGGCTTACAAGGGCTTGAGGGGTAACCCTGGAATTATGTAATGGAAAACTTCGGGTAATTGTTCTGCCTGGGCATGACTCCAAGTGCCGTGTCTTAGATGTTGTAGTCAAGGGAGCCCTGAACTGGTTACATTCACACGAATTTTCAGGGGTGGAGGGTAAAAAGCAGAGCCCTGTGTAATGAGGGACATCTGGAATGCATTTATAATTAGGCCCTCGCGGGTGTTACACTTTTATAGTCAATCCTCTAAATGATGGGCTTCCATAACCGTCATAGGGCACCAATCTAATTTACCCACAGCTGACTCCATAGCCCTGACAAGGAATAACACAATATCGCAAATGTCACCTAATAAAAAGGCAAAGCAACAGCCCAGATTCACTCTGGAGTCCTTTATCAGAAGCCAAAGATCTGGGCAGAGCGGCCATCCGTACCTTTGTTCACATGACAAGCACCTTTACACGCATGTTGATATCCAGAATGCCTAATGATGAGTGGGGGGGGGGGGAGGACACAAAACAGGCATTGAAAGCAAAATAAAGACCTAAATGAGGAGCAAAGAGTCACAGGATAGTGGGGAAACTGGGCTGAACTAATAAGGGAACGAACTACGCTGATGAGCTTCCAGGGGAAGAGAGGAGGAAGAGAGGAGGAAGAGAGGAGGAAGAGAGGAGGAAGCTGCATAAGCATCTCAATCAGAGAAGGCCACAACGTGGAGGGAAAAAGGCGTGTGTGAGAAAGGCGGGAAAAAACAATACAGCAGCTTTTAACATTAAAAAGGCGTATGATTGCAATATGAACATTACATGATGTATAGAACTGTACAGAAATTATTCAGAAATACATCTCATCACTGCAAATAACAGGATGCTGCAATAAAGAGGATGGATGTAAATGATTTATTTAAGGCTTTCACACAGAAAGGTGTCGAACAATTTTACCTGTTTGTCCAATGCTCAGTTATGCTACAGTACAAGAAATTGCATCACAAATCAACACGCCAGGAGCACTTTTATTAAAATTAATAAGGAAAAGGCCAAAGCATTATCAGAGATAGCTGTAAGATACAGCGTTTGGCAAATAAGAGATATTAACTGCATGCTGATATGTGCAATGATTTTAAAGGAGACAGAAGATGCCATGAAATATCGCCCAGTGCAAATTAACCTGCTTTAGCTCTACAAGCAACAAACTCTGGAATGTTCCAGAGTCACAGAGTGGCATTTCCTCTGTATATTACTAAGACAAATTTATGTCCACACCAGACAGTTTAAAACACATTTAAGTGTTTTTATTAAACTGAAACAGTAGTTCTTAGAATGTGTGATTCAACATATATGCTATAATAGAGTTTTTAAAATGTTTTTTGAAAATCTTACTGACCATGTTATTGATTTTTTTAGCTATCAAACAAGGAATTACTTTCTGCTGGGTATCTGCAATGGTTCTGCCCACCTTGGTTGTCACTGTGAGGAGGGGTTTTCCTTCTGAAGACGCTTTACTTGGTATCTCCTTCAGCACCATGGCAACGCCCTTATCTGTCGCTCTAGAGTCTTTCCCCTACAACAGTGAAATCAACAATGACTCATGTCAGGACAATTTGTTCATTTGTTCGGTTGTCTTCCCTCTAAGAAAGGAAACTTAAACTTAAAAACAGAATCTCATAATTGCTACTACTTTTCCCCATCCAAAAAACTCGTTCGGGAGTTTCTGAGGGCAGAAGGAAGAATAATTGATTCAGAGAGATAACCAATCAGATTGTATAGGAGGTGGCTCCAAGCAACTAGAGGAGACGGGACCAACGAATCAGATGTCTTGATCCTACCTCCTCTAGTTTCTTGGATCCACCTTCTCTACAATCTGATTCGTTATCTCTCTGAACCAATAACTTATTGTTCTGCCCTCAGAACTATTTTATGTAAAACCCCCACTAGGCTAAAACACAGCAATATCCAATTGAAAAATTCACGAGGCAACAAACATCATGGATGGGTTAAAGTACACAGGCCACAATCAGGCAGTAAAGGGAGGACCTACCACAAAATGTTAATTCTGCTTGTTTATTTTAGTTGTTGCTGTGACTGCAGCAGAGTTTCCCCAGAGGAGATTTAGTGATTTACTTCGCAATGCAAACCCCCTCATGAGAAGGGGCCGGTGTAATTGACTTCTACGGGGCTGTTTAAAAAATCAGATTCACATTAAAAGCTCATTGCCTCTTAATTTAACTCAATTACCCCAATGGAATTTAAAGGAATCATCTAATTTCTAAGTATCTAATATATAAAGTTCTACCACTGGTATCAGTTGTTCTTATTGAACATCATTTAAGCGTGATATTATGAAAAATCCTTAAGTAAATGTATGCACAGTCTATGCAATGCAAAGCTACGAAACTACGAATGCTATTGTGGAATTACATGGGATAGGATCGCCACAGCACATATAGCTAGCAAACATGTTACATTAGTCCAGTATTCTGAACAAGTTAATCTTGGATGTTTACACACAGATTTCTTTTTCTAGTTTGCATTCAGCTGTCTCCTCTGATCATGTGGCAAACATCTAAGACGAGCCTCAGGGGAGGATCTCAGCTGAGGTTATTGGACCTAATAGACCAAAACAGCCACCTGCGTCCACATTCAAACAAAGTCAGCCAAGTTTATTTAAAGTAAGTATAACGGGCTGGCAGCCGGCAACAGCTCAAGGTTCCAGCTACAGATCAGAATAAAAGTTTGTGGAGGAGGCGTCTTTGCTGAAAGGGTGGAGAAAGTCTAGGCCCCTGCGGGGTCTGGGATAGAAAGCTGTCTTACATACTGAGCCATCCATTCATCTTCTGTATCCCTTATTCAGCACAGCGCCATGGTTGACCCCAGAGCATGCAGGCAGGGAATGCCCTGAAGGGGGCGCCATCCCATCACAAGGGGCTACAGTCAAAGACTTTACCTAACCCAGTAATCGGAAGTGTGAGATAATAACCCACACATACATGCGTACTTCATAGACAGAGAGCCAAGCGCCCGTCCTGGGAGGGGAGACGCTCACATACGGAATCACTACACCAGCGCTGTACATATTCATTTCAATTCCTGTTATTTGAAAGTTCATTATTGTGCAGGAACTTAATGCACGAATAAATATGGTGCATTTTTCAATGCTTTCTTTAATTGCACCAAACTACTGCACAATAATTCATGTTTAAAAGTTCAGAGCATCTATACAAATTTATGAGCAATTTAATAACCAAATCAAACCATGCATGTGACTAACAAAATGCTTACTGGCTGATAATTTAGTGATTAAATTTTAATGTAACTGAGCTGGTATGAAAATAATTTAATGAAATAACTGGGTTTTCAGCCTAGAGCAATGTGATGCTGTTGCATTTGATTCCTGATTACAGAACACAATGGAACCACCCAAACTTAATACAGCCTGGCATTACATACTGTAGGCCTGCATGCCACTGCCCCAAAGCCTCAAACAGATATTAAAGGAAACTACAATCATAGATGTTCTCACCCAAAGTCTGAAGTACTGAGAAAAGAACATATATAATCTCCCACTTCCCATACCGAAGAAACTAGCCCAGCAGGGTGTTCCACGAAGCAGGATATCAGTTAGCTAAAAGTCGTGATTGTCCAATAGGAATTGTTACTTACCTAAACTCCTATTAGACAATCACGACTTCTAACTTAAGTTAACCCATCTGACTGAAAAATCCTGTTTCGTGATACACCCCCCTGAATTCAAAAAGACTGAAGTTGTTCACAGTAGTTTACTGTGAGAAATTCACCTGAGAAGGAAGTATAGGACATGCCAGATGAAAATACCACAGGATTCTTCTGTTAGATTAATGACACATGCTAATTGTCTGGGGTGTTGTGTGACTCTGTGCCATAACCGGAAGGTCGCCGGTTCAAATCCCAGTGTCAGCAGGGCGATTTCACCATTGGACTCTTGAGCAAGGCCCTTAAATTTCCTCAGCCATTTGGCCTTGGGTGTCACGCCCAGCTCCGTCCGATCCTTGTGTGTGCCACGCCCACCTCGTTACCTGGTGTTCCTACCTGATCGCTTTCACCTGTTCCTTGTTACTGCCAGCTTGTCTTGTGTATTTAGTCTGCGTCTGAGTTCAGTCCCGTCAGTTCTGTCATTAATGTGATGTGCATCGCAGTCTGCCCCTTGTCTGCATAAATAAACTCAAGTCTTTGTGTTCTGGAGTTCCCGCCTCGTCCTTCCCAGCAACCGTGACAGAATGACAGAACTCCGGAAAGCAACTCCGCAGGTCGAGGAAGAACGTCTTGACCTGCTCTGGGAGCTGATATTCTGGCAGAGCCAGCCAGAGATCCGTAGGAACTCCAGGCTGCAGGAGATTGCCCGTAAGAGCTGGACCCTCCTCGAAGAGATGAACCCGTTCATGCCTGCGGGTCTGTCCGCGGCACCGCCCAATGCAGCCGCCACGCCCGCAGCTCCGCCCGCAGCAGAGGCAGCCGCCATGCCCGCGGCTCCACCAGCAGTAGAGGCAACCGCCACACCCGTGGCTCCGCCCGCAGCTGCTACACCCGAGGTGCCTGCCGAGGTGCCTCCTGCTGGCCGCGCACCCGTTGCGGCACCCCCTGCTGGCTTCTCGCCCGAGGTACTTGTCCAGCCCCTCCAGCCCCGCTCTCCAGTCCAGCCCGTCCTACCCTGCTCGTCCGTCCAGCCCTGCACGCCCGTGACACCACCTGCTGCTGCGGCCACGCCCACGCTGCCTGCTGCTGCAGCCACGCCCACTGCCTCACCGGAGATAGTGACTCCAGTTGCCCCAGCCCAGAACCCAGTCCTCGAGGAGGTCCCGGACAATACGGACCTGGCTCCATACTCCAGTGAGGAGGAGGAGCTGGAATGGGACCCCTCGGGGACCTCCCTCTGGACTCCTGCTCCCTTGCCCTTCCGGGACCAACGCCCTTTGGGACCCCGCCTGTCAGTGTACCGTAAGGGACGGGGCCACAGGCGTCGGGCCCGGTTCCCACCCACCCTGCCCCTTTGCTTGCCCACCTTGGCTGGGGCTCTAGGGTCACCTGCGGCTCCTCCAGCTCGGGGTCCTCCCCCGGTGCCTCGGTGCCGGTCCTCGGTGTCGCCTCCGGCTCCGTGTCGGTCGCCTTCGGGCCCCCCTGCTTCGGTGGGGCGTCGGACTGCACCGTCACCTGCTGTGGCTTCCCCCTCCTGCCTGCCTTCGCCGGAATTCCCTTCTGCTCCCTCCTTGTCCCCTCCGTCTCTCCCTCGTCCCGTTCCCTTGGCCCCTGTGTCGTCCCCTGCGGCTCCTGCCTCCCTCTCGCCTGCGGCCCCTCCGGCCGCCGCCCGTCTGCGCTCACTCGGGCTCCCTTTTGTCCCTCGCCCTTTGCCTCCATGCCCCCTGCCTTCGTGCCCCTTGTGTGCCACGCCCACCTCATTACTTTGCGTTCCTACCTGATCGCTTTCACCTGTTCCTTGTTACTGCCAGCTTGTCTTGTCTATTTAGTCCGCGTCTGAGTTCAGTCCTGTCAGTTCTGTCATTAATGTGATGTCACAGTCTGCCCCTTGTCTGCGTAAATAAACTCAAGTCTTTCTGGATTCTGGAGTTCCCGCCTTGTCCTTCCCAGCAACCATGACATTGGGCACTCTTGAAATTTGTTTCTATTATTCTACTGCTGTCTGGCCTATGCAGTTCACTTAAAACTAATGGCACTCTCTTTTCCCACGGTCTGACTTTGCACACTGAGCCACACAGGCTAAGCCCGTGGTGTGACACACCTGTGCTGAGCGTCTCCTCCGCCTTTAGAGAAAAGCTTTAGATTCTCTTAGCAAGCTGCTCCCCTTTGTTAAGTTTATGCGAGGCAGAGCTAATGAATCCTGCAGAGACGGGTGCCAGGAACGACCCCGCTGAGCTACGGAGTTCAGCTGTCTGATGGGAGCCGAAACGTCACCTGAGCTGCTGCCTGAATCTGTCAAGTTTTCGGCTGTCACACCTGGGCCTCTGTCGCAGCATAACGGGTGTCCGACACGTCTCTCCGATCGATCCAGATGCAGCCCAGAGAAACGGAACCGGCTGGGCTCGCTCCGACAGCAGCGGGACCGCCCGTACAGACGGCTGGGAGCTTATGACGCACAGCACAGCTCACGAGAGTGTCTCCTGGCGCACATCCTTTTAGCAGGCTTTCCACAAGGGGCACTGAGCCACTTAGAGAGCAGAGAAGTGTGAATATTTTTATCATCCTCAGTTTCCAATAAAAAAAAGACCTGGTTTAAAGCAAGAGCTGATGATCACCTAAGAGCAGCGTTCAGGAATCACAATCTAGCGATTTAAAGTAAAGAAATCATGCAGTATCATGAAAATATATATGTATGGAAATAAACTGTAATTATTACAATAACTATAATAAATGATATTACTGCCAGTTATTCAGTGTCTATGCCGTATGCTGTACAGTTAAATGCAACTAGACTGGTTACCAGACTCTCTGTACTGCTGTTTGATATAATTCCGCAGCAGTCAGATTCAAAAGATTTCTACTTTTCACCTCAGACTGTACAAGCTTAACATAAAAGTCAACAGAGATTTACACTCGACAGAAAAAATGTTGCTACCCAGCTCAGTAGTTTCTGCTACCAAAGTGGGTGAGTATTTGGAGGTCTGATTAATGTGGAATGGAGGGAATGCTGTTTGCCTGACAGGAATGCTTTCCAGACCTCTGGGACAGGCAGTGCTATGGCGATAAGCTTTGGGGCTGTTTTAAATCCCTCTGTCAACAAAGGCTTGGGGGATATTTGTCAAAAAGCGTCCTGGGATGTGCCCACAATAAACCGCTTGCTCTTTTGCAGGCTGAGAAATCTATTTCATACAACTGTGGGATAACTAACCCTGGGCCTCATTGTCCAAAGGGCTCAAGCCTCTAGAGGCTGATGTGAAACTATTTGCAGAAGGAGAGCTGGCAGACACAGTACAAACAAAGCCATTATGAAGCGTTTCCGCATACTGATTCAGTGTGTTACAAATGTTAGGGCGGGGAGCTGGAAAAAGCCACGGGGCCCATTTGCTGAAGCGCAAAGGGGGCGAGCAGACCCGTGCATTCTTACGGTAAAATCTGCATCAACACTGAACTTTCTGGATTCCCTGTAAGTCATTCTGCTTGTAGTGCCACCAGTACGTGTGTCGTGCCATTTTAGTGCCATCTAACATGCAGTGAGACGAAACAACGCGGCTGCAGTTTACTCAAAAGGCGGATAAAATACACATAAATGGTAAATTCAAACTCTAAACAACAAGTAAGCAATGTGCAGTTTATTACCACTGTATTCCCTTGAGTGTAGTGAGCCACTGCTATTTAGGGTGCTGTCGGAGGTATCATGACATACCCCGCCATGTGCTTGGGACGTACAGTAACATGCAGTGCCGGCCTTTCATCAGGGCTGCGTTTTCCGCTGTTTTGGGGGATTTGCTCTACTGTACATCTGAACTGTATTCTGAGGCTGCAAACAGAAAGCGCACTGCTCCTCCTCCCTTTTCTCTGTGTTGACACTAACAGCAGAGCAGACAGTAATGCTCCATAATAGGGAGTAAGGCTGAAATTGGTTCCTCTGAGGACGGCTGAGCAGGCCGCTCGACACAGTGGGGATAAAATGCAATAACAAGGAGCTTGGGAAGCCAGCCGCCCCGAAGGTTCTCAGTTCCCCGGGCACAGAGGCACCGCTCGCACTCGAATTAAAGCGACTCAAGTGGGCCTTGTCCTGCTCCGGGTCACTGGCACGTTGTCAAGGACCCATCATTTGTGGTGACAGTGATTTGAGGATTGTTACTCGACGGGCAGTAGATCAAAGGACAGCGGAGTCGTAAATCTAATGTACCCGGTGTCATGTGCGGTATCTAATTTGCATTGCAGTTGCGGGTCTTAGCGTTTCCACACCGGCCCACAAAGTCCAGATCAAGGCCTGATTTAAGGGAAAGTAAATGCCAGCAGCTGCACCTTACTGGCCGATAATGAAGTAATATTAGTTCGGTGCTGCACTTTCTAGGTAAAATCAGAATGGAAGATCAACAGGAAGTGAAGGTGACAGAGGCCCCATGTAAGGCTTTCTGCCATATTCAGATTCAAACCTGGGTATGTCATATGTACTCATGGATATTAGGGAAATATCAGGGCCCCACAGGAATGTCATAGAATCAAAGCAGAATCCAGAAGGGGATTCCTGTGTTTCTCAATACTCACACTAGCAAATATATCTATCTATCTATGGTGTGTGTGCGTGCAGATTAGGTTAATATTACATTGTCCAATTGTCCTTCAATGTGATAAAACCTGTTACTTTGACACCGCGGGGACCATTTTTCAGGTCCCCACAAAGATCTGTGAATGCAATCAAAAAACTAAAAAAGCCAAAATACTTTGTTTGGTTACTTATGGTTAAGGTTAGGGCTGGGTAGGTCGTCACGTTGGGATTAGAGTATTCCCCACAGAAATGTATGGAGACTGGCCAAAATAGCGTGAGGTTTCACGCTTATATACGCGAGGCCTGGTGGCCTGTCTTCACTGATTGCACATTCAATCAGCAGGAGCAGAGTGTGATGGTTGAATTAGCAGAGCAATAGCACAGCTGTACATAAAATATTACAAATCCACACGGCAAAATGGGAGACATAGTTCAAAAGAGGACAAATTGTAGGTGTTCATCTCGCCGGTGCATCTGTGGACAGCAATTCTTTCTGGTGTATCAAGAGCTACAGTATCCAGGGTAATATTGGCATACCACCATGACAAGGGATCGACCACATCCAACAAGCTGTCAGAAAGGGATGTCCGGTTACTCATCCAAAAAACATAAAACCACAGCTGCCCATCTCACTGCAGAATTAAATGCACACCTCAGCTCTCCTGTTTCCGCCAAAACTGTTTGGCAGGAGCTGGACGGGGTCAATATTCATGGTCAGGCTGCTGTAGCTAAATATTTGGTCACTCGTGACACTGCCAAATGTGGATTTCGATGGAGCCAGCAGTTAAAATCCTGTGTTCTCTGGTGAGTCCACCTTCACTGTCTGAGTTACGGTGTGGAGACGCCCCAAAGAGACTTACGACCCAGACTGCTGCGTACGAGTGCTGCACGGGGGTGGATCGGTGACGGTTTGGGCGGCAAAGTCATGGCATTCCCTACGCCCACTACTTGTTCCAGATAGGGCATCACTGCCAAGGACTACCGAACCATTCTGGAGGGCCATGTTCGCCCAGTGATTCAAAGATCGTACTCTGTGGTGCTGTATATATGAATAATAATGAAAAAATATATATGACAGTCTGTCTGTTGAATATTATACACTCATTTCTTTGACAAAGGCAGGAGCCACAATTGTGTCAAATCGAAAAGATAAAGGATAATTCTAAGAGTTTCTGGAACACAGAGGACAATGATGGCACTGGCCTGAACTTAAAAGGCCAATCAATCTGACGACTGCTGACCACAGGCAGGTCTGACCTTTAGTGGTAGTTTAACCCTGCGATGAAGCTAGAAGCAGCACTGAACACTAATTACATCTAAAACAGTGGCAGTGAGAGGCACCTTACTTTCTGCGGTAAGTTTTCAATGTTCTGGTGATGATGAAATATGTGGGAGATAACAGCAGATGTCTTTATTTTTATTTGTTAATTTATGTGGTAGCTGGGGACAGAGCCAAAAATGCAGTTTTTAGTCGATAATGCTGCACAATGATAAAATCACTTATATACGTGATATACGTTATATATGTGAATGCATATGAATGATATTATGGAATGCAGAAAGAGCAGCGATTATAAGAACATCTGTACTCTGAACTCCGTAAAGAATAGCCTGGATACCTGTAATTATGCCAGCAATTTACTGCATGTTCTCACTTCAGACATATTTACAGTATACTGAAGCGTTTCACAAAACACCACTTTAGTTTGGTAAAAGTATAATATTTCATTGGATTCATATAATATACAAGACAGAACAGCGTCTACTTGTATTTTATGAGAATTAAATTATATTAGTTCACCTGCTGCTCAAAATTGGGCAAATCGGTTATCAGTTCGCATCAGAGGTACACCGACACCGGTATTCTGGTTACCTAATCTTACAGATTGGCACAAAATCAAAGAATGCTTCAACTGTGCGCTGGCTAGTCGATGCCTTTGAGTGGCCTTCGTATTGATCAGGGGAAATTAAACAAATGATTAAATCAATTGTTATCAAATAAAGAACAGATACAGTAGGTGTTAGAAAAACACATCTTAATAACTTCATATATATAATAATCTTCAGCACTGACTTGGTTCATTTGTCCTGGGGTGCTGAGAGTAGTGGGGGACGGGCAGCATTAAGGAGGATTAATAAAAGCATATATAACCTCTTAGGAAATATTACGTCAACATGAATCTTACCCACATGATCTCTGCATTGTCCAAAATGTAACCAAAGAATAATTACAGTAATGCTTCGCACAGGCCCAATTGTCTAAGTCGGCTGGAGGTTTAGTTGGGCTTGGAGGTTTACAAATGGTGCTGCTGGAGATGTGCGTCAAACATTTGCCCTGCCCAGTACAAAGATTCCCTGGAACAACATTAGCGTATCATGTGTAGCAAAGATTAAAAAAAGAGACTTTAAGTAATACGACTTCTAAGTTACAAGATGGATTATGGCTGGTGATATTTTGCTAGACAAAGACAAGAAGAAGACAGTGAAAGATCTTGAAAGAACGTGGCTGTCTCAAAGTGGGGCACTCTCCTGTTGCTGCTGCTGCTCAAACTGACACCCCCACCCCCTAAACAAAGGGTTTGAGTCGCTGAGCCATTCTGCGATGATTGCTTTAGAATCGTCGGGACATACAGACTGCCTAGATGTCCCACGAGGAATTTTCAATCTGCATAACAATGGGCTGTAATAAAACAGCACTCATCCTGATAACTCTAGTGCATTGACGGACTGATGCCCTTAAACTGCTCTCTTAACTCTTGCACTTAACATCACAATTCGATGCGCTTCGGGCAACATGGTTCAGTACGAATACGAGCAGCGTGTCCTATCACTTCTGTGGGATCCATAAATCTCATTTATTTTAAAGTTAATTACACAGGCATCTGGTGCTAAATACATGTCACAATGAAATATCACATCATGCATTAAGATCCCGAGCTCCTGATCTTTTCATAACCTGATCTTTTTAAGAATGGCCTAAGGCTTGCAAAATTAAAAAGGCAAAAATGCTGCCATAACACAGAAAATAATGCCTCTGGTCTGTAATCAGCTTCGTCATCAGTTCCACCTGAGTTTTAGTGACTTCTAAGAGGATGGAGTAAATATTGCGGCACAGGAAATGGGTAGTTCAGACCATCTTTGAGCTCAAACAAGCCCAGGCAACAACAGTTTAATAAGAATCCCTTCAGCACCACATATGAGGGTGACTCCCAATGTTATTTGTGGAGTTCGTTGAACTCCAGCAAAAGTGCATTATTGCTCATCCTACTACTGTATAGTAGTAACACTAATTATTTAGTTTTGTTATTTTTTGCCAGTTACTTGAACTCTCAGCCATAAAGCTGACATTGACATTTCAAGCCCTCCTAGAAACAGAGTAAAGATCTGCTGGACGCATTTAAAGCAGAGGCTCCAGGAAAAGCGTAAGTGTAATTCCTTACACTTGGGGGTGTGTGGATCATCCACGCAGCCCATCAAGCCACACCTAGAATTTCCTGGACCAAAGCACAAGGTTCTTGTGTTTCAGCTGGTAGTATTTGAATTTGAGCTGCTGTATATTAAACATTACCAGCCTTTTGACAGTAGCATGCAAGGCTTGATTTTATTGTCCTTCGTCAATGCAATGTCATGTTCTTGCTGCTGTTAATCAGACTGATTGTTGCTGGTAATCAGAGGAATGGCTGACAAATTGCTGTGACAAAAAATGACAAGATTCGATGTTATTAAACAAGCTAGACGTGATACACGCAAGGTTTCATGGCCTGAGCGCATCCTGCTGTGGCCATGATGCACAGATGACTTTTTTTTTTTTTAAATTATCATATGCAAAACATTCACAGTTTCATTCTTCAGCTTTTAGTCAGTTATAGAAGTTTATACAATACTGTGTTCCACGTAACACAGGGTTGGGGCAACAGGTCTGGGGGTGTTTGGAAACGGTAGCTGAGGTGAGATTAACAGAGGATGGTTCAGCCGTTCTGGCCTCATCACAACTGAAACGCTCAGGGAAACAAACTGGACATCAGCTCTGGAGATGGTGTACCACAGACACCTGGGTCCCTGTTCCGGGACTGTACACTGAAATACAGAGAATTAATTTGTCATAGGTAGATGTTTATAGAATCATTCTCTCATTACTGAGATCATACACTGCTCTGCTTTGAAGCGAAGTCACTTCCCGCAGTAAACAGCATGAGAAGCAGCCTTGGAAAGCCTTGGAAAAGGCTTAAATATGGAAAACTCCCTGTTAAAATCTATAAGTATCTTGCTGGAAGGAGACTTGGACTCCATGCATGCTGGACATGCTCCCGTATCCTGACTTAATACTACCGTGGTGGAAGTACATCATTATCGCACTTCATCTTGCTCAGCAGATCTTCGTTCCATGATTGATCTCATTGTTAATGAGACGCCCGGCGCCGCTCATCGTCGCCCCTGCCTGCCACACACGTCATAATGGCTATT
This sequence comes from Mormyrus proboscirostris, assembly GCA_026779585.1. Classification (NCBI taxonomy): domain Eukaryota; kingdom Metazoa; phylum Chordata; class Actinopteri; order Osteoglossiformes; family Mormyridae; genus Mormyrus; species Mormyrus proboscirostris. The sequence continues at coordinate 2,941,263 of JAODKF010000038.1, read as the reverse complement.
TGTTATGTCTGTTTCAAAAAGCAAATAGGAAAGGTCTTCCATCTGTTACAAAGCTTACCCTGTACAGCTATGGCTCGAGCTGCAGCAGAAGTCAGACACTTAATTATCCTAAATTCCAAATGTAGGCTGTCAGGGATCGGTAAAAAAAAAATCAAAATAAAAAAATATGGAATGCTTTTCCTCATCTTGTTTGCACCATCACTTCCCAGAGAGGGAGATCAAGACTGACATCAGACTGATTAGCAAAAGGCATTTTGATTGGTGATTGTGCGACAAAAGAAGAGTGCGATGAGCTTCTTTGTGGCAATGAAAATGACACTTGTCTGTGACGCTTTTTTTCTGAAGAATCCGGTAACTTGGGCGCTGCTCCAGCCCCGCCGTGCAGTGCTGTACCGTACGGCCAGGCACTGGCAGCAAATGGCCACATCTGTATACAGTAGCAGGGGATGCTGTCGTGCTCTATAACTTTATTGCATTGGAAGGAGCTTTTATTGGAAGCACATTAAATAGCTTGCATTTAACACTTCCACCAATTTAGCTATATAGCAGGACGTCACATATGGGAGTTGGAGAAAATAATGGAAGTGCCACACGAAAAGGGACTAAATCACAATTACAAACACAGCTACAATGCTGGGTCATTTTACTATGAATGACAAACGGCAGAATGTGTCACCTATAAAAGAGGTGTGATAATCGGCACTAATGAATATGCAGATTTTCAGAGTAACATTAAGTAAGTAAGTGTTCCAAAGAGTTAAGTGCTGGAATTTCAGGCCAAATTTGTTGTAATATTAGTGAGTTGCACAAACGCTGATTTACTTGAAAATGCTTTATCTGCCATTTGCACAATGTGCACAAATGACTGTTCTGTTGAGGCTAGGACCTGAACCAGTGATTTTCTGATCATGGGCATGTAGTCTCACTTCCCC